>JAOWBL010000001.1:834163-859438 GCA_028564865.1 Zenarchopterus dispar
ATACAGCCATTACTACATAACACTACTATTACTACCATAACACTACCATTACTACCATAACACCACTGTTACTACCATAATACGACCATTACTACCATAACACTATCATTACCATCATAACACTACCATTATCACTATAACACTACCATTACTATCTTAATACAACCATTACTACCATAACACTACTGTTACTTCCATAACACCACTGTTACTACCATAATACGACCATTACTACCATAACACTGTCATTACACCATAACACTACCATTATCACTATAACACTACCATTATTATCTTAATATGACCATTACTACCTTAACACTACTGTTACTACCATAACACCACAGTTACTACGATAACACTATCATTACTACCATAACAGTACCATTATCAATATAACATTACCATTACTATCTTAATACAACCATTACTACCATAACACTACCATTAATACCATAACACTACCAATATCACTATAACACTACCATTACTATCTTAATATGACCATTACTACCATAACACTATCATTACTACCATAACACTACAGTTACAGTAGTATCACTACTGTGGCTACCATAGCACTATCATTACTACCATAACACTACCATTAATACCATAATATTACCATTATTACCATAAGATTACTGTTACTACCATAACACTGCCATTACTATCATAACACTACCATTACTACTACTTTTGAGGGGTGATTTTTTTCAGTACCTTACTGTTTTTCTTCATGTATCATCAGTGATGTTACTTATTGACTAAAATAGCTGCAGAGGGTCTTGTACAGTAAGAAGTGTGGGGGTATCACTGTAACAGAGGACTGGCGGGTAAAAATAACTTGACTGCTGCCTTTAAGTGTTGAGCCAAGGAGGACAGGCTGTCTTGAGAAACCTAAAAAGGTCTCACCAGGTTCTCAGTGTCAGGATCTGCCAGAAAATGACCACAAAACCTGTTTCTGGGTGTTGTATAAACTTATATGATTCAGATGTAAAAATGAGATACATTTTGCTCATCTTTCTAGAAAGGAAAAAATAAGTAAATGAATGAGAAGGCAGGTCCCTTTTTTAAAATAAATGTTTTCCAAAAACAATCTTATTTTAAGTCCCTGTTGCAGCTGCTGTTTTCCTTTTATCCATTTTCCCAACCTTCTTTTGAGTCAAAAGTCTTAAAATAGGATAAAGGCAGAGGATGAAACATACCTCCAAATAATAATAATTAAAATTTGCAGGTTCAGATGCATACTCCTCATCTCCAAAGTGCAGAATGAGAATGAAATTTGGGGGTAAATGCTATATATAGTCTTAAGTGCGTCCATACATGGGGTGGAAGGGGAACAGCATTCCTCCGGTGAGAGGGTAATATTTTTGTTACCATCAGCAAGTGCTTCCCAAGCGGCATCAGGCTGGTCTGCCACCGCTTTGCGCTGTTTTAATCTCTTGGGGTAAGTCACTTTATTATTTGTTAATCACTGGGTTAACTTTATTGTAGGGAAAATTTAAAAGTTGGAAGTTGAGAATATGAAGATAAATGATCTGCTGTCAATTATGGGACAGAAGAAATGTGTTGTTAAAATAAATGTCTTGTCACTTGTGTGGGAAGACTACAGTCAGCAGCAGTCTGTAATCTTCACTGAGCAAATGTCCCTGCATGCCAGGGTATTATAAGTTTGCTGATCCTCTTCATAATTTGTATCCTTTTAAAGGATCTGGATAAAGTCGGCTAATGCAGTGAAATATTATTTCATACAAGTTTGAAGTATAATTAGGCAAAAATGTGCTTTATATGATGCTATTCCTTATTATTAAATAGTGTTTCGCAGTCTGATATTACTGGTTTCCTGCATGCTTATTTTCATAAAACACTGTAAGGACTGTTTACTGCTGGTTGAAGCCTTGATTTCTCTAATGATGGAGTCAGCAGCAAGATTTTTATGACTGACTTTTACAAGGTTTTATGGAGAAACACAGGAAGTGCTGAGTTCTAGCAAGAGTTGAAAACTGCAGAAAATCTCCTAAATGGTGGAATTTCAACAAGATTTCCTGTAAAAGTAAATACGTTGTCAGGTTTGAAATTTTGCAGCAATAAATTCAGCCCAAATAAAATTTTTAAAGGTCCTACAGGAAGCAGTACTGAGCCATAGTTCCAGAGGCACTTGAGGCTTGTATCATCTGTTAACTTTACAAATACTGTGTAATGGAGGCAGCAACAGTAAGTGTGAAGAAAAGACTTGTATTAGCATTTCTGACATGGTTAACACGTGTGGTCTTCCCTTCCCCCTGGTGCTCTCGGCCAGGTCTCCTTGACGGGTTCCAGTCATGGCTTCCAAAATCATACCTTGGTATAAGAAGAAGCATGCGAGCCACGTCAAAACTGATTTTGCTTATCATCACACTAGACATGTTGTCAAGCAGCATACGGAAAGGTATGAGGCTCAAATGTACCTGCTGCTTTGTGAACCACAGCTCCTGCTGCTTTGCCAGGTAGAGCAAAATGCCCACACAGAGCTGTTTGATGAGGAGCAGATCTGGCAGTTGGTGTTAATGTTCCTGCTATCCATGTGTCCGCTTCCCAGCTACCTGTCCATACGTCTCCTGAGCTGTGCTGAGCCTCATTTTCTTCGACAAATCACTTCATTGCAAATAAATTCTAACAGTAACTCCAGCTGTGTTGCTTGAGATGTTGATTTACATTCAGATTCATTTATAAGGCCAGATGTGAGTGCACTTCAAATTTTTTTTCTATTCTGAAAAAAACAGACCTTTTCCCTGCATTATATTACAAAACATTTTGCATTGAGAGCTTTAAATCACAAGCATTTTCAATTTTCTGTTCATGTCTGTAGACAAAAATATGCAAAGGCCATTTTACTAGAGAAATAGTTGCATCATTGTGTTGCCAAAAATTGTGATCACAGTCCATGTAGTATTCTATTACTCAAAGTGAACCCAAAAATCTAAACTTATTTGTTTTTTTAACAAAGTTGAAGTCTCACTCTCAATATGTGATACTGCTGTTTTTGTTTCCTTTTTTTGATACACTTACGAGGAGAAAAAACTGTTGCTACATCGTTCAAGAGAAGGATTTTAGACCAGTTTTGGTGCAATTTTACATGGGGTCACCAAAAGAGTTGTAACTCCTCTTAAGTGAAAAGGGTGAGGGTCCAGGTTTTTTTACATCGGAAAAAGCTTTTTCTACTGATGCTTCTTCAGGTGGAAAAACTCAAGCAGATGAGAGACATGTCTGCATTTACCTGCATTACTGAGGGACGCTTTCAGAAGCTTTGCAATAGCTTTACTACACAGGATACAGTATCCCAAATGTAATATTCAGTGTGAAGGCTGTGCAAGTTTTTTTTTTTTTTTTTTGTCCCTGTCGATGTAATGAGGGCAGAAGATTATCTTGACTCTTCAGCTGAATTGCCTGGGTCGTTGCCAAGTTATGTTGTCACAAGCTCCCATGTTGTCTTGTAGCACCTGCCTGATGTCAGGTGGCTCATGGCAGCTCTTGAACCTGACCTGCACCTGAGGCCAGAGGTTCAGGTTTTAGATAGTGATACTAGTACTGACTAAAGTTTCCTTTAGAGCGATCGGACAAGATAAAACCATGGTAGTTTGTACACCGTCATATGGACACAATAGTCTACTTTCTTGCAGTGCTAAAGTTTCATGTACTAGGATACTTACAAAAATAAATCTGGTCTTTACTAGGTCTTAAAATAGTGTAAAAACAACTCCAGTTTAACAACAACAGAACGTAGCTTATTACGTCTTATTATTTATTCAACAAAAAGGAAAGCAAAATGCAGGAACAATGTGTTTAACATTGAATTGACCAGCAGCCAACTACTTCCAATCAATGCAGTGATGGGACCTTGCCATCCTACTGTTATTGTACTTGAAAGGCAAAGTTGAGGGCGACTGCCTGACAGCTAGTTTGGCTTGAATTGGATCTTCAACAGGACGCCAATGGTCTCAAGTGGTTCAGCAAATCTAGAACAGAATTCTTGAAAAAGAAAAAAAAAACATTGAGAAGTCCTGTCATAGTTCAAGCCTCAATCTGATTAAAGTACTGTGATGGGAGCTTAAGAGAGCTGGGAGGGAATAAAACTTTACAATCTTTCATAAAAGTGTCTGCAAACTTCAATGAATGGTTGTGAAAAAGAAAACAAGTGGCTCCATATTCTTGATCATGCAGGAAATGAGTCACATTATTGCTGGAGATGGAGGTGCAAGCTGTTGATCATGTGGTGACCCAAGCTATTTTTTAGCTTCATTTAGTTTTAGTGAAAAATAAAACTGTGTTATGTCATGTTGTTGTTCACCTGAGGTCGTATTTGCTTGATTTTAGGAGCTGTTTAGGACCAGGCTATTAGTTTTCATTACAGTCATTATTATTATTATCATTATTATTATTTATCTGTCCTGTTACAAAAAACATAGAAATGAAAGAACCTTTAAATTCTTTTTCATTTTGACTGTTTGTATATTTATTAAATCTATATTGGGCATAAACTATCATCTCCATCCACAGTAAACTTGGCAGCAGTGCAATTAAAGTACTACATGAATAGTACCAGAAGTAAATTAAGTTATACTCACCACAAGGCTTAATTACCTAGAAATCAAGAAAACCTCAGGTGACTTTTACAACCTTTTAACCAGATAACTGCTTTTGCAAAACTAAAAGCTTAAAATCCATTTTGGTCGGATTTTTCTATGACCGCTGGTAGTAACAGGCTCTTCCCTCAGCAGGAAATCAAGCTCTAAATCGGTGAGCCAGGTGCAGGCCCAGGCCACAGAGGCTATGGCGGAACCAGCCTACACTATACCAGTGTTCCGGCAGAGGTGTGTTTCCCACAATTTCTATGATAACTTTGACTTTTTTTAGGGCTAAGACCACAGACAAACATCACATATCGTTAATGGTACCAGCTTTTTTGTTTTTCACTAGTGCGTTTTTCTGGTTAGACACATAAAACTATTGTGTAATAGTTACAAGTTCATGACAGTTTGGATGTAATCTGTAGACACTGTACTCCGAGTCTCAGTTCAATGTCAGCGCTCACACATACTTAAGACTACATTTATTTACAAGCCCTGTGTAAAACTGGTTCACAGACATAATTAAACATTTGTTAGATGATTTGTGTCTTGCATGAAGTGATTCTATGAAGTTGGCTTTAGTAGATTAATCAGACTGATGTCTTTATTAGGACTGCTGAGGAAACTGAGGAGTACCAGAGAGTGTCCACAAATGTTGGGAAAGGACTGGCTGTAATTCAGGAGGAGCTCCAGAGGATGAGGTTGGCCACAAAGGCCCAAGTGGAAAGTCTTGCTATCCAAAAGGAGGTAAGAAGTCAACATATCTGGCCTCCATGTATTTAAAGTGTATATTTGAAAATGAACTCAGAGTTGACGGTGTTTACCTGGGAATATGGCTGTCTGAGTTTTCTAATGTGTGTAAATTAAATTTTAAACTCTGGTAAGTTATCACCCTTACACATGTAATCAGCTTGAATGATGATAAGCTAATATTTTGCAGAGCATTTTTCTTAATTAATAATCATTTGGATCATGCAAGCACGGTAGTGCTGTATAAGTGTATCTCATCGTCTCCTGCTGTAATCACACAATATAAATATCAAGAGATATCATTTTGGAAACTGAGGGAGAATCTTTAGTTATGCTCTACAAGTTTCCTGAAGGTGAACCAACAAGATCACAGGTATTTATGTTTGTGTTTCTATAGTATCATAAACAGATGATTCCTGTTTACCTCCAGTGTAATTTTGAAATTGATTTGTATTGTGTTGTTTAGGTGGTAAAATAAGCTGGGAGTATCTATATTTTTGCTTCTGACTCCGAAACACCATTTTTAATAGCAACAGTGAAACATTTTTCTTCTCTGTCCTCCTTCTGTTGTCATTTCACTTTCATCATTGGGTTTGACTACATTTCTTTATTTCAAGTATTTATCATCTGCATAAAAGACAATCAGACAGTCAGTTGTGTTCCTAACATTTCTAATGGTTTATTCTGAATGATAGGTACAAATACAGTTTTATATTAAAGGAGAATATTTTCTCACTCTTGATTTACTTGATTTTTTTTCTGCCAAGCTGAAAAAGGATTTTCCCCATTGATATAAATATTTTTGTAAACTAAGCTCAGCTAATAAATGTATTTATTGATGAACACAACTCTGTATCACAACTCACTCAGCCTGTGTAGATAAATATCTCCTTGTCGGCTTCCTCATGCTTTCCCATTTGCATCCTAAACGTCACACTGGCCAGGTGAAGGATATGATGACGAAGAGGGTGGATTTGTTGGAGGATTTCCCCAAAATGCCAGACTTCCTGGTGGCCCTGCGGCCCCACACCGTGTGGGAGAAAACCCCCGTCAAGCTTTTCTGCACTGTAGAGGGAAACCCAAGACCCATCGTCAAATGGTGAGAAAAGTCTTATTTGAGGGGAAAGCTTTTTGTTCATTTGTCTCAGTGATTTCAGATTCACATCGTCCTTCAGTACTACTCTACAATGACCTACATAGTTACATCTGTCAGCATCTGTTCCTCTTTGAGTGCACAATACATAGAGCTTTTATCCATTCACACACATTGACAAATGTTTGCTATTTCAAGGCCATTTATAAGATGTTGTGAATGCACTATGAGAACATTTCTGTTTTTGACCACATCCAGGTATAAAGGAGGAGTGCCAGTCGACCCACTGAGTGCCCCAGGAAAGTACAAGATTGAGAGCAAGTATGGAGTCCACAGTTTGATCATTAGCAGGTTTGTAACACCCACGTCTCTTAATATAAATACATTTGATTTAAGAAGTTTCTAAAGTTTGGAATACATCCTCTCTCTACTGCACATTTAAAATGAATAAGAAAGTGTAAATTAGGAAGGTACTGGTGAATGCTGCAGTGCATTTAGAGTCTTAAGGACAGAGAGGCTGATGAATACATTTGAATGCTGATTATACAAATAACCCGTAATCCACAGAAATACATGATAAAAACAGAATACTGTCAGTGAATTAAACCCTCCAACAATGCACAAATCTCCCCTCCAAGCATTTATTGCTGGTGTCAGGATGAAAGGCTACACTGCTGCTTTCACTGTGTGTTTACTCTTAGTTTGTATAAAGGATAGTAATAATTCATAAACAACATTAGTAAAACTAGTGAGAGCACGCTATCCTGTGTACTGAGGCAAAGTCATTCTACTTGTATACTTGGAAGGGCAGGAGTGAAGTGTTGACTCAGTCTGTATTTTTGCTTGCTATATTTCATAAAATCCTCCACACTGGTCCTTTAGATGCTTGAACTAGTTAGCCTGACTGAAGAGGGTCAGTTGTTTACATAGACCCCTAGCTGTGTCCAGATGGATCACTATTGTCACATGTGGTGGCAGGTAGGACGAAGAAAACAGTGACTTGAAGAAATGCCATACCTGCAATGATAAAATATATATTAAACTATTGAAGATAATTATATGATTGTATTCTGTGTTCATTAAGATGTTAGGTTACAGTTCATATGAACCCTGAAGCACATGAATGTGAGCTGAAACTTGAAACTGTGAGGCAGCAAATTTTATTTTCACAGCTTTGGTCAGAATTACTGGAGGCCTTAAACTGTTGCTCCAGATTTTAAAGTAGTTTCATAAATGATAATAATAAATATTTATAATATAAGTTTTGTATAGTCCAGTTATTTCTATAAACTCTCCAAAGTTATTGAGCAACTGAGCAGCTGGATAAAAGTAAAGATGCATGGAAAGGTGGAAAATTCTGGATGGTTTTGTCATGTATGGACAAAACCAACCACTCCAGCAGCCAACCCCATCAAAGAAACAGAGATGGCCTTTAACACCTGCTACTGAAGGACAAGCCTACCATCCCCTCCCAGTGAGAGACGGTCGTCTTTCCAACATCTTTGAAACGACTCTCCAGTTCCAAAAATTCTGACCACATCTTCAGCTGCAGTACTCCCAGTGGCCACCAAGTCAAACCAACACCAGACCCCAGCTCCAAAATCTGAAATAAAATAAAACAGAGGGGACATGAAGAAACAGTAGAATTGCTAGCAGTATAGAGTAGATTCAGGGTGACTCTTATGCTGATAAAACTTAATTCCCCAACTCTCAGCTGGCTGTGGAGGTGGACACCAGATTGTGGATTGATGCCTTCCCCTTTCCGTCATCTTCAAGGCGTCTCAGCTGTTCGTTTCAAATGCTGACCTTTGCGTCATTCGAGCCATGAATTCCTCCACTGCATGTGCTCTCTCTGTCTCTCCGTCTCTCTTCCTCGTTCACTCCCTCAATCTCTCTGTCTCCTTGGTTCTTACTCTCATTCTTAAGCAAAGATTATCTCTTTTCTTTGCATGACAGCATCACAGAGAGACTCTTGTGTGCCAGTTTTCTCCAAAATGATAGATGATGGGTGCCACAAGAACCAATTAATTCACTTGGTTAGGAGGAGGATCCAGACTTTATGTCCCCACAGCTGAGAAAAAGGATCATCTTAAAATAGTTTGCTCAGGGTGAAGGTCACATTTCTTCCTTCTATTCTCACCCTCAGACTCCTCCTTAGCCGTTGTGCCTGTTTTCACTAACCTCCAGCTGTTAGATCTTCACAAAAGTTTATGGTCCGTTATTGTCAAACACTGTCTTGAGGTCTTTACAGCTACAGTTTTTAAGCCCTTTCTTCAAGAAAAGGAAAAACAAGCTTAATGCTTCGTGAAAAAATTCTTTAGCTTTATCTGCCCAACTTCACATGACCCTACATGTACAGTCCCTCTGTTGCACGAAACTGTTATGCAGATTTTAAGAGAGGTGGTGTTAACTTTAAAACTTTAGCCATTTAAGCCAGCTGCTATCAACAGAAGTGTAAACACGTGGTTGAAAGGGTACTTTTGTACTGTATCTTTATTGTGATTTGAGTAAAACATGTCACATTTTATTAACACCTCACAAATTTGTGTCAACGTCTGAGAAAAGGAGAAAATAATTTGACGCTTTAGGCATGATCAGGACATCGCCCAAAGAGAGACCAGAGAATCTGGTTAGAACAATGACTTCAGTGTTAGATGTGCTCCTCAAACAACACTTCACAACAATTTCACTTGCATACTGAACCTGTTTTATGACTAATGTACATATTGTGAGTTGAGAGCAGGTTTCTGCATAAAGTCAGTAATGACAATGTCCTTCAAATGATTTCTTTAACGTAAATACAGGTCGACATTTTCTTTAAATCTTGAAGTCATCACGATTTTTTTTTCAGTGACTTTTGAAATTGTTTCCTTGCTACCTCCTCTTGCAGGTGTGTTGTGAGTGACACAGCAGAATACAGTGCCGTGGCAACCAACCAGCATGGCACTGCTACCAGCAAGGCTACAATTACCGTGAAGAGTAAGACTCACTCTCATCAAACGTTATTTGAATGACAAATGTTCTCTGTAAATAAAACATCATTTTCTTCATAGGACCTGGAGGAGCTGCAGAGTCCTGCCAGCTTGGTCTAGGTAATATAGTCATAGAGATAACAAAGACAGAAGATGGAGTTCCTGGACACATCCATTTGAACAATATGGAATAATTTGCCTTTACACAATAGCACAGTGAACATTACTGTAGATAAACTAACAAAATCAAAATCTGACCAAACTCAGCACATTTCATTTCTAGGCTAACTGGTTCTACAGTAAAATGCCAGAACAGGTCATGAGTCGTTTGTGTGATGGCTTCGATTGAGTAGATTTATATTTAACGTGATGTATGTACTTCCTTGTCGTCGTCCCGATGTTGCACTTCTTTTCCCGGCTCTGCAGTGCCCCATCTGACTGAGATCCATCGCAGTAAGCTAGAGGTCACCCTGCTTGACAGGTTCCCAGTCAGTTTTGGTGTGGAGGGCAGCTCCACCAAACTGGTTTGTACGATGGTGGTTGTCCCTGACCTCCCCAACTTACCACCTCTTGCTCAGTGGTACAGAGATGGTGAGACATTCTTCCATTCTTACGTTTATTCATCAGTGGAGTTGATTAAAGATTAATACAGTTTCATATATAATTTCCTAAGGCATCCTCAGATACCAGCATTTGTTTGTAGTTAACTTTTTACATAGGTAATACTTCACTTTCTGTTCTGTCTTTTGAAAGATAAATTACTGAAACCAAGTAAGCTGGCACAGATGTCAGTGGGTGGCGGCGCAGCCTCTCTGACTCTGCCTCACCTGGCCAAGGACGATGAGGGTCTCTACACGCTTCGTATCTTCACAAAGGACGGCACCGCCGAGCATAGCGCCTACCTGTTCGTCTCAGGTCAGACATGACATAGCACTGCAACATTAACACATAAATGAAGGTACCAACTCATTTTTGTAAATGCAGGAAAACTACTTTTGACAGTTTGTGATCAGATTTAGTAGAAAGGTGTTTTGAAAGAAGTCATAGTCACTGTTTTTGTTATTAAACACTGCAGTGTACAAGATTTTCCAATCACTCATACTTGAGGGTTTATTCAGATGGCTTGAGGGATGGTCAGGACTGTCTGTCACCACCTGCCAACCATTCTTTCCCCGTGACTGCTGGTGTCCTTATTTCTTTGCTCCCTAGATGCTGCTCCCTCTGTAGCCGGAGCTCCTGGGGCACCAATGAGCGTCAAGGCGTATGACATCAACTCGGATTACGTCCTGGTTGCCTGGAAACCACCTAATACAGTCAATGAGGCGCCAATCACCGGATACTTTGTAGATCGGTTAGTCAGCACCCCGACACTCTTCTTTAAATAGAGCAGAGTTATAACACCAACATGAATACAGTTGAACAACATCGCCCTTCATACCAAGAAGAAAACAACCAGTAATTATCACCATTAGAGTAATATCACAAACTTCTTTATACTTCAGTAATGAGCAAATAAATACAATGAAATAAATGGGTAAATAGCAAAATCCAATATCAAATCTGGTAGAAAACAGCTACATTCATAAAAATAGGTAATGACAATATAAAGCAAATACAGAGCAAATGCACTAAAAAAATAATAAAACATAGCAGAAGAAAAATAGTTACATTTGTGAAGTATGCATTTAGTGCATATTTAAGATATGTCTGAGTTTGCTGACCTTTATTCCTCTGGCAGCTTGTTCTGTTAATCTGGCAAGTCATAACCTTTCACTTTGTGGCTCCAGTATCGCTCCAGTTCACAGCTGGTTCACTGGTACAGAACTTACTGACAAAACTGCAATGGGGCCATCTTCATGTAATGAGTCATGCAGGAGTTTATAAGCACCACAGTTTAAAACAATGGTGACTGCAGAGGTTTGCTAACTCTGTTAGTTTCCTATTCTTAGATATTAGGAAACAGTATACATACAGCTTAATAATCAATTGACGAATTATTTATTAACACAATTATTTTTTCCACTTAATAGATCAAATGGGAGAACTGTAATGCTTCAAAGCCCCTATTTCTAGTTACTGAACGATGCTGACTCATGCAGTAGTTGCACAAGTACTCATGCATGGGAAAACAGAACATAATGAGAAATGAATGACAAAAGGAAAGAAATATTTATAGTTCAGTTTATAATGTTTGCTTTTTTATTTGTCTGAATTGTTTGATAAGCATGTTAATTAGCATTATCAATAAAAAATTGTTAAACTTTCACCAGTTTCACCTTCTGCAGTGTGACAGGTTATTTTCTATTTTGCTTGTTTTAATGTTGGACCTGTTAAATGTTTGACGACTCTGAAACATTCACATTTCTGTTGGCTGTCAAAACCATTTAACATTACAATTTTGTATGCATTTACCAGAATAAAACATAGCCAGAAATCAATGGATTTAAATAATGACACTAATGACAGAAATTGTTGGTTACAGTTCAGGGTAGGATTTTTCACAGTTGTTGACTTTTCAATGTGTTGCAAAAAAAAAAAAAAAAAAAATCAAAGCAGGTTTGATTTTGTTCCTTTTTATCATCCCCCCAATCCACGATCACACAGGAATTCTTCCTCAACAAATTGAAAGCCATTTACCTCTTTTTTTTGTTTTTGGTTTTTTTTGGAAGAAACTTGCATGCTCATGAACTTTCCTGCTCTGATCTGCAGGTGTGAAGCTGGCACTGACACCTGGGTCCAGTGCAACGATGCCCCGGTCAAGGTCTGTAAATACCCAGTTCATGGCCTCAGCGTTGGCCATTCCTACTACTTCAGGGTGAGAGCTGTGAACAGCGCGGGCATCAGCAGGGCATCCCGCAAATCAGACCAGGTTACTGCCCTCGATGATGTGGAGAGCCAGAGACTGCAAGGTACTGAAGAAGGTAAATGCAAAATACAAGACCTGAAACCAGCAGGTTCTGATGGGTCTGCTCTCATCCTTCCCTGAAACAGTGATTAAAATTGAAGGAAAGTATGACATAGTGATCAAGGAAGATGATCTGGAAGGTACAGTAGTATCCACAGACTGATCTTGGTTCTGAGTTTTGCTTTCTAAAACCCTTAAAATCTAATAAATCTTAGGATCTCAAAATACTAACCCATGCCCCTCTCTCCACACCTAATTAGCATTCTCATGGTATAATAACCTAACCTATATTATAGATGAAATATAAACATTTATTACATACAAAATATATATACAGCATTTATTACATGCAACCTATATTATATACAAAATATAAACATTTTTGAACCTGACCAGTATTTAGGTTTGTATTTTAACGTAGAAGGTGATGATCAGGGAACACTGAAGTCCAACAACAAGTGGTGAACCACAGTACAGAAATGGTGCTCTTGGAGATTGAGTTTCTTTTGTTTTGTTTCACTTCTTATTCCATATATCTTCTCCTATATCATCCCTTTGAGTACTTGTGTTATTTGTGCTTATTTTTCAAGAAGGAGCATTTGTGCTGATTTGAATCAGAATTGAAAGCATGTGTTAGTGATAGTCTCAGAACTGTTTTGAAGAATACTTTTTTTATTGCCTTCCAGTTGTTTGTTTTGAATATTAAGAGTGTTCTACCACTGGTTCTCCAGACAGATCCAGCTGAAGTCCGAGTCATAGTCATCTCCAGTCCAAGTTTCGTCCATCTGTCAGTGTGTGCTGCTTTTATGTAGTAATAGGAGATACATTTTATGTGTTATATTGGACCAGCACCACTGAACATGTCAGTCAGAGGGAATGCAAAATGTATTATGAAAGGTAAATCAAAGATAATTAGAGAAAGAAAGAAAAGAAGCATACATGACCTTTGGTTCCTTTCTGTCCTGTTAAAAATATTATAAAGAAACCCTTTATGATCAAGATAGAAAACCTTACATTTTTTTAGAATACTAAACAAAAAAAATAGTAAAAGTGCATGCAAAATTAAGACTGAACAAATATCTTTACATGTCACATAATCCATATTCTAAATGTGACCCATTATGTAAATAAATGATCTTTTTTGTGCTTGAAAAATACTACTATACTTTAAAAGTTTACTTATGTGTCTGATGGAACCATTAACTTAAAATCTCTGGCAAAACAACCCTGTTATTTTCATTTTAGGTCTATCTAGATCTGATAATCTCACTAAGCTGTTCAGATCTGCAGGTTCTGTGATGACAGAACCAGATCAGAGTAGAACCCTGTAAAGTAGGGAGCTGTAATATGAGCAGCTAGAAACATGGCTGTAAAGCAAAGAAAAGCATGCTTGTGTAGTGTAACTCTGTGGTAGTTTTACTAAAGCATGTCCAGACGTTGTGTCAACTCTTTGAATAGTGCATAATAGCGTTTACCCTAAACCTTGACCCACACCAGCCAAACTACAATACTTTGTCATTGTCATTTTGTCCCATTTTAACTTTTGCGGTGCTTTCTTTGATTTAACTCCAGCTTCTACATTCACACTTTAAGGAACTAAAACAGTTTTTGTTTTGTTTTAATGAAACCAATATATTCTATGTTTTCTGTAACACAGACCCATAATCTAAATCAACTAATTTTTAAAAAATCACTAAATCATCCTTAAACGCTACAGTTCTGGATAAGTTGTAGAAGTCCCACATTTCATGGTTTGTTGTAGCTTCACATCTTCAGAGGTCCAGATGTAGTTTTTGCAGACTGATTTTATGACAACTTTGTACAAAGATAAACGTATCCTGTCAGTATCCTACAACCAAACCTCTGCTGCTCTCTTGTGCCAGTGGATATATTGTTTTCGAAGACTATCTTAACAATAGTAAAATATTCCAAGGACAAATGTTACAAACCTGCCTGCCTCCTATTTTCTATAGCGGAATGTTTGTTCATTTACAAGGAATTAGAAACAGAGTATTCTGCTGTTTTCTAAAACTCGCATTTATAAAAAGACTATTGAAAATCACTCTTTTTACTTCTCAAAAGTAAATTCAGAAGCAGTCTCAACCCAGACAGAAATAAAAACCATACTGTGGGACTTCTGCGACCGCTGCAGCTGTGTACTCCATACCTGAAAACCGTTCAATCCCAATCCAGGCTACGTAACTATCCCGGGTGAGCCCACAGACGTGCATGCATCTGAGATTTTCAAATCGTATGTGGTGCTGAGCTGGAAGGCCCCCAGCCCTCGTGGCCGCGCACCGCTGTGGTACATCATTGAGAAGGTGCGTGCTGCTTCACCAGTTCCATCCGTGTGGCCACTTTAACCTCTGCACTGCGTTGGGATAATGAAAATTTTATCTCCCAACTTTTTTTTCTGTATTAGTGAAGCTTTGTGACATTTATAAATATAAAGTTACATGTTTTGAGTTGCACCAAATTAAGATAGCGTAGATCCGAAAAGAATTGTCCTCACGCATTACACCACAATTCAACCTTTTCCATTTTGATCTTTTTGAGATGTTCAGTAGCTGTCGAGAACGTAAAGATGGACTCTGTCCATTGGAGTGTGCCCGGTTGTTGTTCCGGTTGTCGTAGATGGCTGTGCCTTTACATTTCCCCCCTCCCCGACTCTCCCACAGTGCTTAGCAGGCACTGGAGCATGGCAGCGGATCAACACAGCAGTCAAACTGCACTCCCCTCGTTACCCAGTTTTTGATTTGCAAGATGGGCAAAAGTACCAGTTCCGAGTGTATTCAGTCAACATGTACGGCTCCAGCGAGGCCTCGGCGCCCTCTGAGCCCATCCAAAAGGTTGATCAAGATGGTAAGAGCATTTGCTCATGTGGTTCTTTTTATATCTTTGAAAGAAAGTGAGAGCAAGTACTTTTGTTTATTCTGCTGTTTATTTATATTTTGTGAAATCACATGGTATACAAATGGTACACTTTTGATTTGTTTTGCTGTTTTAAAATCTCTACATTTTATCTACACTGAAGTGAATATGTGACTGAGTTTTAAAAGACCAACAAAGATCAGGGTCTTTATACATCTTTGTATGACTCCTGTGTCAATATTCTCATTGTCTAATTTAGGCAGAGGGAGAAATTTAGCCTGGAACAAGAAAATTTCAATTTTCTTTGCAATTTTAAATCAGACTTAAAGAAATTGGGACATATTTAGATGTAGGGCAAATATTTAAAAATATCACTAAATCTGATGACATATACTTAATGATTTCATCCAGAATTTAGATCTCATCAAGCAGGAAAGGCCATTAACATTTCATCACTTGTCCTTAAGTGCATCCTCTAAATTGCCAAGTGTAAATATATCTCCCACAAACACGAGATGCTGATATGTTTTATTAAAAGTGAGTGACTGTATGTTGCAGGTACTGAGTCACCGGTTGGTACGTACAATAATAAATACAGGAAACACTTTACCAGAGCACTGTTTCACAAGCTTGGAACGCAGCACGAGTTCACTCTTCCACTGTGGATGTGATCTACATATGACATGAAATCGCACAAGGATACAAGACACAATGATAAGATATATTTCTTATATATGAGACACGTGAACTCATTTGAATTTTACTGTCCTTCAAAAAAATCAGCGCTTGCACTAAACTTCTGAAAATTAAATCATATAAATATCTCTTTGACATCACATTTTGCCCAAAGTTTCTGTTCTTTTTTTTTTTTTTTTAAAAAAAAAGCAAAATTTGAAAGCATTAAATCAAATCCTTCATCTAAAGCCACCGTGTATCACAGCATGTTCACCAGTACAATTACTGTAAGTGGTATGTGCACACAGTGCACATCACAGCTCACTGAAAACACCCCACAGAAACTTTATGCAAGATTGCATGTTTTGTGTTGTTTTATTTTGTTGTCTGTTAAGCAGTATGTCCACACAACATGTTGACCAGGCCTGCTGGAAGCCATAGTAAATGGCTTGTTTTCATGATGGAGGTTTCTTGAGACCACATTTATTGAATTTCACCTGAGAAAGTGACTTGGAGAACATCTGATATTAGATCACTGAATGTGTAAAACTTGGTGACTGTTGGACTGAGAACATGAAAGATTTGTTCCTGTTAGCCACCAGAAGACTAATGCATATTCTTTTCAAGTGTCAGATCTTGTATTTTTTTATTTCAGTCATATAAATTGTCATTAAGGTATAAATATGTGCTCTAAATTGTTTACAGTGAGTTCAAAATTAATGTTTCACATACAAAAGTACCTAGAAACACTTTGGGTTTTATATAAAACAAGTACTGGATTTTCTTAATGTATGATTTTGGAATTTACCCTAAATGATGAATGTAAATGCACTGACTAAAGGTGCATTTACATTCATTAATGTAATTAATAGCTTAGATTGTCATTTTAATTAAAATGGCAATCAATACTATTAATGATTTTATAAATCAGTAGTTGATGGTTGTTTCTCTGTTTAACAGGTGTGCCATCTGCTCCTGGTCAGATAGTTGCCACCAGGAACACCAAGTCTTCTGTGTTCGTGCAGTGGGAAACTCCCAAGCATCAGAAAAATCTCATGGGATATTACATTGATGGCCGCGTTGTTGGATCCAAGGACTGGTTCCCCTGCAACCACAAACCCTTCAGACATAACAGGTAGAATGTGGATTTGAACCAAGAACACATAATGGTGGACCCTCACCTGATGCAGAGAGTCAGAAGTTGTTTTGAAGAGCAGGAATGACCTTCTGTAGGTCGGCAGCAAAGCTGAAGAAGCTACCAACACAAGATAATCACACTTTTTAAAACAGCCTTTAAAAAAAAAACCCAGAAACACTGAGAAAGATTTCTACTCTCATCACACCCCTGTTAGTCCATGTCCAACTGGTATCTGTGTTTGCTGGGCGTGTGCACATATGGTGAGTGAAAACAGGCTGCAAACTCTGCTAAAAATAACCTTTAGTGCACATTGCTCAGATAATGGCTTTCCTGCTGCAGATGTAGGAAGCTGCTGTAACTTCAAATGAAGAAGCTTGTCAAAGGATATTGTGCCAACATGCTGCACGGAGCCAGCCGTCTTTAGCAGCTCGTTCAGTTGGTTTCTAACCAGGTTACCGCTGCTACTCAGCCATGCCAGTTTGCCTTGTTCAACATAAAGAAAATCAGGCCGTGCGCAGCTGCCAAGTCCTGGTCCAGACCACCCCAGCTACTGACGGGGCCTGCTGGCTGCTCTTCCAGCTTGGGTTGTAAAAGCTTTAGAGATGGTCCAGAACACATCAACATGTCTAGCTATTAATGAACCTAAAACGGCTCGCTAGCTTGCACTGGTTACGAGTAGAAGCTGAAGTCAAATTTAAATGATTTCTGCTGTCCTACAGAGTAATATCTGGGTCATCTCCCAACTGCCTCAATCATAGAAGCTTACACTCCCAGCCGCTCGCTGCACTCCTCACAGGAACACCGTCTGGCAGGGCTTTTCCTGAACTCTGATCCCTAAACTCTCATTTCAATTATGTTTTTCATCTCACTCTTTTTAATTTAGAAATTGCTCTTATAAATTAGCAGTATGGTCCAAATAGACGTGCCCTGATGGTAATTTGCTACGCGCCCAGGCACATTCATTAGGAGAAATACGGTATATATTCTGTATATAACAAGCAGACTTAGGTGCCTTTGACACTCAGTAATTCTTGCTGATGATGTCACTAATCAAGTGACCAGAGGCTGTATTTACTCTAATTTCATTTTTGTAGTTGAGAAGTTATAGCAACTAGCAAACTGAGCCTTAGAAATGCATTAATACAAAAAAAGCATCTCATTCAGAAGCAACTGAGAGAAACAAACATCTTGAGGGCAGTTTCTAGTCTGCTGCTCAGGTGTACACATTCTGACAGTACCCAAGTTCACATACTTAACACTTTAAGACACACTTGATAGATTTCTGGTTAGTTTTACAGAATCATACCTCTATACTAACCTTAATAACATTGTTTACCCTGCAGAATATAATTTTTTTTTCGAAAAGTGATTTTCACTTAGCTATCATATGCAAGAGCAAGAAGACACCAAGAGGCAGTATAGTTTCTTTATTTATATTTTTGCCACTAGTAAAATAAATAACATTTGAAGTTCCTCTAGATGAATAGCAACAACTGTTAATCTTTTGTTTCAGGTTTGTGGTCCATGGCCTGATCCCGGGGGAGACCTACGTGTTCCGTGTCCAAGCGGTCAATGTATTTGGCCTCAGTGAAGAATCTCAGGAGTCTTCTCCGATCGCCGTGGAGCCCGCCCTTGGTTAGATAAGTCCGCCTCGTTTATGACTCTCTCATTCCTTCATTTAAGCAATACTGACAATCGAAAACGAGAAATTTAAATGACTCATGAGACTATCGGTGTCCTTGAACAAAGCCAACACAGTAATTCTCAATCAATCATTTTGTCCAGGCAAGGGGGTAGAGTATGGTATGTATTAAAGCATATGTTGATTTCCTCCCAACTCGCACTCACCCACTGCTCCCTCTTTGCACATTTCAGTTTTGCAATATGTGTTTAAATCACTTTGCACCATCCTTGCCCACAAAACACACAACACTTTCAGCTGTTTGCTGAGTGAGAGATATTTTAATGATCAATGTTTCACTATAGTAACTGGTTCAGTTCACAGTGCATGAAAGGCACATTTTCAGGTCGTCACAACAAGTTGTTGGTTCCAGAAGTCATTAAGATATTTGCAACTCTGAATAAAGATGCATAAAATTCTCTGAAGTTCAAATGTAAAGTTTTGTTAAACGTCAAACTTTCAGCTACTCCCAGCTCCCCGTACGGCATCACCATGCTGAACTCTGATGGCTCTTCCATCACCGTGGCCTGGAGGAGCCCCAAACACTGTGGTGGCTCCAAGGTCAACGCTTATTACATCGACAAGCGGGACGCCGACACCTTAGTGTGGAAGGAAGTCAACCTGTCTGGCGTCAAAGAAAGAGTCTGCACTGTGAGTTTGTTGTTTTCACATAGCTTACCAACGCAGGAACCAAGCTAACGTACATGATATTTACATTCTGGGGTTTTGAGAAAAAAGTCATCTGAAAATCAGACCAGTAAATTTGTGTTCCAGGTGGACAATCTGACCGAGGGAAAGTTTTATGAGTTCAGGATCCAGGCTGGGAATATGGCCGGTGTCGGTGTGCCGTCAGCTCCCAGTGCCCCGATGAAATGTGAAGCTTGGACCATGCAAGAGCCAGGTACAGGGCCACTAGTGGGTTCCTATAAGTTAGAACCGTTACATCCGTTTCTCCCTTTATCTGCTCGAATCTTTCTAGTTCTACTGCAGTTTGGAATGTGGAAGTTGTTAGACTATAATCCAGTACTAAGCTCATAATCTTTTATCATATATGGGCAAAAGTACTTTCATTGATTTTTATCAGTCATGTCTTTGTCATACCTTTTTAATACACATTTTGAAGTTTTGCCTTTATAAAGAGCTAACTGGAATTTCAAAATTAAAAAAAGGAAGAAAGAAATCGAAAGTTTCCAAAGGTCTTCACTTTGAGTTGAAGATATGCAGCAGGGTGATTGAACCCATTTGGACATTGGAACATTTCACTCACATAACTGAGTTTAGTTTATTTTATTTCTTTGAAGGCCCTGCCTATGACCTGAACTTCAGTGAGGTCAGGAGTAGCTCTCTGGTCCTCCTGTGGAAGGCTCCAGTTTATACTGGAGCGAGTGCTGTCACCGGATACTTTGTGGACATGGCCAAGAAGGGCTCATCGGAGTTTGTAACTCTGACTCAAGAAGCTGTGAGCCGTCATTACCTGCAGGTATGGATCTCATTCATCATGTCTGATTTATCCATGTTACAGTCAACATGTAATGATATAAATGATATTTTCATGGTTTTCTGTAGGTGACTGGACTGGAGGAAGGTGAAAACTATGTGTTCAGAGTTCGTGCCGTCAATGCGAACGGTGTTGGAAAACCTTCCCAGCTGTCTGAGCCTGTCTGCGCCAGGGCTCTTTCAGGTAATCTGGTTTTATTCTGCAGAAAAGTCCTCCTGTTGACGAAACACAAATGCTGCTAATGTGTGGATGAGTAGCATTTGTATGTAAATATTTGCACAGGAATATCATCCCTTCTCGCTGCATGCCGCCACAATTACATTTGAATATGAGAAGACTAACTGTGTAAAGTTTCCCTCAACCTTTCCAAATCATTATGTCTAAAAATATTATTTTAAACCAGTTTCTGATTAATGTCTACAGAAAAGGACTATTTTAACAACTTCAAGTCATTAAAAAGTTGTTGTTAGAATATATTATAAAATAATATATTATAAAAAATAATATATTATAAAATAAACCATGAAAACTAAATACAAAGTCAATCTGAACTGTGGTCAGTGATGGGGAACTAAAACTAAAAACATGTGCACTGCAGAGTTCATTTCTAAGGAAGTAAAACCTTGTTTCAAGGAAATGTGAAGACTATCTTGTTAGTCTTAAGAGTTCTAGTCAAGAATCCTTTTCCTTGCCCCACTGGCAAAGGTATTTTTGCCTAAATTCGCACCATTTTGACTAGATTTATGCAATATTAAACTTATTTCTGAAGGGGCTGTTTTTGCAGTGTATCAGATGAAGTCCTGATTCAACCTGTATTCTTCTCAGAGAAAGCACATGAATGTGAGTCTCTTAACAGAGATGCACTGGTAGCTTGATTTTAATCAATAAACGTTTCAGAAGTTTGATGGTCAGTGCCAGAGCGAATCACGATTTTCTACAAAAATAATATTAAAAACAAAGTTGGTATCTGCTTCAATGTTAATGTTAAGTGTGGGGATGACAGTTTTATCCTCAGGTTTGACCTCTTTAGATGATCCAGTTGTTTGTAATTCAGCTTTTTTGTTGTTTGTGTACACTTCTGGTTCACGTCCTTCTGTCCAGCTCTTGTGCACAAGTAGTAATTCCATTCTTCTGTTTTCTTAATGTTGGACGAGAAGTTAAAGTTTGAAATAACAGTTTCAATAACTGAACAGAAAGTTGTAAAAATTATAAAACTGAAAACATTAGAAGTCATATTTACTGCCTCAAGGAGCTCCGTTTGTACAACAGCATTAAAAGTTTTTATAAATTGTACACCATAAAAAAATCCAAGCACAGTTTAAGTCACTCGTTTTACCAACCACAGCCATGAAAGGTTTATAAGCTGGAGGTTTAACCTCTTAAGACCTGGTGCGATTTTTTTCTTGTTGCTTTGGGCCTCATTAAGAAATGAAATATTATGATATAGACAACAAAATGTGTGACGTACACATATGTGTACGCCAGGATTGAAATCAATTTTGTCTTTTTACCACTAACATTATCAATAAAAATGTGACTAACATAGCCTTTTTTACTGAAATAATGCATTTTTTAAAATACAAGATATATATAACCCTGCAAGTTTCTGTAAATCGAGGTTGCAACATGTTTGCAAGATTTAATTGCCAAAGCCAGAACTTCTGTGTGAAGTATCTGCGAGAGCCCAGACACTTCAGCCGTGGCTGCAGGAAGGAGTCTTACATTGAGACACCTTGTTTTAGTTTATTCGCTTAGTTGCTGGTAAATAGTTGTCTCAGAGACATCTCTGTAATACCACCATATCATTATAATACTGTTAGATATCGGTGAACAGTGTGAGAATCCAGCTCTGTTAACCAAAACCACAGAGATGAGTTGTTAGGGCCTCGTAACAGGACATTCAGAGTTTGTTTTGTTTCTCACTGGGCTGTTCAAATGCTACTCATATTTGCAGGGACTAAGGAGATAGTCGCTGGCGTGGATGAAGAGACTGGAGACATCTTTCTGTCTCTTGAGGCCTGCGAGATCTGTGAGACGTCCAAGTTTGTCTGGTCAAAGAACTACAAACCTGTTGGGGACAGTCCCAGGGTTACCAGCTCAGCAAAGGGCAGAACGTAAGCTCGCATTTGGAGACACCTGAAGGTTTCAGGCAGAACTGTTACATTTAAGCATCTTTAAACACTAAAATATTTGAATGCACGGTCATCCAGTAAACACTGCCGTGGGCCTTCTTTCCAAGGCTTCATCTGTTGGTTTCAGACATAAACTCACAGCTATTAACTTGCTCATGAACAGGATCAGGTGTTTGTTTCCTTTTTTCAGCATTCATAATACAAATACGAAACAATGTAAACTTTTTCAAGATAGTGAATACAAGAAGTGGTGGTTGATTACAAGTTTATAATCTGACTATTGTTTTTCTTCAGATTACGTCACAACAGAAGTGCTTTTTTTTTTAACTAACAGTCATCCTGTAAGTCAGTATTTCTAGAAGGGAATTTAGATATTCTTGGAAATGTAATAGTAAAATGGACGTCAGTACATCATTTGAGGGGGCCTTTCACAGATGGGTTCCTTTTGTTAACTTTAGTAATTGTCTTGAATTGTGGTGTTAAATAGTTTGAGTAAGTTGCTGTGTTTGCTCCACAGTTCCAGACTTACGTTCACCAACCCTGATAAGGACGACCTGGGCAAATACTCTGTGGTCGTTACGGACACAGATGGAGTCTCCAGCAGCCACACTCTGACTGAGGACGGTAAGTCAGGTTTGCAAGGCAGAAGAAAGTTTTCTTTTGTAAACCTCCATGATGATGAGGATTTATGTTTTTCGCTCGTGTTTTGTCTTCTTGGATCTCCCCTGCAGCCTTGAACACGATGCTTGAGCTGAGCTACGCCATCAGAAATCCAGGTGAGACATTTGTCTTGCCAACACACCTCTGCTTTGACTTTATTGATTTCACCACGATGTAACGAATACGTCTGTTTGTGTCTTTGCCTCTGTGCAGTTGTTCCTCTGAAACACGGTCTCAACTACGAGGTTCTGGAGAAAGGTCACGTGCGTTTCTGGGTGCAGGCCGTCAAACTGTCCCCATCCGTGTCCTACAGGTTCATTGTTAACGACAAAGAAGTCACCAGTGGGGAGGTATAATGTCATCACTGAATACTGACTCATTTTCAGATTAGCTGTGGAACTGCTGCAGATGTTTTTTTGGTCCAGTAACGCACAATACAGGTCACTCTTTAGGCTACATACAATGCTTTTCTCTTCTGGGCTGTAAACAGTATTACAGTTCTCTATCCCTGTAACTTTAGCTCGCAGCTTTCTGCTGAACTCTGATTGAATTTTAATGCCCTTACTGTTGTCATAGAAACCAAACAAACACACACACGTCATGCTAGTCAAGCAGTCAGCCGTTGCATCATTGTAATCCTGCAGTTTTCCCTCAGTTATGTTTTCATAGCAATGATGCACCAAAAATGTGGCCGTTTGTTCTTTGTTTCACCTCCTTCATGTCAAGTACTTCTACAAACAGAAAACTTTAAAAGTATAGACGTAATTATGGAGGTTGTTTGGTGTTTGGTCTGTACAACTGAATTAAAGTCAGAATGTGTTCAAATGTCTTTGTTTCTGTCCATCAGGGATCCTTGTCTACTGGAGACAAACACCAGTTCTTATTTTCAATAACCTCTACACAACACACTCCAAAACATATAGACTGATTATCTCAAAGTCACTGTGTTCAGATACATATGTGAGGATGGCAAAGTTACTTCTTTGTTACAAAAAAGAGCTCTAATTTCATAAAAATATAGCTGCAAAATAGTGTAAATAACGTAGTCCTGAAGACTGCTCTTAAAAGGTGACAGAATAGAACACAACAAGAGAAAGCATGTAGGACTCACCCTGAATGTATAACTTCTTTTTCTCACAGGGTCAGAAAATCAGCCACGATGTGGCTACAGGAATCATCCAGATGACGGTGGATCATTTCACCAGATCCAACGAGGGCACGTACACCGTCCAAATCCATGACGGCAAGGCCAAAACCCAAAGCTCCCTGGTCCTGGTGGGAGATGGTGAGGTTTAATTAAACCTGCACGTTAACACTCAGTTACTACACAAGACATTATCGATCTAGAAACATGTTTATTTGTCTCTATCAGAAATCAGTCCAAAGTCAAATGACACCCCGATTTTCTTATCATAGCAGCAGAATCAGCACTGAGGTGTTTTAATTCTAAGTAGATTTCTAAGTGCTGTTTTTCTGTTTCAGTGTTCAAGGTTGCCCTGAAGGAGGCCGAGTTTCAGAGGAAAGAGCACATTAGGAAACAAGGTAACACTCAAACACATCATTTTAATATCCTTAATGCTCAGTCAGGTTTTTTGAGATGAAAATGATTGTTGAAATTTGTTTTTCCCACCAGGAAGTCTGAATGTCTTTTGTTTTTAAAGCTTTAAATACTGCTTCACCGTTTATTATGTCATTCCTCTTGTAGGTCCACATTTCTCTGAGTATCTGTACTTCACTGTCACTGAGGATTGTACAGTTATGCTTGCCTGCAAGGTAACAAAGGCCACCGTTTGTTGGATTTTACTGTGAATCTCACCTGCATGAAAGGAAATCATGTCTAATGTCTCAGGTTACTGCATCATTGTTGTACTTTCTTATTGCGTGCATTCAAGTGAAATAGTTCAATCCCATGTGTTTGTTAGGTGGCGAATGTGAAGAAGGAGACTTCTTTCCACTGGTACAGAGAGGATGAGGAGATTGTTCCAGAGACTCCCCCCAATGTCCTGTCTGGAGCCTGTGCTCTTCCTCTCCCTCTGGTAAGAAAATCCAACAATATCCAAGCAGTAGTCCAGCTCTGAAATCATACACTAGTTAGACTTCTGTTTCTGGGTAAATTGCATTTCTAAATTATGACAACTGTCAAACATCTGATGTTAAGTCTATATATATATATATATATATATATATATATATATATCTATATCTATCTATCCGTATATATAGATAGATAGATAGATAGATAGATAGATAGATAGATAGATAGATAGATAGATAGATAGATAGATAGATA
>JAOWBL010000001.1:873103-892161 GCA_028564865.1 Zenarchopterus dispar
TATGTATGTATGTATGTATGTATGTATGTATGTATGTATGTATGTATGTATGTATGTATGTGTGTGTGTGTGTATGTGTGTATGTATATGTGTGTGTGTATACTACGTAAATATATTATATATATACACACACACACACATACTGTGTGTGTGTCCCTTTCTTTCATAAAATGGCATGTCTGTTTCAAAACCCGACATGTTGTCTATGTTCTATTATTCTCTTGCAAATAAAATATGGGTTTATGAGAAATGCAAATCATTGCATTCTGTTCTTATTAACATTTTACACAACACTCCACCTTTCTGGGAATTTGGGTTGTACACATTGCTATGATTTCTTTGTTTATATGCACATTGGTTTTTGTAGTCAAGCAGTCCAAAACTTTGAAAACAAATGTTTCATGCAAATGCAAGTGAACATGTACATGCCTTCTTTTACTAGACATGTTCCCAGAAGTAGCACCATCCAACTAAAAGTAACATCCAGGTACTTTTAATATACTGTGCTGCTTCCTGGATACTAGCGCTCATTTATCAAACCTTCAAAAATCTATAAGTAGATTTACATATAAATTCTTTCTTTCCTAAAACTGTACTCGTGTATATGTTCATGATGACCAATCCTAAAGGGGAAACATGCTTCTGATACTTATTAATACATATTCTCGCCCAGGGAGCACTACGTAAGGATTTTATTTTATCCTGCGTGCCTGCTATTGGACATGGCACACATTAAACGAGACAAAGAGGAAAGATAGACAGCCTCTATAATTGGAAATGCCCCTTTATCAGGGATCATACCTGAAGGAAATAACATTCCTCCACAGGCGTTAACAGCAAACTCCGAAGCTGAGCTTGTACTAGTTAGAGGCTAGTATGTGTTACCTGCATGCGTTGTGACAGCCTGGAGATGCACTACTTTTAACACACATTACAAGAAACAACAGGAGGTTTAAATATCCAAAATCCCAATTAAGATAACTGTGTTAACCACTATACCACCCTCTCTCAGAACCAGTTCATGTGTATAAATTCACATTTGGATGGGCTTTCTGTGGTATTTTGATCAAAGCATATGCAAAAATTTCATGAACTCACCTGGAAATTGAGTCAATTTACTAAAAACGAAAGAGACTAAAAAATGATTGCTCTGCCTCCATTTTGAGTCACTCATTTATTGTGCTGGTTAATAACTGCTGATAAGTCATCCCGCTGAGAGTAACTGTGGGGTCTTAACTGTTCTTTAAGCAAAGTTGTTATGTATACAGACAACTTAACAGTTTTGGGGTATTTATGCCTTTATTCCAACCTTTGTCTGAAAAATACAGCCTTTATAATAATATAATAACAAAGGTATCAACATTGTATATGAAATAAAAAAAAGTTATTTTATTCAAGCAGAGGTTTCCCAGGCAACTGTTTATGTGGCAGGAGGAAATAGATTTCAACCAGAAAACTCACTAAATGAAATATTCAAGGCACTTGTTCCTCTCATCATCCAGCTCCTGGGTCTCAATCTCAAACTTTTTCATGGCAATGAAATACTGAACAAATGGCTCTCCCAGGGTACTGCGGATAACGTGATCCTCTCCCAAGGCCTCCAGAGCATCATCAAGCTTTACAGGGATGGCAAAGTCCCTCTGCTGGCTGGGGGCTTTGTTCAGACTACTCTCAATGGTCAGGTTTCTCCTGATCCCATCCAGTCCTGCAGCCACAGTAGCAGCCAGTACAACGTAAGGGTTGGCCATGGCTGAACCAAGCTTGTTGTCGATGTGTGCCTCCCTCCCACCGTGACACTTTATGTTAAAAGAACTGCTGTTATCATTGCAGCCACAGGTAGCGTACAGCATACGTTTGGGGTCTTTAATTGTCTTGGCTATGTGGCTTCGGCAGCCAAGGCCAGGTGACATCAGGCAGCTCAGGGCAGCAGAGTGAGTAAGGAGCCCGGCCAGCCATTTCCTACCAATCTCAGACAGCTCACCTGCCTTTTCGCCACTGTGAAAGAGACTGCGTCGCCCATTAGCATCCCACAGGCTGTGAGAGAGCACCCCGGCATTGTAAAGCCCATCGTCAGTGAAAAAGCTGGCAATGTAGCTGTGTTTTCGAGCCATTTCTTTGATGCCAGTGCGGAAGGTAAAGGCACTATCGGCAGCTGCAATACCAAACTCCGGCCTCAAGTTAATCTCCATCTGGCCGGGGCCACTCGCAGAGGCAATGCTGTCTATGTCTGCACCCATGCAGTACATGCTGTCCACCAGCTGCTGGAAGAAAGGCAGGTCGTGGTTGCTGAGAAGGGTGGTGGCGGGGAACAGCAGTGTCTTTGGGCCAATCCGGTCCGGGGCTCCTAGGACACAACATTCATAGGTGAAGGATGAGTGTAGAGAGAATCCCAGGCTCTGGAGCTGCCCGAGGAGCTGCTTAGCAATCAGTCGAGGTGAAGTGCGAAGGGGGCTTCCTGTGACAGTGCAAGGGTCACAGATGACCCTTGCTGTCTGCTCTGCCCAGGGTAGGACCCTGAAGGTTGAAAGGTCAGGTATCAGAAGGACATCACTACTGAAATTTGCTGTGCTGGCATGGTCCACTTCATTGCTCTTGGGGCTCAGGGTCAACTCCAGGTAGCTTCTCGGCATGGGAATGCCATATACTGCTTTCTCCTGTCAATACAACATCTATGTTAAAACACATCCACACATTTTCTTTTAGAAAATACCGTAAGAAGACTAACAAAACGCTTGTATCTGAGAAGTGTTTCTGGCATATTAGAAAAAGAGAACGAGAGTGTTCGTTACGTGGAAGAAGCGGACAGGTACTGTCTTGGACCTGGACACTCCATGGAGATCAGTGGCCTCAAAGCGGACAAAGTTAATGTTTTCTCTAGCGATCTGCTGCTTGATCTGCTCCATGGCTGCAATGAACCTCTGGTTCCCTGAGAACTCAACTGTATCGTTTCCGTTGTCTGTGGAAAGAAGTTGGAAAAGTATTTGACAGCCCTTGATTTCAAATAGCAAGACTCACGTCTGACCTGAGTAAGCACGTTTTATTTCTGAAACTCAAATCTCCAGGGTTTTCTGAACAAATTTAGGGAAGCTTATATATCAGATGTAACTGACTTGTTCTGCATGTGTTGCCATGAGTGACAGTTTATCCGTCAGGGAGCAAGGGCAAGGTTGTGCTTGCCGTGTAAAATTCTCAGGAGTCCAAATCCTACTCTAAAACATTTACAGAACATTTAAACCAACTATTGTCTTGATCTCACTTATCAATCCATCTTTAAAAAAATGTTCAAGGAATACCTCTGATAATAAAATATATAGACCGTTGTGCTGAGAGGAAAGGCCAATATATTCTGCTAACACAAGTTAACTGAAACTAATAAAGCTTTAAAAAGAGTGTTTAGATGTAATGAACAATTTAAAATATTTAAGATTGAATAAAGGAAAGAATAAAAGATGAAATATTTTTCAAATTTAGAATACTTGAGAAGAAACTAGGATGTACTGATGGATGAAACCCAGTCAAGTCCCAAATTTCTGGGATTGTAAAATGAGACAGAACTTTGAAGTTTGTCCCGGGGTAATCTATGATTTGTGACCAAATTCAATTTATTTGCTTAACGTAAACTTGGCTAACTATGTATCCATATAAATAAAGTATAAATTTGTGTTTTAACCAAAGCTTCACTAACCTGAATGAGAATCCCCAGTCTCTCCCGAGGAGCCGCTGCTTGAATGTGTGCTTGTCCCGGCTCCAGGCTGCCTATTTGTGTTGGCAGTAGACCTGAATGAGCTGGATGAATCCATGGTCGAAGGCAGCTGAATAGATGTGCTATCTCTGGACCTGGGCCCCCTTCTGGAAGCATCAGATTGAGGTTTGAAGGTGCTGAACGCCCTGTGAGGGCTTCCATCATCCTGCCGTCCGTCAGGTCCTTCATCACTACCGTTGCTGCTCGTGCGAAGATATGTATAAGGACTCCCAGGTTTACCATCATCTCCTCGAATGTTGAGCAAAGGACTTTCCCTCAGCACCGTCTTCAGCTCCTCCATGGTCTGTCGGGGTACACCCATATCACGAAAGGACACCCTGGACTGAGATGAGGCTTCTCTTGACCAGTCCTCGCCACTGGGAGGCTCTTCCTTACTGGAATCATGAACCTGCTCTGAGGGCCTGGGAGGCAGAGGACCAATGGAGATAACTGTGGGGGCATCTTGGGGTATTTGGGTGCTAGTTAGAGAGTGGATGATAGATGGACCTTCTCCTCTGGGGCTCCAGTCCACAGGTGGTGCATATTTCCCAGTTACCCTCACTCCCTTCTTGTTGCCTAGGCTCATCCCCGTGCCATCTATTTGGTCTTTACTTCTGCTTTGGCCCTCCTGGAAAACATACAGTGGGTCTATCATGAGAATGGTAAGAGATAATCAAGTTTGTTTAAAAAAGATTCTAAGAAATTAAATCTGTAATGTTACACATTAAGAGGGAGGAAAAACATATCTATTCAACAAGTCAAAGTGTTATAATGCTATGGTGCTATAATATAATCAAGCTATAATGTGAAGTCAGAAATTCTGTATCCACCCAAAGTATTTTCAAAATACAATTCAAATTAAAAGGTAAATGTGGAGTTACCTTGCAATCTTCAGAGGGATTCATTTCTGTCTTTGGAATAATAAATAGGGAATTGGATTTGATAGCCCTCCTTTGAAGGCAGAGCTTCACTCGCACATTAATTTTTATAGACAATTGGCACAATGGTGATGAATTAGAAAATTCTGCCTGACCCCAAACATCCACTGGAGTTCAGCTAGAAACTGGCACCGGTCCGCTGCTGGTAGAGACTGAGCCCCAGCTGCCTGCAGCTCATTGGCTGCCAGAGAGGACAATTCAGTGAAGCTTTTGTGTCATTTCAGAGTGAAAGTGCAGAGATCAGCCCTTCTGAGTGGGCTTCCAGAAAAATATAGGAGCAAAAGTATTTATTCCAGAGTTTAAAAAAAAAAACACTCAAATATGAAGCCTTGACAATAGCTGCTCTTGTTAACAGTTGCAGTGAAGAAATGTTAAAGAACTTAATGAAATCACTTTCAGTGAACAAGGTGTTTCTTAAAAGGAAGGAAAAGTGTTTATATGTTTACAGGCAACAGAGGCAGCTTAACAGCTTCGGTTCAATACACTTTAATCAATCTGAAGCACATACTGGTACCACCGCTTAATATATAACACATTATCAAATATATAATATAACATATACGTCTTACACCATGCCAATATTTATTTTAAAAAAACAAAGTCAAGATGCAAAAGAATAGTTTAAAAAACAAAAAGCAAGTCCCATAACTCCTTAGTCACATTTTACAAAGTCACTTTATGGAAATAACTTATTGTTTCACTATCATTACTTACTTTTTATTATTTTTACTACAAGAAATTTTTACTGACAACCTGTCCAGGGTGCACCCCTGCCTATGGCCTGCTATGGGCTGGGATTGGCTCCAGCAGAACCCTGTGACCCAGAAATGGATTCAGCGGGTGTAGAAGATGGATGGATGGATGAACTTTTTCCAAATTGAATTAAACTGAAGTGAATAAAATGGAGCTGAACTAAACTGAACTGAAGAGAATTAAATGGAATAGTTTGTGGAACCACCCTTAGTTGCAGTAATTTAAATAATTGTTTTCTATGTGACATGATCTGTCACTCACATTGTTGCAGAAGAATTTTATTCTACTCTTCTTTCCTAAGTTGCTTCAGTTCACTGAGGTTCGTGCATTTACCTGTTCTCTGAAAAGAGTTACGTAATGAATCACCTCCACTAAACTCATTGTGTACTGCATGCTGCTGGGCAGAAACCCTAAGTAGCTGGGTTCTGCTGTACTGGAGGCCTGCCAGGGAGTCCAGTATATAGAAATGCAACACCAACAATAACCACGCAAAACGTGGTTATTGGACAAAACGGTGCAGAGTGTTGAACAGGCATTGTTTCAGGTCATCTCCTGAGTCCACCAGGACAGAAGTTCCTGTAGCATCTGCATCTGCTTGTCCATCTGTACCTGCAGCAGCTCCACTTGGAGGCTGTGTGCAGAGAAGAACCCTGAGTACCCAGGTTCCCATCAAGTAAACTACTTTCCAAAAGATGCTGTGTAAGCACTGCGGTTTTGTTCTCGTTCACAGCAGCTGTGCTGCTTTTATGTTTCTTGTTGAAGTACATGATGTGCACAGCAAGAGAGGACAAATTATCCACCAAAAAATGTGAGTCATACCTTCATAACTCTGTTCATTACTGCCAGTTTTGAAGAGACTTTCTTTCCTGTTAAAATATCAGTTTCAAGTTCATTTGAAGAAATATTTCCTTACTTTCATGAAGCGTTGTTTAGCTGTCAAGGTCTTTTGTCTGAGCTATCAGCAAAAACCTAGTTGTCTCTGTTGTCTTCTTCAACAGCTGAGTATGGCTTACAGCCTTATGTCACACATAAATTATGAATTCAGCTCACAGAGTTTCAGTGGACATTACAGCAAAGGTGAGTAAGAGACTCCAGAAAGCAATGATGAAGAAAAACCCACTTCATTTCTTTACCCACAGTCGGGCCTATTGAGCTAAAAACGACAAGTTCATTTATGCTGCCTCCTCTTCTGTGGGATGTACCTCTGGAAACTAATCTTAAACCACTATAGAGGTAAAATTGATTATGTAAAGGTAGGCTGAGATCACAATGGGGGACCTGGATGATTCTACTGTGATCTGGGTCGACTACTGCTGTCAGACACAGAGCCTGTTAAATAATTTGTGACACATCAGTAGGCAGAAAACATGACAGACCTTCAAATGCTATCAAATTCAATCTTATGCATCTTCAGAGGGAAAGTAATATAAAACCACAAAAGTATGCATCAGTGGGGGCTTGATCTTTTGATGGAGTCAATGTCTATTTTTTCAAAGCACTAGCTGTCATTTTAATTAATTACATTTTAACTCTGGGTTATGAATTGTATAAAGACTTTAGGTTGGTTTCTTGTATTGGTACACGACCATGCTGTGGCCTCAATGTGCACTAGATAATATACTGTATATTGTATTTTTCTTAGTTTGGATTTAAGGGTTAAAAAACTGTAGGGTGTGTGTTTGCGTCCATATACAAATATATATATATGTATATAATTTATACATGTACACATATACATATAATTGTCCAATGCATTCATAGAGACACAAAAATTGTTAGTTAGAAAACGGTTCGAGACCAAATTGGTGAGTCTTTTTCATTTCAAAATATAATAAACACTGCGATGGACTGGTGGCCTGTCCAGGGTGCACCCCTGCCTATTGCCTGCTATGGGCTGGGACTGGCTCCAGCAGGCCCCCACCCTATAAATGGATTCAGTGGGTATAGAAAATGGATGGATGGATAAATATAATAAACTATAAATAAGAAAAATATTTTCAGGCATTAAAGGGTCAAAATGTGTCATCTTGGATCTCCTTTGACTCATTCTTTGGTGCATTTTATCTACATTTGCATTTAGCCCCATGCACTGTCAGAAAAGTGGTTACAAAAAGGTAAAATCACACTACTTTGTCACTACCATTATTGACTACTTTGAAGGATAGACTACAAAAATACACTGCAGCAAAAAGTTCCTAGTCTCTACCTGACCTGTACAGCCCAGAACCTGAGGCAGTGAAATGTCTGGACATATCACCCACAGATGTTAAAAAAAAAAAAAAAAGACCGCACATTTTTAGGGTGGGGTTTCTAGGGTTTGCGTCAAAGTGAAGTCACTGAACGACAGTAAGACGGAAACCGGAACAAGATGACCTCGAAATAAAAGTTGGGTTCGAGGGGTTATTTTATTTTATTTTTTCAATTTAAAAAAAAAAAGTACGGCAAGTCCAAATAAAAAATACATTTATCAGTCAAGTCAATGAAAAAGTAATTGGATATACATAATTTATTACACTGTGACTACTTGGAGTTAAACAGGAACAATAAAGCCTCTAAATCATTACTAATGACTAAAAAAAAAAAAGAAACATTTCGACCAAAAAAGTATGCTTTATTCTGTTGCTTTAGAGCCTGAGTTAAGGTTGGTATGCCATATAAATGTTCTCTGGCTGCAGGATTTGATGTGCTCTGGATGTGTTTTCACTGTCTCTGTTTTGGAGACAAAGTCACAGAGGCCAGACTGAGATGGTTTGTGCAGGTGCAGAGGAGGCTTCGTGAATTTATTGGGAAAAGGGTGGTAGGTTCATGACGTGATCCTCGAAAGTGTTCTGTGTGTACATTCAAACAACAGGAGCTTACGAGTATCCAGTTTTAATTGTATAATTGTGTTTTATTCTGAAAATCCTTAGAGGAAGTGAGAGCGGGCTTTCTCTCCTCCTGTGCTCGTCCCCGTGTCGTGCCGGCGCGTCAGCAGACTTCGGCTCAGCTCGGAGAAACGCTACCGGACTGTATGGTGGGAAACCGTTTAATGATTTTACGTTTTTTTGGGGACCGGCTGTATGATCAAGCTACAATCTTCAATGAGTAAGCATATCCCAGTAAGTGTCGCATTTTTGTCCTTTTACCTGTCCTGTATTTGTATTTTAAGTCAGTACGTTATCTTCAACACGTACCAGCTGGCCTTCAGGTTTCTTCGATGAAAATCACGGCCTGTTGAACAAAAAAACCTTGTCTAAAATCACCTCGACCCCCGAGTTCAAACATTCGCCCACGCATCTTGCGTTAATGTGAACTGAGTGGACACCGTCTTGTGTCTTTTAATGAAAAGGTAAGTGAAATGTTTGCGTGGTGGGCGTCGTGGTGAGGAAGCGGCGGTCGGATGCGCAGCTCGGGTTGGTCCTGGCTAGTTACTCGAAGTTTCTGTCTTTAAAAAATCTACGCATCCTTGTGTGAAGTCATGAAAAAATAAAATTGGCTAATTCTTTTACCTTTTCCACAAATACAGCTTTCCTAAGCGACTTACACGACGTGTAATATCCATGTCGCTTCTCCAGGCCTTTTATATGATGGCGCCCTGCCTTTCCTCACACAAAGGACGTTTCTAAACCTTGAAATCTAACGCAGGCGGATTTAATCAAATTAAACTAAAACCGTCTTGTTTCGTTGAGATAGGCTCTCCTTGAGTTATGTAATCGATTATTTACCGGCATCCCATCGCTTTTTTCACCGAAGGCAGCTTTTCTGTCGGAAAATGTGGGGTTTGGGAGCGTACTCTTGGAGGCCCTGCGGAGGGACCAGAACGTACAGCTCGGGAGTGAGCAGCGAGTTGTCTCTCTTATCAGTGCAGGAGGACAGAAACGGCGTTAACCGCAGTGTTGCAAGCGTCTGAGTCAGATTTGTGATTCTAATAACAAAGGGTAATGTCAGAGCCCCGCCGGAGGCCTCACGGTGAAGCTGACCTACATGTCAGAACTGACACATCCTTCCTCCCGTCCACCGGCAGCCATTAGAGGCGAGCTGACGGCAGTGCCGGGAGGTCTCTGCTGCACGCTGGCCGGCCAGGTGGTCGGCTGGCCGGCTGGGTGGCCGGCCGGCGTTTCAGCTCCATTTTGCTTGGCCCTGACTCATTGTGTGCGTGTGAGACTCCTGTTCTGGCTGGATGAAACCTGTTCCGCGTGGCCGTGACAGCTCTCCCACGGGGTAGCGCCTCGTTCTCCACGTTAAGCTTCTGCGTCGTGGATGGGAATTAAAGACGCTTTTAATCTCACTCAGTAATTTCCAGATGACTGCGTGGAAGCTGTTTATGAAAGCACTTTTTAAGGTTTAATGAGTCAGGATTTTGATTACCTGCTTCACGGGTCGTTGCTTATCCTCAGTTATTAATCTATCTTCAATTTTTGAGATTGTGAACATTACTTAAGGATTGCTTGGTCTCTGATTTTGAAGAGATTCTGTTATTGATTATCATGGATTTGTATCAGGGCCTGTGTTGGGCTACATTGATGTCACTCCACATGGGTGACGCATACAGCCCTGAGTGTATTTGTGTGTGTGTGTGTGTGTGTGTGTGTGTGTGTGTGTGTGTGTGTGTGTGTGTGTGTATGTATGTGTGTGTATATATATATATGTGTGTGTTACACAAAACTGAGTCACAATGTTTAATCAATGTTTAGCAGTATATTCATAGTTGTAATTTGGATCTTAAAATTCCAGTTATGATGCCAGATGTTTACTAAAACATGCAGTTTAATGGTCGTGTTACAGTAAAACAGTTTAGATTATTATAATATTTTGACCAGTAGAGCTTCCTGCAGGTTTTTAGAAATCAGGGATCAAGGGTCAATTTACGATGATCACATTTTTGGGGTACTTATTTCCTCTCCCTGCCATATCAGTTCAAAATTAACAAATATTTAACAAATTGTTTTAAATTAAAACATTATTCAAATGTTTGAATTTGAATGCACATCGATTAAATATATTTTAAAATTAAATTGGAAAACACCCATCCATCCATGAACGACCAATAATTTGAATTTAGGTTGGGGTGGGGGCAGTATTTCAAGTAGGAAAGCCCAGGCTTCCTCTCCCCAGCCACCACCTCAAGCCCAGGGGAATTCTGAGGACTCCCAAACCAGTTGAAATCTCTTCCTTTTGGGTCTGCCCCCAGGCCTCCTCCCAGTTGGACCTGCCCAAATCACCTCCTAAGGCAGGTATCCAAGAGTCATTGTAGCCAAATCGCCTCAGCTGGCTCATCTCCATGGAGAGGACTTTCCATGTTCTAAGTACCAGTTGTAGCAAACACAACTGGATCTGAACGCTAGGACCCATGCCACCAGCCCCCACTTTACCACATGACACCCAGCTTGTGTGGGCCCTCCCACAGTTAGACAAACTAATTTTTCTTGTTTGGGCCAAGCCCAACTGCCACCAGCCACCCACAAACAAGTCCCTTCCCCCTAGCCTGGCTCCATGGTGGGATCCTAATACACCCCACAGCAAGGGACACTCTTAGTTTTAACTTGTGTATGTGTATTCTTCTGAATTACTCTTTGTTTGGCTCCCTCCCCAGGATTGATTTGCCTTGGGAGACCCCATCAGGGGCAATTGCCTCCAACATAATTCTTAGTAATCGGCCTGAATAATTAGTCCACATCTACTTGAAATGTTCTTACAATTGCAGTAGTTATTATATTTAAGGCTTGCAACAGTTTTGACAATAGCATCACTTCTGTTAAACTAAAAATCTGTTTTTGAGTACTTGTTGTCTGTGTTATGTAAGGAAGAAAGAACATGGTAAGAGTTTGGACTTTGGGACAGATGAGATAAGACTCTTTAAAATGTCACCATGGACTTTGGGAACATGGGAAGTTTGATTTTTCAGAATTTGCTGACAAATATAGGAACAGATTGGACAAAATCAGTTTTCTATTTGTCAAATTGTGGATACGCTTCAGGAAACAAAAATAAAGCAATTAATCATATTAATCAACGGTGACTAATCATTGATGTCATTTTATTTCTGCTACTCAGGTATTGGAGGATGACTCCATCACTTGTATTTTCTTTTAAAGCGATATTTCAAAGCTCACACATCTGCTGTGTTGAACATACAAAACTTGACAAAGCGCCTTCCTAATGTGCTGCTCTCTTTGTCCTTCTCTCTATGTCCTGCAGCAGTTCTGTGGTGTTCTGGGTCACACATTTATGGAGTTTCTGAAGGGCAGTGGAGACTACTGCCAGGCTCAGCACGCTGCATATGCATATGCAGACAAGTGAACAGCCAAACTTGCCATTGATCCGACGCACTTGAGCCACAGGAGGGACCCCGGAAAGTTGGCAGGACCGGGGCGCCTCCCAGAACCAGCGATAACTCGGCCTGGATGGGGTAACTTCACCTGCTGCACACTGCCCTCGTCGGCTTCCACCTGGCCAGAATCAAGGTGGAACCAGCCTTTTTTACTTCCTTTTGTTTTGTTTCAAAGGAGAGGGTTTTCAGTTGCTTTTCTAATTGCTTGACCTTTTTTTTTCGGCAGCAAGCTCCCTGAGTCTCTTGTCGTTTTTCGGTTCTGATTTTTTTTTTTCCTCCTCTGTTTCATTTTCTTCACCTTGCCAACCTCAAAGAAGACCGGAGGATTTTTGTTTCTGGGCTGCACAGAGCTCACTGAACATTTGCGTTTGACATTCCCTCCGAGTATAACTGTTTACAAAGTATTTTTACTCTGTGGAGTACATCTTGGGTTTTGTTATTGCATACTTTTTTTTTTAACGTTGTCAAAATGGCTCGAATGAACAGACCTGCCCCTGTTGAGATCACCTACAAAAATATGAGGTTCCTCATTACCCACAACCCCACCAACGCCACCCTGAACAAGTTCATTGAGGTGAGCCGTAACGTTTGAAGTGGTTAAATGTTCAGCTCGCTTTACAACAACAGTAATAGATTAGACCCCAGCTACATCGCTGCTGTGCATGCATCGTACAGTCTGCTTTTCTCCTCACTCATAAAATGCCAACATTTGTTTCCAGGAGCTGAAGAAGTATGGCGTCACCACCTTGGTGAGAGTTTGTGAAGCTACCTATGATGCCACACTGGTAGTGAAAGAGGGAATCCAAGTTCTGGTGAGCTTAATACCATTGCTTGTTGGGACTATTGCTTGATCTTTTCTCTGTTCGGGATTTCTTTCAAATTAAGCTCTCGTTAGTTTCTCCTATCATTAAAGCTCAAAATGGAACAAAAGTGCAATAGAGACATTAATCTTACATCTTTGCATTGTTGCCAGGATAGAAACTTTATCTGTGGATTTATAGGACTTTCCATGCATACAAAAGAATTAAAAAAAAAACACAAAACGGCTTAAAGTATTTGTCGTTGGATCATGACAATCATCATGGTGATAAAAGTGATATTTCACTATTTACAGTTAAGTGAGAAGACCCTCTGGCACTCCTCAAAATAACCTCTTTGCTTAAATGGACTTAGTTATATTTTCTATCTCTGGCAACATCTATTGTGTAATTAAAAATGCTCGTGAGACTCCAACTGAAGTTGAACAAATACCAAACGAAGCGTCGGATACAGAGGAGAGAAACACCCCGTGGGTGTCCCTCCCCCAACAAAGCCACTTCTCTTTTCCGGCAGCCTTTACAACCATCTTTTGTTTTGGTTTCCAAGAAACTGGGCCCATGGCATCATTTCCTCCTTTTTGCTCTCACCCTTCTCTAGGATTGGCCATTTGATGACGGAGCTCCTCCCTCCAACCAGATTGTGGATGATTGGCTGAACCTTCTGAAGCTGAAGTTCAGGGAGGAGCCTGGCTGCTGCATTGCTGTCCACTGTGTGGCAGGCCTGGGGAGGTGAGCACTCGCTGCTTCTGCAGAGTTGAAACTCCTCTTATCACCCCCAGTGATAGCTTTACACAGGACAGGACATCTGGTGCTGAGGGAAGACAGATGAAATTTGAAACTGGAAGGTTTCTTTCTGTTTGTACATGTTCGATCAATTGAAGTCGTGCACTCGAGCTTTTCAAATTCAAGAACCTCCTTCTTTTTAGTGTTTTAAATTGTTGTTTTAGTATGACGTAGAAAGATTTCCCATTTTCTTGCTTTCCTGTTTTAATGCTAATCAGCTAATTAATTAACCTGACTATCAGATGCATATTCTTCTCTGAACCTAAAGTCATTGAAAACAAGAGTTAGACATTGAGCAGCTTGCATAAATAAACTTGGTTCAAGTTTCTTTTCTCACAGAGTCTGAACCTGTTTTCTCTTTCTGCAGAGCTCCTGTTCTGGTGGCGCTTGCATTGATAGAATGTGGGATGAAGTATGAAGATGCTGTCCAGTTCATTCGACAGTAAGTTTATCTGTGAAACTTCGAGCAGGGTTGGAGATATACTCGGGCAAATATTATACCATGTTTGGAAATCTAACGTAACTTCCTGCTCAGTCAAAGAAACGTGATCGTCCTCCTCTGAGACCAAACCTCTTTCACAATCAAGAACTGTGTCGTGGTGCAAATGATCGTTGAAAGAATCTTTTTATTTAAATGTGCAGTCTTAGAAAAAGCATCTTTTTTTTTCCTGTTATTTTACCAGGTTGGTTGATGAACTGAGCTGAGCTCGTCTGCTTCTGTTTCTTCCAGGAAACGTCGAGGAGCGTTCAACAGCAAACAGCTGTTCTACCTGGAGAAATATCGTCCAAAGATGCGCCTGCGCTTCAAAGATTCCAACGGCCATCGCAATAACTGCTGCATCCAGTAGAGCCAAACCCCGAGCCGCGCCAGTGACACCCCCCCACCCACCCACTACAGAAGAGCTCAATTCAACTCTGCAAGCTTATCACCTGGCAGGCTTGTTTTTTGTTTTTCTTTCTCTTTTGTGTGTATGATTTATTTCTTCTTTCTTTAATGTGTCAATTTTACTTTGGAAAACCATGTTTGATAAGTCAACTAACCCTTTCCCCCTCCAGGCTCAAAATCAACCGTCGAAAAGTTAAACCACATTTTCTCTTCACATGCCCAAACGAGAGAACAAAAAAAAAAAAAAAAGCAGAAGATTAAGAAGGGCCATGCTGAATTGTGTATTGTTGTCAGATGTTGGGTTAATTGTTGTCTGCAAGTGCATCCCAAAGATTCTGATTGGCTACTGCATATACATCCAAAATAAGTGTTAGAGGAAAAAAAGAAAACAAAAATATGAATATGTCCGCAGTTATTTGTATTCTATTCAATTTTAAAGTTCTGTTTGAGTAACTGGAAAGTGGTATGCCTTCCTTCAAATCAAAAACATCATCCATAAATGCCTTACAATCGAAGTGGAACAAAGGCAATCGAGGCAGGAGTCGACTCCCGCTGGCATTTTGAAAAGGTGTTTCATTTTTCTACTTGGAACAAAGAAACCACAGAAGCGTTGCCTTTGTCTTGAGCAGGAAGTCTTAGACACACTTATGCCCTTTCAGTAACTATTTTTACTATAAATTGCTTAATTGTTGCAATATTTGTCAATTGAAAGTCTAGAAATGCATATTTTTTTTTCTTTATCAAACTTTCTGTTTACTAATTAAACTGCCATGTCGAAATGTGATCTTTGTCTTTTATGTTCCATTTTTATCTTTTTGGTTTCTTTTCTTTTTTTTTGCTTCAAACTGGACTTCCAACGTCAGCGATATTTTGTATGCCTTTTTATTTGATGTCTGTAACTTAAGACTTGGATACTTGATAATTTTATGTATTTGAAAATGTGTACTATTATTATTAGGTTGGCTATTTATACTGTCAATGGATGTGTGAATTAGTACAGTGAGCGATAAAGTTGTACCTGTCACCAACTTGTGAGAGTACATTAAATGAAACACTGAAAAGCAACAAACGAAACTGTTATCGAGTCTTTTTCTCCCCACAGTGATTGTCTTCATGGTTGTCATCGGCAAATGAGTTTAACTTTGGACTCCCAAACAGCTTATGTCTCACATAAAACAAGAGTAAATTATTTTTCAGAGCTGCAGTTGTAGAGGTGACTAAAAGGCTCAAAAAAAAGAATATAGAGAAGTTGAGAGGAAGTAAGCAGGAAGTGAATTGAACCTTGGTGTCATAAAAGCAACTTGAGCTCCACACCTAAATATTGGAAAAGTGTCTTTAGTCTGCTAAATTTGACTAAAATTATAATTGTATAATAATTACAGGAAGTCATAGGTTATAAGAAGGGAACAAAACATCTCAATTCAGAGTCCAGGTCAGTTTGTTCAGGATTTTCCATGAACGTGGCATTGAATTTATTCAGTTGTTAAACTGCTGTCAGAAGTGTTTTTGTACAAATGACACATTTAACTTCGCAGTCTGACGAAAAAGCAAAATCGAGAGATTTGAGGTGGGGAAAAAGATGTCGCATGAGAGTTTGGCCAAACATTTATTCAGCTCAAGCAGTTAACTTTCCTAAACACGGTTCACAGTTATTTCCTTGAAACAAATTCAGATTAATGGTCTTAATCCTAAAATGCATTCACCTCGTGCTGGTCAGCATTCAACGCTGACTCTTAAAGCAATGACAATAATGATGGAAAAAAAAACTGAAATAAAGCCAAATTCTCACATAAGCCTGTGGTGAGTGAGAAATGTCTGAGCCACACAATAGTTCCCAAATCCTTAGACTTAACACTTTCATTTAATTAAACTCCTTTGCTACAAATGATCAAACAAATCAGCAGAAACTTTGTGGAAAAGGGAAAACTTCCAAACAAACTGGCATTTCTGACTCACTCAGATATATGAAATAAGCTCTTAATGTCACGCTGTTCTGATTGTTCCTCTTGTAAATGTCTTTTTTTTAAATAATAACCACAGCAGAAGAACGTTTCATTGTTCAAATAACTGACCTGAGTCAAAAACTGAAGCTGTGGGAAACTTTGAGGAGACCTTTTCATGGTGTACCTCTCCCATCGCTTTTAGGACAGTGTTATTCTTCATTTGTTTTTGACTGTATGCACTCATACAAAACATGCAAGAGGTTATCAAAATGTGTTTATTTCCTCCTTTGTACAACTTGAAGATGTCACGTCGAACTTTGATATAATAAATAAGAAGTCATATAAAACTACCCGAAAGCCTTTCCTCCGTCAGCGCCCTCCAGTCCAGACCGAACATGTCCTACATTTAGCTGAAAAGGTTAAGCGGGAGACAGCTTAGACACTCACAAACAAATGCATGTTATCCAGGAATGGAATTTGCATATTGACACATTTACACAAACTTACAGAAGAACAGAAAGTCTTGTCTCCTTCTTTGGGAGGAAATGGAGCGGGTAGGTTTGTACATATACAGTAGGTGCTTCACTTTTCTAAAATACAATTTATTCCTTTAATTTTACAGTACAAAGATGGCAAAACTGAGGTAAAATAAAGCATTTTATGCAAAGGAGTTTTAATAGCTGATGGGTGTTGTTAGGTGTCCACGTAAATGTCAGTTTACAGCCACAAAGATGGCTTGAAAGGGAAATGATACAAACCAAGTGATAAAACCCGAATCTTCAAGGGAGCTGTGGTTTCTCCTCCAGTCTTTCAGTTTTGCTCCATCTCTGGTCCGGTCCCCGCTCACATCTCGTTGGGGCCCTTCATGCTGGAGTCCTTAGCAGAGACCGGTGACGCCACCGCAGCCAGGACGCACTGTGACGGCTCGCAGTAACTGTTCAGGCCGGGGGCTCCCGGAGGTCCGGGAACGCCGTTGATTCCAGGAACGCCGCGAGGTCCCCTTTCTCCATCACGCCCATCGGAGCCGTAAGCCGGCCGACCAGGATCACCTGCAGAAAAAATGAGTGAAGAGCAGAAGTCAAACATACGCAGTGATCACAGACACACAAGCATTCATGATGAGCGTTTTAATCATGTATTAGTGTAAATGACAGTTTAATAAGCAAGTACTTCATGACTGGGGTCAGCAAAGGATGTGGTTACATACAATGGGAGGACAACAGTAGTAAAAAAAAGGGGAGAAAAAAACAAACAAATATACCAGATACTATCTGCTTTTCTAAAATATATTGGTTATTTTCAGCCTAAACATGAAAGTAAAATCCATGATTAATAATCTAAATATTTACTGCACATTATACCGTCCAGCCAAACAGTATTTACTTTCAGACAGCTTTACAAAACTGTTATAAATGAATAAATAATGCATTTTCTTGCTAAAGTCATAAATTTAGGCAAGTTGTTCTAAGATCAGATATCTGAGTGTCTCCTCTTACCTGGCATGCCAGGGACCCCTGGTTCTCCTTTGGGTCCTCTCAGCGTGTGTCCTCTGTCCCCTCTGTCACCCTGGTCACCTGCAGAGAGGAAATGAATTCTCACCAAGCAGACACACATAATTAAAGTTGCTAAATTTAGCCAGATTTGAGCTGAGGTTCGATGCTGAGACTTCAAATCCTCATTTGATTTTTCATTAAAATTACTGTTAGCGATTCCAAGGACAAGTAAGTCACAACTTTAACCTGAAAAAAAAAAAAAAGAAATATGTTTTATTTGAGAAAATTAACATCAGGTATTTAGAGATATTACGGCTTTTTAGAACTTCTACATTTCCATTTTTTTCTCCCTTTTTATCTGCTCCACCAAAGACAGGCAAAAAGAGAGCTGCTGCCGTGTAAAGATCCCTCCGACCTAGAAATCAGTCTCAGCACCACATTTTTGAGGATGTCTCCATTCCCAAAACGCAGCTGGAGGAGGTAGGAGACTGGCCAGAGGAACCGTGACTGACAATAAGGTGCTTTGGAAGTCTTTGAAATGGTTTTCACTTCGTTGCATGCCCGTGTGTTTCACTCCTCTCACCAGCACATCAGCTATCACTTGGAAATCAGAGAACAGGAGATGAGCGTGTGTGAGATGCAGCTGACTCAGAAACCTTATCTCTAGAAAGCTTTTCTGAGGAAGTTTGTTCAAAAATGCACCAAAAACCTACATTTGTAATGTATTTTTGATGTATTAAGAAACTAGAAACACATTTTCTATTTAATGGCAACCACACTCAGGTAAAAGTTTGGAGAAACAAAAACAAAAAAAACGTCAATAATATGCAACTAAAAACATTCAAAGCAGATGGGCAGATTCATTTTAAGGTGGTTTACTTTGTACTGACTAGCACTGCTATATCAGTATGCATACTATATAATGGTTTTGGTTTTTTTCAAACAAAAAGGGGGGAGGAGGGGTTATGATTCAACATTGTGTCCCAAAATCTGACAGAGAATCACATGTTCATTTTCAATAAATAAATGCCTCAGCAACATAATTCTGCTAATAGTTTCAGGTTGTTGGGGAGATCTCAGGGCATTAAGACCGAGCCTGGAAGACCCTGGAGGTCACGAGTGGGACTGCATGAGCGTGGTCACATTTGAGCTTCTGTTTGGGTTCTGCACGTCAGACCAGGCTGTTGTCAGAGACCGGCACCAGAACTCGTCCTGCATGACAGCGTGTTGCTTAGATACGTCGGTCCAGGCTGTTGTCAGAGACCGGCACCAGAACTCGTCCTGCATGACAGCGTGTTGCTTAGATACGTCGGTTCAGGCTGTTGCCAGAAACCGGCACCAGAACTCGTCCTGCATGACAGCGTGTTGCTTAGATACGTCGGTCCAGGCTGT
>JAOWBL010000001.1:901976-918304 GCA_028564865.1 Zenarchopterus dispar
TTATTATTATTATTATTATTATTATTATTATTATTATTATTATTATTATTATTAAAGCTTGGTGGTTAGCAGTCTTACCTAGTTCCTGGCTGAGATCCAGGCAGTTAAACATTGAGAAGATCCATCTCATCTGTTCCACTTGAAGAAGAAAACAATGAAAATGTATGAATCTAAGGCTCAAACTCAAGTTGAGTTTGCAAATGAAGCACAAAAAAAAAAAAAAAGAAAGAAATTGACAGAGCCTTGCTGACCTAGTCCAATATTCTGTATCGGTTTCAGTTTCGACCAGTGAAGTGGACGTTGCTTCAGGCTGGTGATTTAACAGCTGACTGAGTGAGCTAGAATGACTGGAAGTGCAGCTGTTGAGATTTTGGTTGTCTTCAGGCTTCTCTGACAAGAAAAGAAATGTCAGAATACTCGAGTATTTTGCAGAAAACATAGGAAACTTAGAGCAGGTCAATGCTGTAGCCAATTAGAGGAATCCACAGTTTCCTTACAAAACAATCACCGAAGTAACAAACATCATCATAGAAATACTATTGATCAAAAACAAAACTAGCTTTTGTTTAGACTAGTTTATGATCATATTAGTCGATTTTTTTTTAAACACCACAGAATTACCATACGATGAGCCTGATGGGTCACCACAAGAATGCAAAAATGTGAAGTACTTCTGCAATCCATCTACAAGCAGCCAAAGTAATTCACTGCAGAGTTAGATTTATCACATTTGTTAAGGGTTATTCTCACTTTTTAAAAGTCTCAATTTGTTTGTCATGAGCATCATCAGAGGTCAAAGAGGTTAAAGGTTTATTTTTCAAAACTGCTTCTGGTGGTGCATCTCACCACACACCCTTCAGGAATGCTGCATTACACGCTGGGCTTAAGCCCCAGTGTTTGCAATATCTGGCTGAAAGTCATCCGAACGTTGTTGTGTCCGGTCCAAAGCTGACATATAAGATCGTAATTTGAGTGTGAACACACCTGCAACACAATATTCAGTAACAGCTTTACCACCACCAGTTAGAAACAGGAAAACACACGATTCACATTAGACAAGTGGGTTGAACAAATGCAAATAAAACTTATTCAGGCAGTAGTCAACTGACTTATTGTGAAAAATGTAACTTGATTGAAATTTTCAATATCGGAATAAAAAAAATGTCTCATTTGCATATAAGTTCTCCAATCTGGGCAGAAATTCACACAGCTGATGAGCCACACTTAAGTGTACAGCAAGTGGCAATCTTGGCTGAACTCCATAGCGCCACCTTCTGGTCAAAGGAAGGTCAAGCAGCACTCTCCATGAAACAGGAAGTAGACAGTTTTGCCACATGCAGATTTAAAATTTTCATTTAAAAAAAAGAAAAATAATAATAATGTTTCTCCTAGGTATGGGAGGTCCTGGGATCATATCCATTTCATCAAGGCAAACATTTCATACTACATGCAACATATGGTCACTCAAAGGTCCAGCATTCTCTTTTTGAAAATATAAAATTTCAACAGAATATCATATTTTGGTGTACTTCATCAATTCACTTCAAACTTGCCACACATACTTTCCTCCCTGATGTCATTTACTCCCGTGAGTTTGGTTCAAAAATCAGTCCAAAGGTACACGTACAGTGACAATTGTGCACTTTGGACGGTATCTTGAACTTTTCCAGAATGTTCACTAGTGGTTGAATTTTTTATTTATTTTTTTTCTCCCATCTTAGGTCTTGGGTCAGGTTTCAGGCTTCATTTGTATGTGTGTGTGTGTGTGTTGGGGGGCTTAGGTATACATATATGTATGGATGAAAAATGTGCATTTTGAGTAGACAGCTTTGTAAACAGCTCATTAGGCAACATATTCTTATGTAACTTGACTGTAAAACAAGGTTATAAAGTAATTTATGATTTTAAAATGAAAATTGCAATTTAACACAGGATTTAAACAGGATGATTTTTTTGTACCTTTTTTGTCACTCCCAATATTTCCTTCATGTATGGCACTTTTGAAACATAACTCTAAGAAAAAGCAGCAAGAACACATGCAGAAGCAGTTGTAATGGTTTGAGCCTTTTATTGTAGATGTGATTGTAAAAAAAGGAGCAAACTATGTTTTAGCACCTTTATATAATTCATAAAATTAATTGCTGGTTGTCTGTTTTTCTCCTGATAAGCACAAGAACATTATGTTACATATATGCTTGGAGGACAGTTCTTTAATTCACAGAAACCAGGCACCAGTAATTCCTTAATTTGGGATAAAAACCAAAACCAATAAAAAATTTAAAATAAAATTTAAAAAAACAATGGAAAAAAAAAAACATCATCAAATATTTCATTATAATCAGAATTCGCTTTACAAACTTTGGAACCTGGGCTTTTTTAATCAGTGCTCAAAGACATTATCATGTAACATAAGTTAAAATTTCAAAATATTATTTTTTACAAATGTTAAGTATAATTAGAAAAGAAAAAGTTAAATACTGGGCCCAGCTGTCTAAGGCATCTTTCATTCAAAAGAAAAAAAGATCTAGACACCTTATACAAAGCAGGAATGAAGCTATACAACGTCACATTATATTTTAATCCTTACAAACTGTACAAAGTCGTTTCCTTCCTGGCTGGCTACGCCAACTGGACAGCAATGCAGCTTAACCTTTATTTTTTTAATATCCTACATATACCGTGTCAGAAGACACACACTATATTTACATATTTAAAACATGAAAAGCATAAATATGAGTCTGTCGAGCCATCCCATTAGCATTTCATGTGTTTGGACACAGTTTTAGAGAAAAAAATCAAATGAAATAAAATAAACCAAATATTGGCCACCTAAACTTTACATGTGTCACCCTTGTGAAGCACTTCAAAAGAAATCTTGCTCCAAGCGCTTTAAAAATAAACCTAGCTTGACAAGTTTTTTTTGGATATACATAAAAATGTGTAATTAAAACATCTCAGTGAAGCCATTGATCTCCAGTGGCTCAAACACTAATTTGATCCATTAGTTTCTAAACTACCAGTGGTTACATTTCTTTGAAGAATGAGAACTTTCAGACAACCTCAGACTGACGAACTGCTGGTAAAAAGCGGCACAAGTGTGTAGTATTAAACGGTCATGAAGAGGATTCCTCTTATGAATACTGTACAGTAGAACCAGTGCCTATCGTCTATATATTGACGAAAATCATATCGCTGAAAAACATGTGGCTAAGAAAGCTGAGCAAGCATTTTGGGTTTTTTTTTTTTTTTGCATCATGTGACATGATTGTCAAATCAGGCCCAATAATTAAAAATCCAATCATATATACAGCAATGCATAGGCTAGAAATCATTATATCAAAATGATATCGAGTAAAGCAGAGTAGAACTGCGACCCTGGAGTTTTGTTCTTCCTATTTATCAGTTATGTGGCCCTGCGATGGACTGGTCACCTGTCCAGGGTGGACCCCTGCCTATCACCTGTAATGAGCTGGGATAGGCTCCTGCAGACCCCCGTGACCCAGTGAGGATTCAGTGGATATAGAAAACGGATGGATATTTAACAGTACACAAGGAGCAACATTTACGGGGGGGGGGGGGTTTGGATTCCCTAGCCAGGGAAGCATATTTGTCTTAAAAATACATCACAACAAAATTTCAAATCATTTATTACTTGAAGAAGCAGCAGTTATGGTGTGTTTCAGTTAAAGCTGACTATGAACAAGCAGGGATTTAACAACATATGGAATACAGTCTAAAGAGAGTTCAAATTAAACACAATGAGAAAGAGAAGTCAAAGAATTAGGTTTCAGTACCAAAAAAGTTTTGAAATTTGATACCCAGTCCAAGTGCTGTTGTACCTTTTGTGGCATCCAAGATGGATAACCAGTTCTGTAGCAGCCAGGTTCGATTTTCACAGGGGAAACGTCACTAATATTTTAACGTGTTTTAACACCTCAAGACTTAAGACAATGGTGTAACCTTATTTCCAAGACACTTCAAGTGTCTTAAAAACAGTAAATGAAGCAGTCTTTCAGAATTCATTGTAATGTTTCTCTAAAGGTTGGTTTAAGGTAGTTACATATTGCTGATCAATCTGATCAAACAGCTTCTTACTAGAGTACAGGACAACTGCTTCATTTATCAAATAGGACTCGATGATGAGACTTAACTTTTCAGGAGGGAATAAAACTCCTGATACACTCATACTCTTAAGTTATAAAACTGTTTATGAATTGTCATTTTGAACCTTTTTAGTTCATTTCTTTTGAACTTGGGAAGGACTTTTTTCCCCTTTTGCTTTCCAAGTTAAATGATGATCAAGTATACCACTGGGTCACTTGTCAAATTTGGTAGGGCAGATCAAACTGAAGTCCCCTTCGCTTGAGATTTCGATCGGGATTGTTTCTACATGTTACCAAATTAATTTTCTTATCTTGAAATATATCAAAAATCCAGTGTCAACTTCTAAGGCACAATGAGTTTGGGCCATTTAGTCCTTATTTACCTCAATGTGACCCTAACTTACTGCTCTTTTGTCCCTGCCTCTCTGGAAGGAAGAAGTTAAGCCTCACTAAGGTGATGAAAACAAACTCACTTCCTTGAAAGTTATTTTTGTTTTCATTTTGTATGCCGTAAACCAAAGTCTGCTGATTTTTACTCCAAGGATCATTTAATCCAGCTCTAGTGTATCTATGCAGGGAAAAACTGGATGAATAGTTTATAATAATTATCATTATCTATGATGACATTAGTTTAAATATGGCAGAGATAACAATCTCAAAGTTTTCCAAATTATACATTTCTTTTTCTGCAAAAAAAAAAACAAAAAAAAAAACACTTCAACTCAGTAACTCCTGCTGAAATACAAGCAGCCTAGAAAAAGATTTCCATCCATAAATTCCTTTTTTGGTGCTTGACAGTCTCAGGGAGCTACAAATATTTGGGGAAAAAAAAGGATTAGTTTTGGTTGCAGAAACCCAAAGGAGCTGGAAACTGTCACATAGGTCCTGGAATCTCAGGTTCTAATGTCTGATTAACCTTGTGTACGTTTGTCCTTCATAGAAGTTAATAAATAAGCAAGAAGACTTGAGCGTCGTCATCTGAAATTACACATTCTTATCTTACAAATTCAGCTGGTGCTGGTTCTGGCGTTTACTCGGACAGGAGAATTAAAAAGGAAAGAAAAAATAAAAAGCAAAATAAAATATTATTATTGACTTTGAGGGATCAGTCTGAAGTTTGTGTGGAAGGGTTTCTTTATAGACCACACAATAACAAGATCCTGGAAGAGTGACAGCGAATGTGGAGCTTGATGTGGAGTATTTCCCTGTGGGAGACAAGTCACACAAACCCTCCCCATCTTCACTGAACCTCCTTCCTGTAAAACAGTTCTTTGAGCCCGCTAAGAGTACAAACCCATTAAAGTCTGCTCACAAGTTCTTGGTGTTTATGTGAGTCTTGTAATGCTTCGTAAGGTGGTCACTCCTCATGAAGCGCTTCTGACACTGGCTGCACTCAAAGCGCTTGTCTCCTGCAGGAAAAATGACAAAGGAAAGGAGGAATAAGGATTTTAAAGTCAAGAATGAAAAAATCATGTGCATCTTTGGGAGTGTGTAGAGGACCTCAATATGAGGTTGTGATGTCATTAAGAAAATTGTGCATGGGTAATTTTCCAAGTTCAAATACCAGTGTCAATTTCAGTTGAAGGAATATTTGCTTACCTTTAGAAGTGTCAGCTAGCTAGGCCCTAATTTTTAAATTGGACAGCCTACAACACTTCAACTTTGAACTTCAGTACTAAAGCTGCGTCATGTAATGATATATTGGCAATCAGGTGATTTCTGTACCTCTCAGGGAGATTTTTACACCTGTAGAAAGGTATTTTGGTCCACTCCTCATTAGCAAACTGCTCCAGCTGTTGGGTTTGAAGGGTTTCTTCTTTAGACTGCCTGATTCAGCATTTTCAAAAGATGTTCAATAAAATTTAGATGAGGGCTCATAGAGCCACCCTTCTGATTTGCCCATAATTTTGTAGCTGTCTGTTTTGGGTCGTTATCCGGTTGGAGGATCCAGGACCTGTGACTGAAGCCATGTTTTGTGACACTAGGTAGCACATTTGTCTCCAGAATATTTTGCTAGTCTTGAGATTTCATTGCGTCCTCCACTGATTCAAGACACCCCGTGTCAGACGCAGCAAATAAGCATCAGAATATAATAGAACCTCCTCCATGTTTCCGAGTAACTACATTGTTGCTTTCTTTGTATTCACAAACACAAATTGAATCCTTCAAAATGGATAGATTCTGCCGAAAAAGCTCTAATTACATCTCATCGGTCTCAAGGACAGTCTCCTAGATGTTTTGTGGCTTGTCAATATGCATTCTGACAAATTATTTATTAAGATGACATATCAACAGCTATCAAAATAAAAGAAAAAGCACACAATAAAACCTCCACATCACACAGTGGAAGAGCAGCACTGTCAAATGATTTGAGCACCAACATATATTTCTAAAAGTGTTGCTCTTTCTGTTTCAGTTTTGGATCGCACTTTCAAGAGTTATTTATTACAACGCTGTTAGTGAACTATCAATACTTTCATAAATGATGTGATGAACAACATTTTCAGAATCACATTTTCACAACTGTCATTACTTTGTCCACCACACGTATATGTGAAGCTCACACCATCTCCCACAGCACACTGGCCTCTCCAGTCGTGGAGGGTCCACTTTACCTTACTGTGTGTGATTCTGTGTGTGAGAGCATGTGTTTAAGTAACTGCAGCACCTGTGTGTGTCCTTGCATGCCTCTGCAGCTCGTCACTGCGTGTGAAACGTTTCCCACAGAAAACCCAGTTGCAGACAAAGGGCCTCTCTCCAGTGTGCAACCGGACGTGAGCTCTGAGCAGTGACGTTTTCCTGAACGTTTTCTCGCAGCCAGGGACGTGGCAGATGTGTTTCCTTTTCCCCACCTCTCCGGGCCTACAAAGTAAAACCACATAAAAACACTCTGTAATGCAGAGTTTGCAGAGTCAAGCTGAGCACTAAAGGTTAAACCGATTAGCAATGATTTTAGCAGTGAAATTGACATAAATAATAGGTTTGTTTAAGATGTTTAATTACTGCATAAACATCGCAACTGAGGTTTCCGCCTTTTAATTATCTACAGTGAATGAGTTTGACATTTTAAATTCACGTGAGAAGAAATTTCTGTACATGACACTATCTGACATTCTTTGTCCATGATATCCATTTTCAGGCCATAATGTTTGCTTTTACTCTTTAATTCTAAATCTATCTTTTTTTTTTCTCTCTCTTGTGGGAAACCGAAACATTGTGCCAAGACATATATTTCCATCTCTTGAGACATTCACCTTTTGTCTGCATCTTTACAGTTGGGGCAGGTGCAGGCCATGCGTCGTTTTTTCTCTCCCGGCTGACTGGGTAGCTCTAGCGTCAGAGTCTGGTCCACCTGGATGGCCGCCTGTCCCTGCGTGGGTGCTAACTGTATCCCTCCACCCTGCACCGTCTGGACAGTCAGATGCTGCTGACCTACAAAGCAAAGACAGAAACACAGTGTAAGAGACATAGCTGGCTCCTTCAAATAGGGAGAAGTTCCTGTATAAATGTAATTAATCCTTGAGTTGACTCATGAAATATTAATTAAAGGAAAAATAAACAACCTGCAGATGTGAAAGCATTTAAAAAGATTTCATCATTGGGGTCTTTTTTTCCCCACTTATGTTTTCTACATAGTTTCTCCTGGTGGACATTTTCTTCTGATTTGTCATATGGCTTTTTTTTTCTTTTTTTTTGGTATTTAGCATGATCCTTTTTTAATTTTTATTTTAATTGAGAGTAGTCACATTTCCATTACCCCTAGATTTGCAGAAAACCCAAATATCATATAGGAAAACCTGGAATGGAAACAGCTCTAATTAAAACAAAACTCCCAAATATCACAAAAACCTTTTTAAGCTTTCACAAGGTGGTTTTTTCAGGTGTTTTGATAATCCAGTTTATTACAAAAGTGTGATAGTTTAAGAATTTCCATGTCTCTGGCTGCGCTAGATATGATGTAGTTGGTCAGTCTAAAGTAATCAGCATCTTGTTTCCAGATGTTTTTTTGTCTCAGTGTGATAGTGTGTGCTATAGCACAACTTAATCATTACACATTACTGCATTACAGAAGGGCTTTGCCTCTGAATAATCAGTTGAATGATCATTCGCTGCCTTCATTCTCTGTTAACTATTTTCTCAGCAGCAGTAGCGGCAATCGCAATAATTTGTCGAAGACTAAAGATGTTTTTGTCCATCTTCTTGAAAATTCAGATTTTTCTTTTTCGTTGTTTTCAAGAGAATTCTTGCAGGACCTGATAGGGAGTTATGGAGGAAGAACTAGGGGAGTTACACTCAGAGAAATACACCATTCAATGGAACCCCCTCCCCCGCAGTAAGACCTTTATCAAAAATTCAGAGTTTTGTTTTTCTTTCGTGATAAAGTGTCATTGAAACACAACTATTGTTTAAACTGAATTGTTACAGGACGACACTTTGTCCATTATTCTTGTTCTGTGCTATATGTTTGACCTGATTTCATATTCGAACTTCCAAATGTATCACTTACAAAGTTGTCGTTTTTATTTTAATTTATTTTGCCCTGCAAATCAACTGCCCCCAATTTAAAAAGTTAATTATCATCACACATTTGAACAGAGCTCCTCAATGGTAACTTTTTCTTGTTAAAAGCAATCAACGGAAAAGCCGGACAAACCATCCATCAGCTCACCCCCTGCGTTGGTGATGGTAACAGGAACTCCTTGAACTTGGACCCCGTTGATGCTGATCGTCTGCACTGCTTGAGCTGCTGAGGAGAGCTGTGGTGTATTGAATGCAATCATTCCACCAGCCGGAGCAATTTTTGCCAGGGTCCGCTCCTTTCTCCCTCCTGCTTGAGCCTTCTTTGGGCCGGCTGGCGTTGATATGGTGGTGGTGGGGGCAACAGAAGTGACAGCAGTTGTTGTCGTGGAGACGGGGTCCTGAAGCTGGACCGACTGCCACTCGCCCGAAGCTGTTTTGAATATAATCTAGGGAAGGAAAGTGTTAGAATATTAAAATTTACAATAGATGTACATGCTGAAGAATGAATTATAGCAGAATCTGACATTTTAAAGAAAAGAAATTAAGACACAAATAAGAAAGAAAAGTTGTGATGCCCAAATAATTAAGTATTTGCATTCTACCCACTCTAGACTAGTGTCAGCAGTTTACATCTGTATGCTTCTCCCCTACGATGTCTTTATTATGTACTTTTTTTTGTTTTGGTTACCAGACAGCCCACTACCTCTAGCTGACTGCCCAAAGCGTCACCTTTACCCCAAAGTTGGCAGAACTGCATAACTTGATCATTTTCCTCCACCATGGTCAAACTGTTGGCTAATTTAAGAATTACTGGAGCATGACACTCATGACTTTGGTGCAGTTTCAGGCTGCAACCAGCCCAGGGGGTACAGCATCAACCAGCTTGTTACAAACACCGGGCAAGCATTTCTGTGAAAACTCATCTAGCCTGTCAACAGCAGATCCTGTGGTGGGGATAGCTATTGCTCCCAACACAGGAGGTAACAAAAAGCTCCCATGGAAAAGAGACAGGGACACATGGACACATGGAAACCCTCTAGGACGGTGTCCCTCCGACTTTTGTCAGTGATGTACCAGATGTGGTACATTTTTTTGAGCAAAGTATCCCCTAGTGAAAAGCATTTTTTTGTTGGAGGAAAAAAAAAAGGGTAAAACAAACTTTTTTTTCCACTTCAAAAAAAAAAAAAAAAGTTTGTTCTGAAACTTTCCCCTTAAAAAACTTGGGTAGGTCACTGACATAATGTTTTGTAGAGATGTGCTAGTTTCATGCTACTGTTGGAAAAAAAAAATCACAATGCCTTGAGAGGGTTGCAACTTTTGGACAAAAATCCCATTAAATCAGACCATTCTACATACCGGTGGTATTTTATGGGCTGTGATTTTTCTTTGGGCTGTGATGTGCCTTTTTGCCACTTGTCCTTCTGCGCTTTTAGCAGCATTGCTACAACGCTCCAACGACAGCTCCATTTTTGGAGTTTTTGCAGTAGAAGTTGATTGACAGGTGATGCATATTGCACATGCCTGGTTGGATGGATTCAACCACTCCGGAATGGGAAAGACTTGGATTTATTAAATATAAATAAAATACATTTTGAACTAATGCTACTATTGCTAATTGTTTATCTTAAATCTCACGTAGCCCCTGAATATTGCTACGTACCCCCAGGGGTACACAAACTATTTGAGAAACTGCTCTAAGAGAACAAGCTACAGTCCAGGAGTAAAAATGATTTCAGGAGAAGAATCTAATTTATTTTCTTCTTTATGTCTCATTGGTTCTGAGGAAGATGGACAAGCCCTTTTTCCTCCATCTGGCTGAGAAATCAATGACCATGTGTGGCTGTCTAAGCTGGTGGACCTCCATGAAGTCTTTACAGTGGCAGATGGAAAGCCGAGGCTTTCTGAGAGACCACAACCTCTTGTTACGAGGGGATTGGCTCCCCAGAGTGAAATCTTTCAGGTACATCTGTGGAACTCTTAAAACGTAATACTGGTGATCCTTAAATCAAGCAAAAACTCAACAACTTAACAGAAAAGATACCTGTGTTGGTGACGGTTCTGTTGGAGAGACGTTCATACTCGTAGAGGTGGGTTGTCTCTGTGGGACGGGTGGCAGCGTGGCAGATGCAGCCTGCACCACCTTCAGGGCTTGCTGGGGGATTTGAACCAATTGAGAATCTGGCTTAGGCTGAACCAACTGAACCTGCTGCACCATAGCTGGCTGCCCAGGACTCTGCACAATCAATAAATTGTTCCCTGCCTGCAAATACAGAGACATAAGACGTTATTCCAGTGATTCTCAAACTGTGGGAAGTTCTTCCTTCCACTTTTTCCTTTACATTAAACTGCTGTATTCCCAGTACTTGCTGGAAAAAGTGACCATATGAGAACTTTCTGGTCAAAATAAAGGTATTAAAATTAAAAATTAAAAAAACAAAAAAGAGAGTTTCATGATTTACATTAACAGTCCTTTCATTACATCTGCATTAAATGAGGCTTTGGTATCATTTAACAACAGGTTGTAAATATAGCACTGCTGACTTAGTGAACAAAGTTTTATTAATGCATTCAACAGAGATGAAGCAACATTAGCCTTCATATGTTTTTTAGTTTGTTTTTTTGTTTTCCCTGACTAATGCTAGCACCATATTCACTCTCCGCTTAGCTTCTTCACTTCCACTGAGGTCACTAAACGGGCATACATCCAAACATTTACTGTGGACCTGAGCTGTCTGACAACTACCCTGCAGTTAAATTGTTTCACCGACTGACTGCAGAGTTGCATCATGGATGGTTTCTCTTATGCTAAAGAGGCTCCAACTCTTATGCAGAAGCTTTAAAAATATAATTTTAAAAAACCGTGTCAAAGCAGTTCTATGAACCACAATCATTTCTCTATGGTGCAGACACAAGAAACTTTTTCCAACAACTCGTGAAAATATTTCTGCAGTCCAAAAGTTTGCTGTTAGGTGCTGCATAACTAACAATTTGTTTTTTAAGCTTTATCATAAAATGTGCCCTGTCAAGAACTTCTGCCTAAGAGGGAAGTGAGTGAACATAAACACTGACCTAATAAATGCTAATATAAAAATATATAAACGCATATTGCTAAAGAAAAAAAAAGATTTCAGCTTTCTCCATGACAGTAGAGACAGTCATCAAGGCTAAAGATTTAAACTCAGCCACTGTTAATGTAGAGCTGAGACTAATAAATAAAATAGACAGTTTACAAAGCAAATTAATCATTTAAATAAATACAATGTAAAAAAAGATCAATTATATTTCTGTTCTTGATGTCAATAATTAACCTTGAGTTGGCCAGCATGTTCACACTTAAATTTGTTTGCATGGTCTGAAACACTGGATGGGTTTGTAAGCTTGTAAACTTTGTAAAACAGTTTACCCTGGTTCAGTGCATCATAAAAGAAGCATTTTAAATAAAATGAGAGCAGTGATCTGCACCTGACTGTGACTACTGTGTTCACAATGAACAAAACAAACCAAACTGAAACAGAGTGGAAACTGTAGGTGTGAAAGCATCCTAAATCTGTGTTCTTCAGTCCATGTTGTTAGGGCCTACTGCCCTGCATGTTTCAGATGATTCCCTGTTACAACACAGCTAACTCTAATTACTGCCTCAATGACAGGCTTATGCATACCTTGGTGACAGGGTGATGGTGAGCCATACATTTAAAATAAAAGCTACAGCTAGGAAATGTTTGTGCAGTGAATCCTGAAGATCTTGATTGAGGAAGAGTGTCCCAAGTGATCTTACAACTGAACAATTACTTCACCCACAAGAAAAATCATTAAGAATCCATTAGTCTCATAGAACTCATTAAGACACATTTAGACTGTTTTATGCACACATAGATTCTTGTATTACAGTGGAGGCCAACAAGCATGTAACACCTTTGTTGTATTTCTGTGCAACAAGAAGGTGTACCTGTATGATGTTGTCCCCAGCTTCTATTACTATGGTCTCCATCTGCTCTGGGGATGGAGAAGCGGGCTGTGTGGGAGCGGGCGGCGGAGGTTCAGCAGGCAAAACCACTTTCTTCCTTCTCCCTCGTCGTCCTTTTTCAGGAGTGGGAAGAACAGCTGCTGTTTCTGTGACGACTGGAGTTCCACCCACCTCTCCTGTAGACACGTTCAGGGGAAGTGTGAGCCCACTTGGCAGCTGCACCACATTTGCAGCTGTGTTGTTTGGCTTCCGCACCTTTAGCGAGGGCTTTATGGCTACAGTCTTCTGGGGAGTCACAGGGGTAGTGGCAGCAGCTGGGGCCGGTACAGTCATTGGAGTGGTAATGATGGCCTGGTTGGTGCCTGGAATAAGTTGGATCTGCCCTCCCTGTGGCATCATCTGGATAGTCTGGCCACCTTGGATCTGTGGCATCACCTGGTATTGGATGTTGGCAGGGCCAGGGGTGTTGGTGCGGGCAGGGCTCTGTTGGATTGTAAGGACAATTGGGCTGCCAGGGGCTGTGGAGCCCAGTCCAGCAGGAAGCTGGATCACATTGCCCTTTGTTGAAAGGAAACCCAGGTTTTTTGGTGGAGCTGGGGCTATGGGAGCCGGCTTTATGGGAAGAAGCCTTCGAGGCTGTGGCTGTGCTGGAGCCGAGGTGACTGGAGCCTGAGCAGCAGGAGGGCCGATTTTACTGCAGGTGGCCGCTAAGAGGGCCAGAGGTGAAGGCTGGGCGTCCTGCTACAAGAAACACAGGCAAAATCAACATAAAAACCAGCATAAGAAGATAAGACATCGGAGAGATCTGAAGCTAAAAGAAATATGTCAAGGGATGAAAAGAAAAAGCTTCAACTACACATTAAAAACTCATCAAGTGTTGTAGTAGGTTTGAGTTTCCACCTGCAATGCCTTTGTGTCCCTCTCTGGTCCATATGTGTGATCCTCAAGCTGCAGAACAGGGAAGCATTCTATATAAATGTCAGCTTTAGCACACTCTCCATGTACCTGAGCTGTTACCTCTGTCCAAGCTGGATGACACTGACAACTTCAATCACTGAATGTGACAATTTTACAATTATCTTTAAAAAAAAACAAAAATCATGTCCAAGTGATGTATTTTTAAGTTGATGTATCATTCAAGGTATCAAAAAAATTATAAATAATCTTGGTTGGAAAAACTAAGTAATCTCAAGGAAGAGAATTAACACTCACCACTGCTTTTTTTTTAGAAAACAAAATGATCAATATTGAACAAAGTCCACAGGTTTTCTGAAGACATGCTTCTAATAGTTTTGTCAAAACTGATAAGACATGTAAACATACAGTTGCCTAAGAGGGCTGTACAAAGTAAAATACAAAACAAAATTCAGAAAGAAATAAATGTAACTGTGTGAGAATGGCTTAAATGTACTAATACAGTAGTATGAAAATATTCTTTTATAATTACCGGAATATATTTATAAGAAACAGACATTCAACCATGAATTTAACATAAAGTTAAATACTTTCGGAAATAGCAAGCAGCAGCAGTGTGGTAGAGTAGTTGTCACTGCACCTGGTTCAGTTATGTCTTCAACAGAATGGGATTAAATGGGTTTTAACTCTTCAGCATTAACTCCTCGCTAAGATTCAACAGAATAGTAAAAAACAACATTTTCTTTACAGCAGAGTTGTTCCAATATCTATATCAATATCAGAAATACTCACCAATGCTGGTAAAAATAAGGGTATTGTATTGGTGAATATTTACTTCTATGCACCCGGAGTTATTATAGTTAATGACAACTGAGACTAACAATTAAAAATAATCCCATTAACTGAAATAAAAATAAAAACTAAGGACTGTTATAAAACTGAAACTAAACTAAAACTAAAATTAACAATGCAAAACTAAGTGAAACAAAATAGAATTGCAGGTAAAATTCACTTCATTTTTGTTTCATGCCTTATATTTGCAGATTCATCTAATTACTTTTTTTCCTAATTCAAATGACCAAAATAAAGCATAAATTATTTTTGATCTTTGTGGCACTGTTGATAGAATTCTTTCATCATAGATAATTTTGTTGATCTCTAAGTCAATACCTTAAAAAGTAAAACTAAAACTGCTGATGTGCTTGTTAAACTAAAACTAAACTGAAATAAACAAATAGAAAAACCTAATAAAAATAAAAACTAATAAAAAATTCAAAACTATTATCACAGTGTATGCACCATCTGTTACAATGTCATTTTTATAAACAGAATCCAAATTTTTTTTCATTTACTCTAAAATAAATAGCACAGGAAGTTGTGCAACACTGCTTTGCAACTCCCTGTTTTGATTTGCCAAGTGGAACATCTCTGCTTTATGGTTATATTAATTTGACTGATTTTATTTAAGCCCCTAAAAATGAGGTTGCTGTTGGTTCTACAGTTCCAAGACAGAAATGGCACATTCAAGCCAGGTCCCCAAACTCCAACCATCCAATCACATCCATCTTTAGAGCCAGTGTGAGGACTTTTTACTCCTACTCACTCAAGACCAAGACTTTCATTTTATGTTGAAAAATGTGTAGTCCTGACTCATGTGCTGCAGTTAACAAACCTTATCATCCACTACACAGTCAAGTGTTTCCTCTATACTTCCATCATATGCAGTACATTAAATATGGAGTGAGAAAATTTATTTGAGCAACAAGTAACATTAGAAATGGCCATGTGCGTATAACGCTGTGCGTGTAAACATCCTTCAATAGCACACTGTTATTCTGTGTGGTAGATATAGTGTCACCTGATTCCTCACCTGTCTAAACTTCATATATTCAACACCAATTCATTCCTCTGCTATATGAATTCCTCTGAGTTAAAGCGAGGTGGCCTACAGCGAGTTCAATGCACAGCTGGCAAATTAGAAATCAAGCTGTATTTTCAGCTACTTAATAAAAATGGACTTCAACAGACATGTGAAGAGAAAGCCACTGGACCTGGCGTTAGAGTCAGCCTCAAGAAGCAGTAAAAAACTCTGCTACTCTAAGAAGGACCAGGAGGACACTACTGAGGACATAATACCTCACAGGCTGTTTCAGAAACCATATATTGTGCACATATTACAATCATTGTATGTCATCATAAAGACATCACAACTAGTTCCTTCTACCAGCAAATTAACATTGAAGTAGTATTGTGCAGCATAAAATCAATACAGCAGAAGACAACAAGTATTTTAACAGATGGAAGGAAGAAACAAAGGTAACAGAAACAAACAGAGGTAGAAGTTCTCTGAAGGAATGAGTACTGAATTAACTGCTGGGTTTCTAAATGTTTGTGTTTTTGTCTAGCCACATTAGAACTCAACAGTCCTGTTTACATCTGAAATGCCGTCTGCAGCAATGTGGATGAAAAATGTTTTGCATTTTGAAAAAAAAATGTGTTAACATTGATAGTCTACTTCCCCTAAATAGTGCACTGCGAAGTGGGTATTTTGAACACAATGTCAAAGCATATGTGTGAATGAGCATCAGAGTATGAAATGATCCAGGCTCATCAGTGCTCATTGCTACTGAACACTATGAATGACTGTCAAAGTTTTAAAAAGTGGAAATACATTGAAAAGACAAGTACAATGCCTTGTGTTTTCTGCTCCTAGTTGCTCACAAACTCAAATGTGATATCCTAGTTAAACACAGTAACAGTCTGAAATATTTAATATATTGGGACCGTTGTACCACCTTTACATAATCATTTAATCTTGAGAAGAC
>JAOWBL010000001.1:918404-935510 GCA_028564865.1 Zenarchopterus dispar
CTTTTATTTTACAACCTATGTTTAACTGCCACCTGAATGTGTTTTAAGGTAAATTGATTTAAAAAAAAAAAAAAAAAGGAAAGAAAGAAAAGAAAAGAAAAGAAAAATCACATCCAAGTATTTTCAGGTCTAACTGCATCAGCAAAATATGCATCAATGAATACTTTGTTAAAGAAAAACAAGCAATGGAGCTGTACTTCTTTCTCTTATTAATAAAGCTCATATTTTGCTGAGTGTCATTCTGGAAACTCACTGTTGAGCATGTTACTTAACCACAAAATCAATCAATTAATCAATCAAACTTTATTTGTATAGCATTTTCCATACAATAAAATGCAGCACAAAGTGCTTTACCAGTAAAAACAAAACCAGTCCCACCTATCCCCCTCCCCTTCCCAGATCGACCATGATCTCTGTCAATGATAAAACACAATCAAAGGCTAAAATAACAACATGTAAAACATTATTGAGCACAGAAGAACCCAATAATAATTTTTATAGATTTCCTTAAACTTGCATGTTCTGTCATTCTAAAAATAAAGGTAAAGTTGCATCTTCTATCAAAGAGGTATGATGAACAACTTGATTAGGTATCTAATATTTCTGTCCACTTACTCTCATTTACTGAGTTGTCCAACATCAAACTGCTAACACTAAATTGGGTGATTTTAGATCAAATTTTTCTCGGGGTAAACTTCTCATCAGGCATCATTAATGTGTCAAGTGACCAATGGTGGAAATGCAATGCCATAAAGCCTGGTGTACAGCAATCTAAGAACGGTATGATTTAACAGAGCTGATCATCAAAGAAGAGAATAAGTACAGAGAGAAGCAGAGTCTTATTGTGACTTACTTGTGTTGAAGCAGTGGAGGGCTGAAGGTATTCACTGGGACTCACAGCAACAGTGGTGGCCATACTGTCCTGTTGTTCTGGAAAACACAAAGCAAAGCCAAACATCAGACTCCTTGCAGTATCTATTTATGTAGTTACTGGCGGGCCCTAGAAGCACAGACCATCACAGCAAAGATCTGCACTTGGAACAAGAAACATATCAGTATCTTCCCACCTGTGCTATTTCATGAATTGGCTTCCAAATAATCATGTTGATTAAAGGTGTGTAGTTTTAATACAAATCTAAACACAACAGATGCACACAAGGTATGATCAAAGTTACCAGCCTCCATCTTTCTGTAGGACTGCACAACAGATTTATTACTCGTCTGTCATCAAACAGATGGAGATATGGTGTCTTTACATGCGAGTTGAACAGAGGTTAACCTGTCACCGTTTCTGCTACCTAGCAATGTCCAAGGAGGAAAATTCAGAAACACAACAAAAATCACACGACGTTTTGTCCATTTTTGTAGAAATTTAACAGTCACAATTCCAGATGTGCCTGCATCTGCCTCTGTGGAGCCTTGTGTATTTTTATTTTTTAAACAGTGCACAAGAAATTTTAGTTCATCTTTAAACATTGGAAACACCGCTTCCCTTTTTTTTGTTTACATTTATACTCTGTCACAAATTTGGTTGGGAGGGATGTAGCTACCTAGTTATGCGATTCATGTATATTACATTTTTAAAAACAACTATTTTAAAGTTGGTTCATTACAATTCATGTCTCATGCAGATCTTAAAATTTGTGTCAGTGTTTATTCTCCGTTCTAATTCAAAACACATCACTTATATGTGGCAACAGTTGTCTACTTTGAATTAAATGTGACTAATAAAATTACAAACATTTTTGATGTTTCATGGCACAAGAAAAAATAAATTTTGTAGTTCCTTTTTGACTTTGTCTATATTTTTATATACAATCAAACAACACTGCCTTGTTAGTATAATTTACCACAACTGTCTGTATAGTATCAAGTCAACATAGCTGTCACTCTCAACCATACCATAAAGTCATACATTTAGCAATAAATTGGATAATAAAGTTGTAATTTGGGCTGAGATGATAATGATTTTTTGTTCCTGCTGTAACAAAATAAAAAATGACTGTGGTTTTGTGGTTATATGTCGATGCTACTGTCACTTGTAGCCTAACTGAGTGAGAAATGTGTTCCTATGGTCATGCAACATGAAGCCCCTGCTTTTAAGATACTGCCACGTTTTGTTACTGTATATCTGTGTGTGTATTCTTGAGTACTGTAAAATAGAAATACATAAGGCTTTATAAAAATCACAAATTACTTGTAAGCAGGTACACAGGAGTCCACAAAAGTTTAATTGACCATCAAAATTTTACATCACCAAGAGCCCTTGAAAATATAAAGAAAGATGGTCAGTGAAACATAGGTGATGACTTATTTTATACGTTTTTCACCCCATATAGTGACTGTTACTGCCAATCTGTAAATAAAATAAACATTGCAATTACTGTAATGAGTTCAACCCAGCATTAGGCTCACATTAATGTAGTTACTGTCAAAGCCCCAGTTGTAATGACTTTTGACTTTGCTGAGTTGTATCTGTGTTGTTGTTATTCTTGCTTGAGATAGCTGTATGACCAGTCATCCAATTTTTATGCCCGCTTAAATCTTGTACACGGTCACGAGTGTCTGCTAGAAACTATCCCTACCTCATTACCGGTGGAGGGCAGGAGTACACCCTGGACAGGTCGCCAGTCCATCGCAGGGCCACATATAAGTAAGCTAAGTGTCCAGGTTCTACTGTTCTTAACGGATGCTCAGTAGATTTTTGTACAGTGCTCCTCCTTCTGATAATGTTCAAATATTTTAGGCTTAGATTTGATGGCACATTATAAAAACATGTCACTATTTGTTGTAGGACATTATTTTTCTGTTCACCTTGCAACCGACTCTGGGTGCATATGCTGTTTTCATCACTAGATTTGTGAGGGGAATCTGGGAGGCAAGTTGTTTATGTTTTGTGTGTTGGCTGTCACTCAAAATACTGTTGGTGTGCACTCATATAGTGCAGACTGAGATTTACACTTTATGTGGACACTTCACACTGATTATGTGTAGGGTCTGAAGCAAAAGCTTAGTCAGCTGACATATTATGACTTTAATCAATTTCCTGAGTTCTCAATGAAATGTCTAAGACATGCTTTGGTCAAGATACCACTAGAGATAAAGAACTGCGTGTGCCAGTGACAGACAAAGCACTGCTTAGACTCAGAAAAGAAATCAGTGTACAGCTCTGTAGACTATGACAGTGAAGTGTGAATAAGCAGCTGGTTTCAGGGAGTGAAGTCTGACAATCAACTCCTGTAGCACCAGGGTGGTATTTTGCTCATCATTTGTGACAGTGGAAGACCAAAAAGTAAATACTTCTTAATACTTGTGTAGACCAATAAGCGTCAGTTGGAAAGCACCTGAAACAAACCACAGCTGATATCTAACCACATGACAGCCATATAACACCGCTCAGTAACCAGCTGTAGTTTACAGAACTGAAAAATGCACATGCTGCCAAGCATGGCACGATTCATCACAGATCCACTCCAACTGCTAAAGATATATATACCAAACAAAACTCTTCTGAACTGAAAATACTTAAGCTCTGCAGAATGTACTTCACCTGGACAGGATAAAGGTGTTTTAGCTTAAAATAATATCTTCTTGCCAGTATTTCATTTCCAGGAAATATGTTCACATTGTTTTGTATGAAACAGAGCAACCATTTGTTGGAGTTTCTAAGACTTATAGAAAATATCTTCAAAATTCCAGTCAGCCATTGGTGGGAGATAAAGAAAAACTGCTTGGCTTTGTGAGTTTAGTGCAAAGACAACACACATACACGAAAGAAAAAAAAAACAGAAACAGATCAACAACCTGACAAAAATATCCAAGTGCAAACGACAAAAAGCTCTATTTTGCTGGATGAACTATTTCTCCATCTCTAACGGAGAACAATCTTTCTGTTTTGGATGCTGATCAGCTGAACAAACAATAACTGCTTTCTCTCTCAGGAGCTCCCTGCCTCTTTAAGTCAGAGCCTTACAAATGCAGCTTTGAATCACTATGAATTAACTTCACGGTCAGAGCAAAAACACTTTCACCCGGAGACATCGCAGCTTGTTCAGCCTTTAATCTATCGAGTGTGGTCCACTTAACGGCTACCAGCGCCGACGAGTGATCACGGCGCTTCACGACACTAAGGCGATTTTACAATCACCATCAGTGGTGTCAGGGTCCACTATAACCCCTCTTGCTGGTTGTGCACAAACGGGGGGAAAATAAATAAATAAAAATCAGTGTGGCCTCAGAATAGCGCCGCCATCAAAGACATAGTGTGGGTCTGCTAACTGTGGCTAACTAGCAATACAGACTAACATTCAACTGTTAACTGTGCAGCTTACTTCTACTTAAACTAAAATTGCACACAGCGTGGAAACTCCACTCACGTAACCAGAATAGCTCAGTACTTCACTGCGGTATTAAAGGGTGAGATGGAAACGTTTGTTTATATATTTTTGTTAGGGAAACAAGAGAAAGAAACAACATAGCCTCGGCTAGCTAATACGCAGCTAGCGACTCAAACTCTCTTTGATAACGTTACAAAAAAAAAAGGCAGCGCTTTTCCGGAAGTGCATCGCTTATTTTGGTGGATATAACACCCCGGGTTCCCATAAAACATAGTTACACGTGCAACATAATGCCCGCTTCTTTTTTGGTCACACAAATATATTTTTTTACAAAGTAGAATGTAATATAAACACCAACGTTTTAATTCCTACCCACCGCTCATGACGACATTCGCTCTCCACGATCCTTGAAGACAGAGCCCGTGGAGGAATCCGCCCGCGTGGCTGCACCAATCCACGGACAATGGTGCGTTGAACGACGGCCCCACCAACCAATGAGCCCGAACTGCGCTTGTGATTGAAATAGAATTAAGCCAATCATAAAGCGAATTTTTGTATGTGAGTCGATGGATGATGATTAGACCAATCGCGTGTCGTAATTGAGCTCGGAGGGGCGGTTTCTGATAGATAAACCTCGAGCAGGTTCAAATGACCTATTGCAGCAAGAAAGCGCATTCATTGACATTTCCAGCGGCCAATGTGAATTTTGAGGGGCAGTCCGGTCAAAACAAGAATGACAACCGTGTTGATCAATTAGACGCAAGTCACTGTTGTCTAACCTCTTTCAATTTTCCCAGCGTGTACCATAAAGAGTAGACCGTTACACTGAGGCAATACGTACTACACAAACCAACGGATATTATAAATGAATTTGAAACCTGTCCACGTACCCTGATCCAATATCATATTTATTTATGTTTATTTGGATATTTGACATAATCACTGTGAATGTAAATGCATCATTTAAATAATTTCGTAGCCGTGACTTATGAAAAAAAGAAATGCACAGGGGTCAAAAGTTTTGAGAATTAAACTAATATTAATTTGGAAATATGCATACACTTCAAAATGTTAGGAAGGGAGATCAGGCGAATTGCAATTCACTGCAGTCTCTCCTTGTTGTGAAAATAAACTTTACCTCTTCCAGAAAAGGAACTGCTGTCAGCAAGTCTCTCATTATCATAGGTGAGAGTGGACAAACCTGGAGATCACTCTGTCTTAGTGACTGAGATCAAGTAACAGACTGGAAGCTTTAAAAGAAAGGATGTACTTGCAGGAAACCTGCAAGGTAGCTTACAGCAGTGATAACTGCTGCAAGGTGCACACAAAAAGGGCTTCACAGGCAAGGAAAATGCTGCAAGTAAGATTCTACCTAAATTGACCATTTATTGGATCATCGAGAACTTTAAAGAAAATGGTTCAGTTATTGTGAAGAAGGCTTCAGGATGCCAAAGAAAGTCCGGCAAGTGCCAGGATTATCTCCTTAAGCTCATTCAGCTGCAGGATCAGGGCACCGCCAGTGCAGAGCTTGCTCAGGAATGGCAGCTGGCAGGTGTGAGCACATCTGAAAACATAATGAGATGAATATTTTTAGAAGATGACATGGTGCCAAATTAGGCAGCAAAGAAGTCACTTCTCTCTTGAAAAAGCGTTAGAGACAGAGGCTGATTTTTTTCAAGAGGTGGAGAGCTTCTGAGTACTGTGGTAATCCCCTTTTTAATTGTTTGGGGTACCTGGTGAAAAAAGCTTGTCCAGAGAAGAAAAGGTGAGTGGTGACACCGGTCTCTTGTCATGCCAACAGTAAATGATACTGAAACCATTCATGTTTGGGTTGCTTCTCAGCCAAAGAAGTGGGCTCACTCACAATTACATGAATAAAGACTAGAACTGAAACATCCTCAACATTTACAAAGAATCCAAGAATAGTTTGGTGACAATATCATTTTCAGCTACTTGGCTTAAGGAAAAAGTGATTATTTGGAGAGAAAAAAAAAACAATTATGGGTTTATGGCCAGGAAACAACCTTAATGCTAATCACTGATAACTTGTGGTCAGTCCTCCACCAGGAGGTGGGTGGACAAACAAACCCACAAATTCTGACAAACTCCAGGAATTGATTATGCAAGAATGGGCTCCCATCAGCCACGATGTGGCCAAGAAGTTGACAGCATGCCAGGGTGAGTTTCTGTGGTTTTGACAAGCAGGGATCAACAATGATAATATTGATTATTTTCATTTAGTTAATCTAATTGTCAATAAAACCCTTTGACAGTTGTGAAGTGCTTGCAATTATAAACTCAATATAAACTGAGCATGTAAATATATGTAAAAACAACACCTGTATGCATAAAAGCAAAGCACTCATAGAAGGATCCATAAAATGAAGAAAGATGCAGATGGGATTCGAGTCTTTCTGTGGCTTCACTGCTGTTGCCACTGTTTGAATCCTTGCTCATTTATATTTAGTTATTTTGCATTGCTTTGCAGTCCTTCTGCTTACAGTTGTGTTTGGTTTCTTCACATCTCTGTCTCACCGGTTTGCATCTATTTTTATACCTTTGAATCTTATGTGTGTGTGAGCTTTGCGCTGGACTAAAGTATCCAACATCAACAAAAATGTAAGTTAGTTTCAATTTAATTCAGCTTTATTTATATATTTAATAAACCAGATTTATATTGCACATTTGTAGCCTTCTCAACCACTCAAACAGGTGTCAGCTTATGAGTCACTTTCATCCATTCAAACAGCACATCACAGCCAGTGCATCTGTCTTCTGTTTACACAGTGTTGCTGTTTCACACACACACACACACACACACATATATATGTACTGATGGCGGGAGACGTGGGGACTCAGAGTCTCACCTAAAGAGACTTTGACATGTGGACTGCAGAGGCTATGTGTCATATCATTATTTTTTTGATACTGAGATGTCTGCTGGATCTCCCAAGTTAAGTTTACATTCCTAATTTTCTCAACCTCAGTTTTCATTCACCTCAGACTCAAGACATTTCTGTTACCACCACAGAGATCTGGTCACAGCATACTCTGACCTTGAATTTTCCATTTAAAAAAAATATCTGTTTCAGCATTATCTTTTGCAAATTTAATTTAGAACCTGCATGGTTTGCTTGGACTCAGACAAAGACTTTTGACTTTTCTCTTTTTCTTTCTTTTCTTTTTTTTTGTATACTTTCGTTACAGTCCAAAAAGACAGACGGACCTGATCCTAGCAGCACTGCCAATGCGAGCCTTTCACCCTGTGGAGAAAATGTTCCTGTCGTGGATTTCAGTCCCATCTGTCATCAGCATCAACTGAGTTGCCCCCCAGCTCTTTCAACCAACAAGCAGAATGCAATGAGCTGTCTTTCGCTTGTGCTCATTCCCCGTGACTCACTTCACATCTACAATGCACACAGCACCTTTTCTTATAGGTTTTCAACTGCTAGTGGTCTTCATCTCATGCAGAAATGCCTTGTTTCTATCTACTAGGGCTACCATTTTTAGTAAAAGCACTTCTTTTACTTCAAGTTTATTGTATTTGGTGGTGGATGGAGTTAATATTATACTTTATATGACTTTCTCCCCACATACTAGTGCAGAGAACAGCAAAAAGTAACAGCTGCATAATTCAACTGGCATATCTCACTTTTTTAACTTAGCAGACTTGGTGAGCGATGCGAGTGGCTAGAGAGTTATCAGCTTTAAACATTTCAAAGGGAATAGCTGACGGTAGAAAATGAACCCCTCTCCACACTGAGACCCCAGTTGCAGAGACTCTAAAGCATCTTATGGTGCTAATTCTCATAAAAGGGTACTATAGCTGCAGCACTGGTGCAGCCATGGCACTTTGGGTTGTTAAACAGTTTTTCACTCATTAGTTGTGTAACAATCACATTTCTTTACAAAAAAAAGTCAAAGTAAGGTTGTAGCTTCTTAAATCATCTTTCTCTTTTTCTTTTTTGTGTCATATGTGAACAGTAAATTATGTTTTTGTAATAGAATTATGTAATCAGCCATCTATAGCTCTGGGATATTTTTTATGAAGCATTTTAAAGCAGCAATAAGGAATTCCTGCATTTTTAAGCTATTTGGATCCCCCTATGAATGACGATTAGATCACTTTTGGTGGGTCTCTTGCTCAGTCCTTCTCTCATCTTCTCTTCCTTACTCACCATCTTGAGTCGGTTGCCTCTGTCAAAATGTCCACTATTGCTCTGTGAACTAGATTCATCACTGTTTATGTGTGACATAATGGCATAAAATGGCCCACCGTTGTCCCACTGGGTTTTGCCGATAGCAGGGATGGAAGATGACTACATCTAGGTGACATGATTTACGAGTCAATATACACACTCTCATGCAAACACCAGGAGCCAAAATGAGCTTCCTCAGGAGTGTGGACAGTCTCTCTCTTGAAGATAAGATAAAGAGCTCTGTTACTGGGGATGGGCTTAGAGTAGTCACCGCTCCTCAGCATGAATCAGTGGTTACAGCATTTGTTTAAAAAGTCTTCCAGACACCTCACTGGGAGCTGCTTCTGACATGTTCCTCTGGAAGCAGGCATCAGGGTCATGGGCAGGTCATCTATTTAAGTAGATTATTTAAGTAAATAAGTAAAGCCAATCTCAAGAGTGAAAAGCAACACTCTTGAATTCAAACTGTGCACGTGTTACATTTTTGGTTGCAATATTGCACATTAACATAGATAAAGAGTTGTACAAAAGCAGTGCACAGTGGCCAAAACCAGAGTGTTTTAAAGCATTGCAACTCATTTGGTTTCTGGAGCAACAGATTTCAGTTAGAAGAAGCTGTATTTATGATCCTGTAAGTTGATGTTATCTCAGGTTTTTACATTTAGATATTATTTTCATTTTTATTATGTATCAGGCGTTAACCTGTGATCATTATTAACACGCTGATTATATTTTTGGGCAGATCAGTTAAAAATCTCTAAAATTACTTCTGAGCCCAGAGTTTGTCCAAATGTGCAACTCAACAGAGAAGGTAAAAAAAAACTGCCCCATATTCACACATTTAATTACCGTTCATCTTAAATGATCGTCAATGAAACCATGCGATTCAGCTCTACATCAAGATAAGATCTAATATTCGACCAGTTGAACACAATTTCTTGAGCTCCAAGGCATTTTATATTTCAACTGCCATTTTGAAAAGGAAGTTGTAACTAAAGTTGCCAGATAAATGAAGTAACAGTAAAGGTATAATATCCTTCTGAAATATGTTGAAGACTCCTACACAAGAATTGTGTTAAATTGTAGCTTTTGAGGTAAGTGGCAATAAAACTGATAGTAATACCTATACATCATTACGTCAGTCTGTCAACTTGTTTTATCTCCAATTTTCAAGAATTTTATTTTATTTAGGGCACTTCTATCCTACTCTGGTTTACCATCTTTTGTTTCAACCATCAGCTGCCAGGGCTCATGACAGACCCCGGAGTAGGTGGAGAGACTGAAGGAGCTGGACCTGGTGTCCTCCTGGAAGAGCTGGAGCAGGTGTCTGGGCAGAAGGAGGGCTGGTGAACCCCCCTCCGACGACTGCTCCATCACACAGTCATATAAGCAGCAGAAAAGGATGGAGGGCATTTCCACGACAACGGTACACCTTCATCCTCTGAGGGATGGGAATGTGGGTCGAAGTTTCATACATGGGTTAGTTTTCATATTGGAAAGTTTTTTTTGTCTAAAGGGTAGAAAAAATGTAGACTACGACCAAGAACTTGAAAAGAAATGAATTATTTTGTGAGCTTACTTTTAAATGTGTCCTGATTCAAGTGTAAATTATCCTTTGTAGTAATGAGTTATTAGTACTTAAAATTTCAAATCGAAAACTTGTAATGTCCAGACTTTGACAGCTAAATATATATGATACTAGTATACTTGATATATTCTAAACAATTACAAATTTCAATCTGTTTTTTTTAAATACTGAAAATGAAAAAAAAAAAAAAAAACATGCCACGCACCAATATTTATTTTTCCTCTTTTTTGCTTTTTACTGAAAACGCTGAGCCTGAGGCCAGCTTTAGGTACTGAGAATGAGCAAAATACATCTGAGCATCTCAACAAATAAAACTGACAGAGAGGGAGCAACCGAGGAAAATGTACACAGCAAGAGGCGGGGCATGGCTTGACAAAAATGAAGCAATGGGCTATAACTTCATACTAAGAACAAGAACAAGCTTCTCACTGTTACTTTGGTGTCTTAATTTCCCTAAATTTAAACATAACAGAGAATTCCGAAGAGGACATTTAATACTGCACCACTAAAGTGGGTGTTAGTGATAGTCAGAGGGCAGATGTGAAGCTGAGAGAATGACAGACTGACGTCCAGAGGGGCTTGGCGGTAACAGTTAACTGTTGGGCCCCGCGTGACCGCCACTGTACAAAGAGACTGATCTGTGCTCTAAAACTGGAATTGTGGCTCAATCAGCAAGTGCACTGACAGAAAAATGTTAAAAAAATTACAAAGTACAACAATTTTAATTGTAAGACATTTGCTATTTTCACCAAAAGTTTAATTGCCATCGGAGACTTTAAATGCTGTATATTTATCATATTTATCTATGATCATGAACCAGACATCTCCGTTTTGGTTGTCTGTTTGGCTTTAGTGAGCAATTTCGGAACAATTTAAATTTATTTTATTTTATTTAACACTTTATTTTTTTATATATTCCAGTCATTGACAAACCAGTCTATTATTTACTGAAATAGTACATCAAACATATTGTAAGTAAAATAATCGTTCTTTCTAACCTTACAGCTCTCCTGGGGTATAATCCTGCCTTTGTAACTTCGCATGTGAAAATCCGGTCTTTATAAAATAAATATCCTGCTTCAGTTCTACAAATTTCAGGCAAATTCATTACCATTTATTGATTTGAAAACCAAATATAGTAAGTAATCCCATTTTACTGAAAAATGATACATAATGAGCCTGATATGTTACTTTTATCAATGAAGAGAAGTTTCTTTCTTTAAACTACATAATAGACAAATGCCAACAAAATAAAGTGATTTATTTGTCACTTCCTTTCAGGATAACAAAAGTCAGTCTCAGCTGATTCTGATGTCCAAGTTTGGGTTTTGTTTTAATGCTGGGGCCTCTTTTGCCCCACCTCTTTGTGTATATCTATCCCCTGGACATCTCCCTTTCCAAAATCCCTCATTTTGACAAAATGGGAGGAACAACAAGGAAATGATCGCAAACAAACAGTTGTACAAATTGACCAGTGCATTGTGTTTTAAAAGTCCAGCAGGTTCAGGAAATAGGAAAGTCGAGTTCATGATTCCGACTCTTTCAGCGTCTTCCAACTTGGTTTCAGGTGGGAACATCTCTGCCATCCCTTCTCAGACATGATAGAGTCCTCTGCATCAGCCACAGTTTCAGCATTTTTACCACCATTCCACAGCAAAGACACATCCCTCCTTTGATTAGTCCAAGTCAGCACAGAGGAGGGTCCATCCCAGTCTAACTGGATATGCGCTTCCAGGGCCTCTGATTGGCTGATGGTGGAAGACCGGCAGGCCAGTACACCTGAGTCCTCCATAAGAAACCTGCAGACAGTTCACTTCAGTTAAATGAGGTCCAGTTCATGACAGTCAGGTTCAGTTCACTTATATCAATGTGTTAATGGATAATCAGAAAAAAATATTTACAGATCAATACACTTACATTAAGCAGACACAAAAGAGATTGTTGATTTCAGACATACTTGTTTTCTGATTTTCACTTATGAGCATAGGATAAGCTAACTGCTTCCCACTTCACATTTATTGAACAGACCCTGGGGTTGTATTAACTGCTGTCTAACTCATCACACAAAAGCAAATACTGTATATATGATGTTAGAAAAAAAAAGAAATTATTCAGGGTTGTGAAGGTTGACATCTCTTATTTTCATAAATGTTGATCTGGACGTTCTTGTTTTGTTTAGAAATACCTTGAATGAAGTTATGTGTTTGCTAAAAAAAAAAAAAAAAATCCCTAAAGTGACAAATGCAGCTAGTAATCAGAGCTGATGAGAAAACTCACTTGAGATGCAGAGATCTCTGCTGCTACGTCTGTGACTCGGCTTCCTGCTCGACCTCCACCCTCCGGATGCTTTTGATTGACAGATACATCTCCTCCTCTGGGTCGTAGTAATAAAACTTACTCAGGTAGGAGATCAGTGGTCTGGACAGAGAGCATGGGAGTGAAACAACAGACCAAGTACAAAGATTTCTGCAGCTCATCAAACTGTCAAAAGTCTTTGGAGAAAGGAGAAACAGGGCAAATAATTAGATTGTTTCAGAAGCTGGTTCTATAGATTCGCTGACGTTTTATTGCAATAAAGACAGCGGCACCTGTTGCTCAAGCCCATCACATAATGTAAATATTCATTGAATGAGCCTGAAGTTTGGCTTACTGATGGTAAGAAGGAAGAAAGTCAGAGGGTCACCACAGGGATAAACATACAAACAGGAGACCCTGGTAAGTGTTGGGTGACTTATAAAAGAATCCTGTTCGTATGTCCCGTTATGAAAGGCTGCACCATGTGGTGGATCCACACTGCAAGGCACCAAGATGATAAAATTCCCACAGTGACTTAAAGTTTGAAGATGCCAGCAGAATGTGCCTATTGCTGAGCTTTTTTTCTATTATTCTGGATATTTTCAAGTATCTTCTAATTTCCCAGTTTCAGGCATAATTTCAAGACAACGAAGATATTAAAAGTGACAGTGGAAGAACTTGACAGACCAGCTCAACATCTCCACCAATGCTGATTGTGGGGGCCCCGGAGGGGCCCAAGAAAAGCTAATGCTGCACATTGCTAGAGGATGAAATGTTAAAGAGTTTAAATGTTAAGCTCACAGGCTCACTATTAAAGAGCTTTCACTTTAGAAAACAAGAGCTTTTGTAGTTTTAAATATTTGAATTATTTGTTGCAAGTTCATATTTGAGATAAAGTTGAGCTTTAAAATGATCTGACAACTACCTGGGCAGTGGAAGCTCTTCAATGTGGTCGATGCGGACTATTTGTCGGATGCAGAATCGACAGAGGTGTTGTAGTGACTTCACGTTGCTGAAGCGAGATACGGGATACAGCAGCTGAACTGGAGTGGGTGGAAGCCCTGAAACAAAGAGCAACATTTTATTCACTCACACTATGACCCGGCCAACACCCCCCCCCCCCCCCCCCCCCCCCCCCCCCCCCCCCCTCAACATCACCATGGCATGTTCTCCAGCTTTAGGCCTGGTGGCTGCCTCATGGCCAGCTTTTTCACAGCTCGGTGACTCTGTCTCACATCATTCCCCTCCTTCTCTTTGACCTCATTCCTGCTGCTGACTCGACATTATCATGCCCAGAGAACATACAAAACCCTGCTTGCACCATAGACTGCAAATACAACTACGTTAGTAAGTTAGGTAAGGTTAGGTTAGTTGGGTTGGTATAACTAAGCCCTAAGCCTCTTCCTGCTGGTGACAAACCAGAAATGACACAGTTTAACTGATAATCACTTAGAGGGAGTTGTGTTTCTATTTACCTAATTAGTCTACAACAATTATTAACACTCTTTTATATATCTATTTATTTCTTGGTAACTACAGCATGTTGAAGAAAGCATCTATTTCTTCAGCTGTTAAATATCATTTAGTGAAATTCTGATAAAAGCTGCATGTTGAGTGGTGAACGCAGATAAATAAAACCTCATCAACCTCATCTCCACAGGTGGCTCACACGTTTGACATATCTGACCTGTTTCAAATGCGTTTGTCATTACATATTTATTTAGTGTTTGTTGTGTTGGGTCATGTTTTTTTTCTGTTCCTACGAGAGGCGCCCAATAAATTAAATGTATTATTGTTGTTATTATTATTGATATCATCTGTACTTTAAAAATATACATTTTACTTAAAGTTTAACTCAATTCAACAATATTTTAATAATCCCCAAAAGGAAAATAATGTAAGTTCTGGGACAAGTTTGTTATAATAAAGCTGTTGTCAACTTTATTATATTAAAGTTATTTTAGCCAGTTTATGGCTGATAAAGCTTCATAGTGAAGGAGGTCATTTGGTGTTTTAATTTACAGAACAATTTTACTACAGGACAAAAAGTTTACCTGGAACTCTGGAGCGGAGGAAATAGAGGAATTTGCCGTTCTTGGAGTGCATGATGGCTCGCTCGATGAATTCCACCACCGAGTGGCAGCGGTCCTCAAACTTTGGGTGACACCACAAGCTAAAAGTCCCTGAGGGTAGAAAGAAACAAACAAACAAACATGTTTCTGTATTTGTTGTTTATTTTCTTGTATGTAACGCATGTACAACTTTATGATCTAGAAGTCATGGCCACAGTAAAAATGACATATCTGCTGCCCTAAACATGTCAAAACATCCTGCACACGTTTTTTTTCCTCAGTCAGCCTTATTGTTGCACTGTGACTATAAGAAATGCTTCCCTGCCGATAAATCTGAAGTTTCCGCTCTAAGATGGTGTACATTCAGCTGTTTCATTTTGCAGGGAAAAAAACACAGTTACAGCACAATATTTTAATTCATACCTGAAGATTGTGGCTTCTTAAAACATCCCTTAATAAAATCAATTTTAATTGTTATACTTCATGGGAAATTTCTTTGATATCAAGCGGAAGGGAAAAAATAAATAATAATAATGCCATACAATCAAAGGGAAAAATATACGAATCAACTTGAAAGCCTGGAAGACATGAGAAAAGGGAGTGGTTATGCACTGACAGTGGGATGCACCTATGATGACTCCATCATATTGATTCGTTTCATTGTGATTACTCAGAAATAAGCTGCAACACTGGAGGTGCAGAAACTCAAACCTTTACGAGACTGGGACTTCAATTTCTCTAATATTGCTAAAAATGTTTGTAAATGTTTGAAATGATTTGACAGAGTGCGTATGTGTGTGCTGAGGTAGTTTGGAGTGATTGATTTTCATTGTCGCGATCGTGGTTAAAGTGATCTTGATATCACTGAGACTTCTTGACTACACAAAGCTGAACGAAACTTAATTCCTCCGACTGGCGCGGATAAACAGCTCAGCACAAAGCAAGTCTTGATGAAGCATCCTTCAAAATCGAACCAGAATAATCCTCTTCCCGTGAAGAAATGAAACCAATTTCTATTTCTCCTTGTTGTGCATATGTTTGAAGAGTACTTTTGACGGTCACCTAATTATGATGCATCACAGCTTCCTGGCGATGAGCACATTTTTGTCACACCAGCTGGAACATGTCAGGCGCCTCTAAAAGTGACTTCGTCTCAATTTGCAACTGATTGAAACTAATTTCGATTCATTTGCATCTCTCGGAGGAATTTGCTTCAGTCTGAAAACGCTTGTGGTCGGGGAGATGACTCATCAGTCTTAAGGCCACAATCGGACAAAACGTCATGTCCAAGATGATGTGAAACTGTGGAGCTGATCGCAGCGAGGTTTCTAGCTGAACGCCATTAAAACCATTGTAAAAGAAAGTCTCTGTGAGCTTCTGTCTGCTGTCCTTCTACATCTGTTAGTTAAACAATATATTTACAAACAGGTAATAGTGGAGCTGCTTCAATTATTTCTTTAATGTTTTTCCTATTTTATTGTTTTCTCGTCAGTTTCTATCCTGTATAACTATTACATACATTTGCTTTTTTACATTGATTTGCTGCATGAAACTATACACATTTTGATCTTTGGTACTTTCTGTTGTGTTTGCTCTCTAAGGCAATATTGTTGAGAAATTTCCCTCATGGACAATAAATTTGATCTACAGTCAGGCCTTTGACATTGCAACAATATTCACAAATATATTGCTGTAGGTGTTCAATAAAGAAAAGATGGTTCTCTGTGCCACTGTGCATCTCCTGAGGGTCACTACAAATGGACAGCCCCTTGTGTCTGTAAATCTCTTTGATGGTGGTGTAGACAAAGTGACCTGTAGGTAAAAAGCAGTGAAGCAGATCTTTATGTGCGTGCCCATTTCTGTCTCATGCACGATTATTGTACATGACTCGTTGTGGTAATGCGTTCTCACACTGAACATGTGGTGTGTGTCAGTATTACACGCTTGAAGCGTTCACTGACCAGCATATGGCACTACGTTAAGAGGGTGTTTCAGTGTGCTCTTGAAACTGTGTTTTCCATCTCTCTGAGGGCCAACGTGAAGTTTTATGTCAGTTTTAATGGGTATTTGGCAAAAAAACACTGCAGCGTCACAAAAGCTCAAAAGCTGTAAAATTACTACACTTTCTGGACTCGAAAATCCAAGCAATCCTGAATTTTGCTTGATGTAAAGCTGTCACTCATCAGTTCATCCATTTCCCTGTTTAGTGCCACAGCAGCATATCCCATCTGTCCCATCATCAGATGACAGGCAGGGTACAGGTGGGTTCTAAAAAACCTTTTTCATCACTTAAAATAACTTCCTCAGCAACCCAGCCAGCTTGTGGTGTACCCCAGGGTCAGTCCTTGGCTCTTAAAGACCAACATGTACATAATCATTTTAAAGCAGCACCAAGGAACTTTTGCAATGTCAAGCTCAGAGCCGTGTATAGTGCCCTGTTAACCATTCCAGATCAAAGTTTGCCACATTGTATGGAGCTCTCTCTCTCCCCTGAACTCAGGAAAAAGGGAGTCTTCTGACCCTTTATGAATGCCTTTGGGAATCTATCTATCTATCTATCTATCTATCTATCTATCTATCTATCTATCTATCTATCTATCTATCTATCTATCTAT
>JAOWBL010000001.1:936787-951850 GCA_028564865.1 Zenarchopterus dispar
AGATAGACAGACAGATAGATAGATAGATAGATAGATAGATAGATAGATAGATAGATAGATAGATAGATAGATAGATAATTTTCTTGTAGCTTCTTTTAAAAGTACCTTGCAAGATGATGAAGGAATGCCGTATGCAAATATTAATTTTAACAGTCTCTAGTGAAAGTTCACAAATTGTGTGTTAACTCAGTGTCCTTCACTTGTGACCAAATTCACTCCAAATTCATATCAGTGCTCGACTACTGAAAAGTCTGCAAACTGTACTTTATGAACAGAACAGTGTCGCTGTTCAAATATGACAAGATAACAATAATATACCAGAAAACCTAAGAAAAAGCAATATTATTCTGTGTTTGATTAAAAGTAGCCAGTTAATTGAGTTAGTTCATCTCACCTCTGTAGTGCTCCATGCGAGTATGATGCGTGACTCCTTGAGATCTAAAGCTCAGGCTCAGGATGTATCGAGGGTCTGAACTGTCTCGGACCAGGAAGGATCCGTCCGGTTTCCCCTTCAGCTTCATCTCTGCATCCTCCCAGTTCATTGGACCCCAGTACCAGCCGCACTACAGCCAGAGACCATGAATAAAGTCATCAGGAAACCAGTGGGTATTGGTTGTGTGATTTCTAATGTGCTGTCGAAAAAGGCTGACAGGATGGAAATCCTCCTGCTGCCCCCCAGACCCAGAGACAAAAAAGCTTCCCATGTTCATGGGAAACATTTAAATTAAATGTCTGAAGTTTGGAGAATGTAGTTAGATACAGCATATGAGTACTCCTGTATATAAGGAGGGCCATTTAAATGAGCTACCACCAAAAATTGGACCTTCTTCCTCTAATCAACAAGCAAGAATTAAGAGTGAGCAAAGGCATAGAGGAAGTAAAAGACAAACACGTCAGTCTCAGTGCAAAGAAATGAATTAAAGATAAAGCTTCATTAACTATTGCCTGCCAAAATCAAATCTGAAAATGGGCCAACAAAATTTCTTTTGGCCAGGCACATTTAAAAAAAAGAAAAGATTAAATCAATGAAGTTATTGTCTTTTAATATAACACCTTTCTTATTAAAAATTGTTAATTTACTAAAGAAGCTATGTTACAGTTTTTAATGTACATCAACGAGCAGTCTAACCTTCTCCAGCTCCCTCAGACTGGCTGTGAAGTTGCTGGCTTCAGATCGGCGTAGGGCACACAGCACTGGGGGTGGGGCCTGTCGAGTGGGGGGCGGGACATCCGCCGCTGATGGGTTCGAATGAGGAAGGGCCCGCAGAAAAGCGTCTGGAGCAAAGATTGTAAAGGTGTCAAAAGAAGCATTTTCAACATAAACACAGCTGTGAACTAAGTTTATTCCCATCAAAGCGTGGTGAAATGAGATCACGGTATTCGACACTTCCCATCAGCCTTCTGTCACACGTCTTACCATTGAGGCTGAGACTGTGCTGGATAGTGGTGTGGGAGGGAGGAGGAGGAGGTGGGAGAGGCAGGGGGAGGGACTGCAGGGAGGCACCCATCACGCTCACTAAGAAAGACCCAGGCTGAGGCCCGGCTATGTCATCTGAAGGAAGGACAGCAGGGAAGGATAGGAGAACGTAGGAAGCAAGAAATAAGACCGAAAAGGTAAGATGACAGGAAGGAGGAAGCGCAGAGAGAAGGAGGAAAGGAGGAAAAAAGAAGATAGCAAGTGAGGTGTTAAGAAAAGGTGCAGAGACAGGGCAAAAAGGTAATACAGTTAGGAAAGATAAAGGAAGGAAGATTATCAGCACCCTCAGACAAAGAGTCTCAGTCAGCTGAGTCAGCTGACTTCACCTCGTAGCATCCACTAATCAGACTCAGGTTTGAGTTGCGAATATCACATCCAAATGTATCTCAACAATGAAAGGTTGCCATCAAGACTAGCATTCAGCATCCTAAATCAAACTATTTATCATCATCATGTGAAAAGACCTGAAGCAAGAACTAATGCACACTATAAACAAGCATGTGTGTGTTAAGGGCCTGATGTGCTGTTCCTGCACTTCCACAAACACACACACATGTAATTTATTTTGACTCAGTCCCACATACACCTACTGCACTCACAAGAGCCCCACATGCACTATCTGTTCCTTTCTGATTAATGCTTGTTAAAAAGATGCTCACAGTTTTTATATAAACTGCACAGTATTTGTTTTTTTTAACCCGTCTTCGGCAGCCCAAGACAGGGTAGAGACAGAGTCAAACAGTAACATTAAGTTAAAAAAAGAAAATGTAGAACACCAGATGCTAATCCTTTTGTTTTAAAAGAACCAGAAGATCCTTGAACGTAAGACACACGTGGGTCGTTAAATAACACTGGCTGGCAGCACAAAGCTGCATTTAAAAGGTCAGGAAATGACCATCAAACAAGAAAAGATGCTCTGACTTATAAGAACATGAATAATAAATCTTATGTCAATTCAGTCTTCGCTGCATTATATTCTTATACATCCATCAGTCACTGCAAATTGTTGTATTATTAAAAAATGTAGAAATTCAAATTGGCAGTTAAATCCTTACAAATTAAGAAAAAGCAAGAGGCTAAAGTGTTTTTCCTGTTACTGTATATTGCTTGTCTATGTGCTTCCCTTTGTTATCCTACCGTCAACTGAGTCATTGCATCCAGATTTCAAATTAAATCTGTAATTCGCTGCTGACCTTTCAAAGCTCCTCCAATCAGATTACAGAAGATTACAAACTCTTTTCTGCATCTGAGTTTCCGGAAACATGCAACAGAATACAAAATGAGTCTCTGAATGTGACAGAAATATTTAGAGAAATCGCCAGGCATCTCTCTTCCATTTAGGCTGCAAACCCTAAAGCTTTCTGCGCCCTGATGCAGAGAAAGGTTTCAATGTTTACGCGCATGAAGGGGACAAGAAGAGAAATGTAAACGCAAACAGACAAAGATGAGAAAGGTACCTAACAGACTGAGACTTCGGCGTGGGGGAGGGGGAGGAGTGGGAGGGTGTGGCGTGATCGTCCCTCGCCGCGAAATATCCACATCCACCAGAGAAACAGTCTCACCTGAAATCAGAAACATGGCACAGGGAAGGGGAGGGTTTTTATGAAAACAGTAACAGAGGAACAGCAAACAGTAGACTGAATCTGAGTTAAGTCTGTGCTGCAGAGTGCCATTAAAGCTGCACCAGGCAGGATGTTTATGGGAAATTACACCCAGCTAATCAGCCCAAATCACTGCAATAAAGAAGAGCATCCCATCCTGGCTAATTGAAATGCTGCAGATTCTCTGTTTACTAAAAGTGAAATTCTGCTGTTGGTTACTGGCAGGGAAAGAAACAAAATCAGACGTTAAGAGCCAAATGCCCACTGTGGCTAAAAAGCAGAGAAAACTGGACTCCCGCATAAAAGCTCAGGCTCAATCATCTCTTTAGCTTCCCTTTTCGTTTTGGTTGTGAAAAATCCCGGACAGGCTGGGTTACTGATGAGCTCACGGCACGCAGAACCTAAGTGTTTTCATGTCCCAAAGATTTCAAGCAGCTCATCCTTGTTAATACGGAGAAATGTTGCAAGGTGCAGCTTTAATGTTGTGCTCTAATTGGTGGCTGTGGAGCATGTGTTCATTAAACTAGACAAAATGCCAAAATTCCACTGCTAAACTTAAACATGAGTAATGTGGGACACCACAATGTCCTTCTGAGCTTTGTGGAGATTGGGGTTCTTAACAAGTCAGCAAAATAACTTTTGCCAGCTAAGCTACAAAGCTTCTCATCACTTTTACCAAGTGTTTTGTCCTAAATCCTCTCTCCTGCGGGGCCGTAGCTGCCGCGTTAAACTGGTGGGCTCAGACAAAGGTGGAGCACAATTTCACATGCTCACATGATCAATCAATCATGAGTTTTAACAGCCGTTATTAGATCCAAATCTATGTCAAATCATGTGAAAAGACCAAGGTTGTGAAATAAAACACTGCTATTTAGATTTTTTTTTTAAATGAGTCTCTAGGTAAATGAATATAATCCAAGTCACAGAGGTCTAAAAGTAAAAAGTTGAACAATGTGGTGTATTAGAAGGTTGTTTTGGTTTGGTAAGAATTTCTTTAGCATTTACACTATTAATGTGGTCCCTGTGACCCAGCGTAGACTAGATTCAATTCAATTTGTTGCCTTTTATAGTAATAAAAACACACGGGAAAACAGTTGCAAACAGCCAAACTGTAAGGATACTTTCTGTATATAAACACTAGATTTTACTTATTTCCTTACCAAATGACTGTGGTAGTCTTTGTAGTGTTGGTATCCAGCTGGTTCTGGTTTTGGTTTATAATCCAGACCTGTTTCAGGTTTTCACCATCATGTCTTCAACTTTTCTGCTTTGTTTGCTGCACTTTTTGCCTCTGACTTTTTGAACATTGCAAAGGATACAGTTTTGGATTTGTTGGACTATAATGTGTCTATGATGTCCTGCACTGTTTCTATTTTATGAAGTTAAATGTTACATATTCCAGAGGAACCCAAAAATAAAACTTACAACTTACAATCAAAGGTCTTGTGCTCAGAAATATGTATTTGGTTTACTTTAGAGTCCACAGGGATAAAGAAAACATTTCCACCCAAACGGCTTGCATTTCTTCAAAACTATGTGGGTTATGATGTTATTTAGATGCATTTAAAAGATTTACATCTGCAACAAATACTAATGGCCTTGGAGCTAAGAGAGCTTCGTCACATAACACTGCAAATGAAGCAGCAGATTGTCATTTGGGGGAAAAGTGCTCATTCATTTCTGTGCTCAGAGGAGAGATTAATCCATGACATGTTCAGCCCAGCTCACTGGTGTACTAAAAGTCAAAAGGAAGGAGAAAAATAACACACATATACTATATATAAAGGTCTCGTTTGAATGGTACTTCTCACTAGCTCTTAAGTTAGTCATAAATACAAACAGACAACCTTCAGGTCCTCACTACAATATATGGAGTGTATCATTATTTCTGCAAGTCCACCTGGAAAATAACCTCCACTCTTGATCTAAAATGATTCACAGATCAGTCAATTTGCTGAACAAAATTGATATCATTTCCCTCCTGGCCAGGTACAGTCCATTTAGCCAATATGCTGACTGGAAGAAGGAGAACTTTTCCACAGTTCCTTTTCTGAAGTCATTCTGAATTTAAGGAATAAACTGGTTTTAAAAAGTGTTGAACCTAGCTGTCACTGACAAAAAGAGGCAGAGTACACCCTGGACAGGTCAGCAATCATTTAAAGGGCTGCACAGAGATAAACAACCATGGACCCTTACACTCTCTCACAGTTAAAACACCAATCAATCTGATCATTTTTTGTGGGAGGAAGCTGTTTTAACCTGAGGAAACCCATGTAAGGAGAACATGTAAACTTCACACAGAAAGAACCCAGCTGGGATGGATGGATGGATGGACGGATGGATGGACGGATGGACGGACGGATGGACGGACGGATGGATGGATGGATGGATGGATGGATGGATGGATGGATGGATGGATGGATGGATGGATGTGAAATAGAAATAATAACAGGTGGAGGTTTTTGGGTGCTTGACAGCTACCGGTTTGCCAGAAGCTCTGTTAGGTTTGCCATGCTTAGAACGAGTGGGAACGTAAACAGATTTAGGTGTTGCAAAATGCACTTCTTTTTTTTATTGTCAATGCTGAAGTATAAATAGTGAGTAAAAACAAGAGGCAGACTCTGTCTCACCACAGTCAACTCAATGTGTCAAAATGATGCAAAGGCTCCTAAAGTGCAGGTTCCCTCTTCCACTGTTTACTTACTTCACTGATGCAAACAATAATTTGAGGTGATTTGCAAAATCTTTAAGGTACCGCACATTTGAACTTTGTTTCAAGAGTTCTGGCTGAATAAAAACATAATATAATGCATAACACCATGGAGCTCAGTAAAGAGTTAAATCAGAGAACAAAAATAGACAATCTCCTATGTGACTGGACAACAGATGTATGGGTGCTTTCAAATATAAATGAAATTAATATGGATGAAAAAGTACTGGAGTCAAGCACAAGTTCTTATAAATTTGATATATTTTACTTGTTCCAGGAGGTTTTGATGACAGCATTTTCAGCAGTAAACCGAGCAATCTGATTTTCACCGTACACTGTTGTAGTTAAAACTTTATTTTTAGCAGACTTATTTCAGCGTTTATACTGTCATTTAACTACATGTGTGTTGTAGCCACATGATTGTATATAAATGTAGATAAACACGATACAAAAAATGAGTTCAAAGGCACAAAAGTCTATGTGTTTTCCTTCCAAATTCGATTATGAATCTAATATTTAGAAAGAAAGCTTTGTCTGCTGTTGAGAACATACATAACAAATAACAAATTACACTATTATGTGATTAATAATAAGTCTTTTAGAGAGTTTGGCTGTCATTTAACAGAAATATTTCCTTATACAATAAAAGGACTCAATGGAAAACTGCATAGCTGAGGCAGCCCTTACCAGTGAAAGTAGAGAGGGAAGCAGAGAGGGATGCAGGGGAGAAGGCACTTTGGGCCCTGGTCAGTCTGGGCTGGCTGTGGCTGCAGGACAGACGAGACAGGCAGAAGAAGATGAGAAGACGTATAGAAGTATTAGTAGTAGCTGCAGAGCTTCAGAGAATTGACTTTTTTAGTCGGATCAGTGCACTATTGAGTTCTGAAGGGTTTTTTAAACTTTCTTATTTGACGCCTTTAGTTCTGGCACTCAAGTCTTCTGAAGAAATGTTCTTTTTAATCGTGGCCCTCAGTTAGTGTGCTGCTGTGAATTATAAGGAATGAGGAGGATAGAGGGTGACAAGCCACAGAGGTTTGAAAAATCCTGGCATCTGTCAGCATTCAGCACTTAAAAACTTTAAAGAGAAAGCAGCTGCTGAAAGACTGAGCATATGGGCTCAGTGGTGAGTGAATTTATATTATACAAAGATATATATACATACACACACATAATGTTTTTAAAGTCAGTGGTCTACTTCATGTGAATGTTTCCTTCTAAACTGAGTTTCCTGAAACTTTTATCAGATTTAACCTTATTTTTGTATTTTGTCATGCTAATTGCCTTTTTGTTGCCATTGCTGACAATAAGAACCCTTGTGAATGAAAGCCCAGAGCTTCCCACCTCTCTGCGTCCTGCTCAGCCCCCGATGCGCCCGCCATGTCCACCAGGCTTCCAGCAGAGGATACTGAATATGTCACTGAGGGCCTCTTGTCCAGGAGGTGGCTGGAGCCGCTGCAGCTTTTAGTCCGGAACAGTTTACTTAGTCGGATCTTTAACGAGCCCTTTTTGGACTTCCCCGGAACTTTGAGCGTCTTTTCGCCTCCTGGGACGCGGCCTGTGGGTGTCCGCGGCGCGCTGGCGCACCGCTCAGGCCTCCTTCTGGGTGTAGACGACTGGCTCAGGTTCGGGCTCGTGGCCCAAGGTGAGTTCTGAACATGTGTCGGTAACTTGCTTGGAACATGGGTGGCAGGCTGTGAGTTTCCGGAGCTGGCCTGCGACAGCCGGTTGGACACGTCCCCGTGGAGGCTGCACACCTGAGCGCTAAGGTGGGCCGCTGCGCCCGCTTCGGCCGTCCCAGGTGCCACCTCTTCCACCTGCCTCCGCACTTCTACCTGGAAACTGCTGATGGCGAAGGCCCCGGACATTTTTTGAACTACTTCCCTCTTCCTGTTTAGTAAAAACTCGCGGCGTCTGTTCTCTTCATCCGTCTCATCCTCGGGACACTCGTCCATGCCCAAACCGTCAACATCCCCGCTCTCCAGCCCGTCCAGCACCAGCAAAGCATCGCTGGTCTCCGTCGGATCGTCACCGGGCTCCACACCCCCAGCCACCGAGCCGCTCTGACACGAGCACTGCGGGAGCTCCCCTGCTTTGAACAGCATCTTGGGTACCGCACCGACCCCGAGCTCTCGGAACCGGCGGGCCAGCTCGAACACCGCTCCCTCCCTGTCCCCGGTGGCGCATCCCCATTTCGAGTTGATCACGGTGAGAGGGTTGGACCTCTCCGACAACACGGGCCACTCGGGCGGGGTGGCGATGAGTCGATGCCGGCGGCAAAGCTCCGCAGCTCCCTGCATCTCTGCAGAAACAGAGACTGTCGGGTGCGCTCCCCAAGAGGGATCCAGCAGGTTCTGCTGCTGCTGAACGTCTGTCAGATTCAGAGTGTTGTTATTGTCAGTCGGACCGGAGGAGCCAGAACCCGGGCTCTGGTCCAAAGCATCCCTCGGCTTATTCAGACGGTCTAATTCTAAAATCCCTTCTCCGTTCCGCATTATATTGGAGAAGACGAGCAGCTGAGGCCGTAGGCCAGAGCTGGGGGCGAAGTCAAAGCCCTGGGCCTCCACGGAGGTCTGCTGCGGGGGAGTGGCGGACAGCGGGGCTCGGCCCTCCGTCACCCCGGTGTCAGGTGCAGCCGTGCTCTCGCCGCTCGGCTGTGCTTTGTTCAGGTGGCCCCCGGGATGCTCGAGGCCCGCCGTCGGATCTCGGCTGATATCCAACCCCGCTTTGACGCCACTGTGAGCCAGGACCTCCTTTCCCAGCCCCGCCACGACTCCTCCCGGTGGCAAATTCCCGTTTTCTGCGTCCAAGCGGTCATCCTCAGCCGCGGAAACCAGGCGCATCAACACGAAATCGGGCGACATATCTTGCGCGTTGTTCATAATTACTCGACACGATCACGAGATGAGAATTACAAGGCGATCTGCTCTTCACATAGCTAACCGCGGGGATCTTGTCACTATAATAAAGAAAGGGCCAAACCGCTTCTGCCTATCCAATAGGCTGCAGGCTGCGAGCGAGAAAGCCGAAAAAGAAATATCAGGCGATTTCTTTCCTCCTCCTCCTCCTCCCCTACGACAGGGCAGCATCCATCTGTGAATGATCGGGGAAATGACTGCAGTTTGCTCCCGGCAGCAGGCCGACCCTGGGTCAGACATGCGGTCTGATTTTAGGCTAGTGGAATAAAAGCCAGAAGAGTCTCCGGTCAGTGACCACGGTCTGCCTCTCCGTGTTCCCAGCCAGGCCCCACCCGCTCCTCCTCCGCTCAGCCTATAATACCACTTCATGAGCACCAATGATGACAACGATAAATTCGACTGTGGCATTTTAATATCACTGGGTTGGTTACCTCATTCAGCCTCACAGCTGATTGTTATTCTCCATTCTTCTAAAAGAACAAAGAAAAATGTAATTACATTTCCAAAAAAAAAAAAAAAAAAAAGCAAGTTGAGCTGTGTTTATGGGTTATGACTCTTTTGTGCAATTCAGACAAAAAAAAAAGAAGAAAAACTGGATAGTGCCATGTTTTTCATTAAATCATTTTCATTGTCACACCAAGCAGTGCTTCATGTGAAAACAGTTCTGTAATGTCTCTGCAATGAGCTTTTTGAAATCTCACTGCCCTAAATAATTTCATCAGATCATGGTCTTTTGGCTTAATTCTCATAAGAACTCCACAAAAGCAACTTCTGCAATTTGAAGGAGAAAAACCTCATGAGAGGGCAGCAGGCTGGCTTAGTGGTTAGCACTGTTGCCTCACAGGAAGAAGGTCCCTGGTTTGACTCCCAGCCAGAAGTCTTTCTGTGTGGGGTTTGCATGTACTCCCCATGCTTGCGTGGGTTTTCGCTGGGTACTCTGGTGAAACTCCCACAGTCCAAAAACATGTATGTGAGGTTGATTGGGAACTCTGAAGGTGTGAATAGTTGTTTGTCTCTCTATGTGGCCCTGCGATTGTCTGGCAACCTGTCCAGGGTGTACCCCTTCCTCTCACCTGGGACTGGCTCCAGCAGACTCCTGTGACCCAGAAATGAATTCAGCAGGTATAGAAAATGGATGGATGGAAAAATGTTATGAGCCCATATCTGTTCCAGATAATGCAAATAAAGGCTTTAGGGGGCAAAAACACCTATGGCTGTTGATGTTAATGCCTCACCTAGTGTAAAAGCATTTTACATTGTAAATGAACAGTATTATAGTGTCAGCTGCTTACTGTATTTTTGTAAAATTATTGTAGTTTACACTGGTACCCTTCCACATTTTGTTGGAGGGGTACCAACAAAATTTGTTGGTACCTTTCCAATAAAAAATAAAAAGAAGCAATGATCACTGAAAACGCTTGAAACTGGCAAGAGTAACAATTGGCTGATGAAAACTAAACATTGTTTGATCAAGTTTGAACAAAATCATTTAAACACACACAAAAATCTCCTGGACAGCAGTGATGGGACATTTCAAAGTACAACAAAGTCTTGTTGTACAAAGTACAACAAAGTCTTGAAAGATCATCGTATTCTGCACAGAATCAAGACTCAACAAAGCAGCTCCAGAACCAGAGCACCAGAGCTTTGGACAGAGTCAGAAACTATCCGCAAAAATGATTATACACTATAAATTGACCACAGCAGTCGAGAAACGATTTTGCATCGTATGGCAAGGGTGTAAGGAGGCATGTTTGTCTGAGAGAGGGAGTGAGACGCGATAATGTAACTTTAAAACACCAGATCAGCTACAAGCAAATGGATGTGTTGAATCTGATTCCAAATTAGACTAATAGTGAATAGTAGTATAGTCATGAAAATAGTACATAGTATAGCAGTAGTGAACAAATACTTGTTATCTGAGAGTCATTGTGTAATGATGGTACATAGAGAGGTCAAAAACAATCATTCAAATATGATGCACCCTTGTCTAAGATTTTCTTTCTGATCTCCTCAGACTAGTCTTTTGTTTGCTGGGCCATAGTTATTGTGATGAACACTCTGATACTAACAGTGTTATGACTTTTCACCCTTTAAAACATTCAAACTAACAGACTGCAGCTTTGAAGACATCTGTGATGTTGCTTACAGGACACACATGTCACTATGGTCACATTATCTTTAATAACATAACCACAAAGTCATGTCTGATTTTTATCAGTCAATGATCAGTTAATTAATAATACGTTATTTCTGTGATCACTGTGGGTATTTCTTCCTTTAACAGAAGGACGCCAGCACTTTTGTCCATGTGTTTACATTCACCATATATTTACAGTGTGAAAAATAAGCATCTTGTGTTTAGTTCCTAATGCATTCTGTCTTAAGAATGCTACTACCTGTCATAGTTGTGAGGATTTGTTGGAGTGAACCCAAACTTTGTTACATCAACCGTAGGTTTTCTGAAGAGGGGATTTGAAGCCCATTTGTCAAGAATCTGGGGGTAGTTATTGGCTGGACCCGACTCCACTCAACCCTGGTAATCCAAAAATGAACATATCTAAAATCAGCACTTTGGCCAAGCTCTGCTGGACCTGTTGGTTGGGAGTCCAGTTAGTGCTGAGTCCTTTAATGTCATTTTGTGCAGTCATGCAACTTCCAGTCTTTGTAACATGCTGTGAGAGTGGCGTATTTGAAAAACAGAAAGAGCTGGAACAAAGAGTGTGCAAACGGGTATATTTCAATAGGCTTCTGTAAAGCCCACCTAAAGCAAGGAGGATACAGTTATTTTTTATTATTACAAAAACATGAAATGCTCCTTTAAAGTATCACTGACTATTTGAAACATTTCAGTCCTTTTTGTGCATAAATGATGCTCTTCATATATCTCCTGGTGCTGTTCATGGAGCGTGCCACTTGTGTCAGTTGCTCAATATGGACACAAATTGTTCAGGATAAAGACTGTGGTGAGTAAAGTGTGCCTCGTGTGCTGTTATATATGATTATGATGCTGGGTTGACGTCACAATTTGATCTCACACTGAACAATGCATCAAGAACAAACGCCCTGTTATGTGTCAGCAGTAAAACTAATAGAGAAAAAGTGGCTCATTTCACTTGGGTCACAGACCGGCTATGGGCCCAAAAGCTCAGTCAGGAGGATGTTATGGGCACATTTATTTACAGGCAGGGCTTGGTGCTGTGTCCAGGGCTCTGCTTCATCTAGAAACGCTGCAGAGAATAATGCTGCCTGTGGCATAGTCAGGTAACCGTTTCTCTAGGCAACAGGGAAAAGAAGGTCGTCTCACAAAAAAGATGACAGTTAACTGTGACTATGTTTGGCTGAAACTGTTTAGGGAATTATAATCTGAATGAGGTGAGGTCTGAAGTGCAGCAACTTGGTGTTTATGGGTGTGGTGAGTGATGAGCTGCAGCCAGGACCTGACCTTTACACACCAGGAGCTGCTTCTGCAGTTACTCACACTTACAGGAGAACGAGGAAGTGAGGGTGGACTCTCTCACTCAAAAAAGAAACGAAAGATTTATTTCAAATGTTGCTGCTTTAAGTAACTGAGAAGATATTTTCGAAACTTTGTGGCTGAATTCGTGTTTGTGTGCTTTTTTCCACTCTCAAATAACAGACAGAGAAAAACAGATCAAGGATACACAAAACTCAATTTTTTCTGTTGTATCAAAGGGCTTGTTCTCCAGAAGCCTTAGTAAAACCTGATTATCCTCATGCTCAGAGGGTTACTGTGAGAACATTAGACACAGTAGTTCATATGTAGTAGATAAACTAAAAGGGTGTTAAAGGCAGGCATTACCAGGTACTTAAAGTGCTTCGCTGGATTATTGATTGCGGTCTTCCTCTCATACCCTTTTAGCCACACTAAGTAGTATGCGCTCCTTAAGTCTGGTGAAAATGTTGACCTCAAACAGGGGAGAGAAAGTGGAATTACTAACGAGACCGAACAGTTTGGAGACATCTGTGAAGTCTCCGTGGATGTAAATACAAAGCACAGTATTTAGAAGAACAGATGCAAGGTCATGATGTAAGCTTGGTACCAGTGATGGACCATGCAGATTTGGTCACACATGAAGAAACAACCCAGAAGTGTACCGTGATTTAAAGGAGAACTTTCAGGGAACATGTATCACCCGAAACTTGATCAGTAAAACTTTCATCTGCGTCTGAAATAATCAAAGCTAATATTAAATGGGTCTGAAAATGAAAAATGGCCACAAGAAGACAGGAGTTTTGTCAAGAGTGGTGTAGCTTACCAGGGACATCATGTCTACTGGCAAGTGGACTCTTCAAGTGGCTTCTGTTGTTAAGAGCAAACTAAATATCCGTGGTTGCAACAGGATCTCATTTTATCTTAGTAAGCCCTTTCCTCTGGGGATAACTGAACTCACCCAAGGGTTTGAGTTTTAAGTCATTTGTGGACATTTGTGGAGGCTAAGGTAACCTTAGTTGAAGTTGCTATGGTATGAAAGGTCATGTAACTAAAGCCTCTTCAGTGCATTTTGAGTCTGTTGTCACTATGAATAAAACAATGTGTTGCATTGTGGAAGCTTTGCAAATAGTCACTGTTACTCAACTGATTGAAGAATTAACAGGTAAAACAACCAATAATAATAATAATCACACAAGGATTACGCACCGCAACTCTGAAGTATCTAAAGTAACTGTACTCTGTAATATAAGCATCTCAAATCGTCTACAAATGTCTGAATTACTTCCTGACACTATATTCTGTACTATATATAACACTATATTGTTCATCTGTCTTAAGTTAAATTATTAAGTAAAACTATTTGCAACAGTATGAGTTTATCCAAATGATCTGGATCTTCCACTGAAGCCTTGACATTTTCATTTCATGCTTTTTGAATGGCTCCAAAAAGGGCAGTGTCATTTTATATGCCAACATGGATACAAATACTATCCAGCCAGGAAAAAAGTAATACTAAGATTAAATATATGGGTATAATGAGCCTTGTCATGGTACGAGAATGTAATGTTGGCTGTCAGTAGTAGAAATGGTAATGTTTCGTGTCAAACAATGTTTGGTCAATTCAACCCAGCAGCCTCCATATGAAACATTATCATGATGCATCTGCCTTTGCTTCTCATGCACAGAATTTTTTTTTTTTTACTTTTTAATTTGTCTCTTGCAAGCATCTCAGTTTAACCGAACAGCAACAGTGATGAGATAAATTACTTTTAGAGGCGAGAAGACAATTCATTCGATAATGTTCAGCTAAAATATTCATTCTGAGACATGAATTTCTTTCAGCCTTGACCAAGAGATGTGAATGTCTTGTTTCTCCCACTGCCTCACTCACCCAGCAGCTGTGTCAGGCTCAGTCATGTCTCATTAACTCTCATTGTTTTGTTTACACTTACATCCTGTCCTGGTTACTTTCCAGCCCAAAAATGTCACTTCAAGGACAAAAGTAAAAATGATCTGCATAGTTCCTGCAAAGGGCTTTTTCACCTCAAACATCACACCACTAAAGTGCAAATACCTCGAAGAACTAATACTTCAAATGCAAACAAATGGATAAAATTATATAAAACACAAATCCTGCCACAATCCAGCCAACTTATCTCCATATTAAAATTATATGAAATTTTATAATGTGTTGTGAACAATGTGTTGACTAAAAAAGCCCAAAAAAGCCTGAGAAATCTCAAAAGTAGCTCTTGGGGTTTTTTTTGTAATTTTTCAGAGCATTGCACACTCTGGCATTGGGATTAATTGGAGAGCAAGTCCGGTTTTGGAAAGATTAGGTGTCTTGAATGATTTACACTTGTGAATCTCTCAGTGAAGATTGATGGTCTCCATATTGTTTGGAAGTGGGCTTAAAACCCTTCATAGATCAATGGGGAGAAACAATTGTTGATGTCTTTCATCCTTGACATTGTGGCAAAGGGGCATTTTTACCCCCCCCCCTTTTTTTTTTTTTCCTTTGCCTACAGTTGACAGGTAAGGAGGTGTCAGTGTGGAGAATCAGAAAGGAATTTAAGGAAATTCTGACCTCTGAGAACATATTTTGGTAGAATAGATTTGGATTTTGCCGTCAAGTCATGTTAAACTGCATATTCTGCTGTAAGAGTGTGATGGCAGCTCTCAGATATTTTGGCCAAAGGAGATAGGAGCAAAGCTAATTTTGACATATGGTGGGATTGTTTCTGTCACTTTCTGAAAGAAGAAAAGCAGGCTTCAAAACCAGTCTTCAGAGACCAGTTGGTCACATGACCAAATGCTTCATCCATTGTTTTATACAATCTGTGGAACAACCCCACCTTACTTCAGTTACCTTAGCTCATCCTCACTAACATTACCTGACATTC
>JAOWBL010000001.1:951950-979059 GCA_028564865.1 Zenarchopterus dispar
CTGAGCCTGGTTCTGCCGGAGGTTTCTTCCTGTTAAAAGGGAGTTTTTCCTTCCCACCGTTGCCAAGTGCTTGCTCAGAGGGGATCATTGGATTGTTGGGATTTTCCTTGTAACACTGTTTTATCTTTACCCTACAGTGTGAAACACCTCAAGGCAACTTTTGTTGTGAATTGGCGCTATATAAATAAAATTGAATTGAATTGAATTGCATATTTCTCCACTAAGAGACAAATAAAGGTTTATCTTCTCTTCTCTTATCTTATCTTATCTTATCTTATCTTATCTTATCTTACCTTACCTTACCTCGTTTGACTAGTCAGTAGACTAGGATTTTGGACACTGTCAGAAAGTATTAAAGACAGCATCTTACAGGTCACAAGACATTTGAAGTGGCCGATTGAGATCTCAGATGAGAGATATCTTTACAAATCTTTCACAATGGTAATCCTTCTTCTGTGACAGCTCAAAGTCTTGTGCACTGTACAGTGTTGACACAAAACAAGGATTGGTGGAGCTGAAACAAGCACTGCTGACTCCAGCTGGAACTCCAACTCTCATCACAGCCAGAGCAGTCCTTGGAGCAGACCTCAGTTTTGATATTATAAGAATGGTGGACAGATTTGACCAGAAAAATGTAAGTAATATTCGAGAGCATTGATTAGGATGAGCTAAGCTCAGATGGATGGATTTCACCTTTGAATCCAACCTAGAGAGCCAGACACTGCAGTCTGTTAGTACAGTTAACAGCACAGCAAGGAATGACTATGCTCTGTTATGTTTTTATTCCCTGCTCCAAAGTCAAGTTCACAGACCTCTGAGCACAGGTTGGACATTGTAACATATGGGTCAGTTGAAATTGATGCATTTTTGCAGCCAGCTCCTGATGGCTATTTGACAAACTGCACTTTTCAATATTTATGTATTTTGTGACTTGATCGAGCAGAGGACAGGCGCTAAGTTCCAGCTTCCCAGGTTGCACCATTCAGAATGGTACCGCCACGCAAACTATGTTTCCTAGGGATCATCACAACACCAGCAGTTGTAGGTGTTTAAGCTATCTGATCACAGTTGGACTTGATGACCTGATACTCAGGTCGTGGGTTCTGTGGTGTCATTAACTGTTGCTAACATCTACAAAGAAGAAGTGAAAATATGTGGACAACACCTGGATCAGAACCCAAGCCCAGGAAATAGCAGCCTTTATTGAACACATCAACTCAGTGGACAGAAACCTCAAGTTCATCAGAGAAGATGCAGAGAACAACAAGCTGCCATATTTAGACTGTGTTGTACAAATAGAAGGGGATGGGTGTTTATTTTTCAAGATCAATAAACTAATTTTACCCAGTATTCATCTCTACAGCCTATTTACATTCATAAGGGTTGAATAATTGCCACTTTTCCCTTCTGATTTTATAAACATTTTACACAGTGGACCATCTTGTCTGGAAGGAATGCCGTACAAATAATTCATCCCAAAATACAAATATGTACAATATGCTGAGAATGTACAGATTTTCTTCCACGTTGAAAGAACATCTGAGGCCAAATCTGAAGACTAATACAAGTAAAAAGAATAAGTACAGGAGTACCAGTTTAGAAGAATACCACAATTGCATCACTTCAAATCTGATCTGGAGTCTTGTCTGAAATACATGAAAACACATTATTGTGAGCTGAAATATTTAGCGTTTATTACAATCTTCAGTATCTTTATCCGATGTGCCAGTGTTTTGGTGCCTAACCGAACTAAACACATTCATCTCAGGAACATAAGGCCACTCCTGAGAAACAGGATTCGTGACTTAGTGAGAGTACTTCTGGTTCAGCTCTGGATCTGAGTATGTGCCAAAAGTGATTCACTTCTGCACTTCAAGTGTGTGCTGCATTGTTGATGGCAATTTATGATGGAAACCTACACAGCTCCAGAACAACGAAATGCAAAGAAAAAGAAAACACAGATGCTGAAACTATGTTTTCAGTTTGGAAGTTATTTTCAACAGACCTTCTAAAGCATCTGAGAACCATGCTGGCTTATCTTAACACCTGTAATTTGTAATTATTATGTAATTATAACTCATACTTGTCTAAACTGAAGTATACTATCTAATAGACACTCACCAATATAAAAACAATGCAGATTTGGTTTCTTGATCTATCCTGTAGCAGAGCGTGTTTCTCGTATGCAGCCATATGTCTATGTAGGCCACATTCCTCTTCTTTCACATGTATTAAATTCAGTAAATAACTGTGAAATTTTTCTTCTTTTTTTTCTTTCCCCCATTCTGCAAGCTGGGAATCATAAATCTAGACATTTACATATAATCCCACTTGGTTTGAATCGTTTTTATGTTTGTACTTCTCTGACTTAAAACTAAACAGGATTACAAACTAAGCGGCTCTTAAAGAATACATTACACTTTTATTTAGTATGCATTTAATAATCGTGGTCAGCATTACTCGAATGTTGCTTCAACTCATGCACTCACACTAAACATCTGAAGCATCTCTGCTGCTTTTAGATGTTTACAATGTGTTTAAAATGTTCACACTCTGAAAACCGTAAATGAATGTTTTTATATCAGTTTTTATGGTGTTCTTCACCAAAGTACTTCACAATACGCTCTCTACATTCTATGGATATCTGTAGGAGACAAGACAAACTACACAAATACAAACAAATCCACCATTAATGTGTATTTGCATGTGTGCGATGAGCTAAAACGCATAAAATCAAGTTTGCTTTTTGCTGTTTTTTTCCTCATCAGAGGTGGAGAATGGCTCAGTACAAAAGCAGTGAACTTTTGGTGTAATTTTAGCTCTAGATGCAGAATTTCTTTTATTCATTACTAGTGGAAATATGCACCATGCAACTGCTCATTTTGAACAAAGTAATTGACTGATATAAAACTCCAACTCACTGCCATGTGAGCTAAAGTGTTTGCTTATATAATGCTGATGTCACGGATGTCCTTGTCTGACCAGTTCTTTAGTTCCATAACTTTTTTAAAGTCACATACCCACTACTGTAGGAATTATTTATTAAATGTTTTATTATGTCTCATGGCTCCACAGCATAGTTATAATATTTATCATAAGAATAGCTTCCTTAGATAAGGTATTCTGTGCTCTCTGGCAGAATCACTTTCCTCGGAAGTAATGTGTTCAGAGTTCATGCATTGGGAATGTTGTAACTCCTAAACACAAGCTGCTAATTTCCATTTGGGGTGATTTTGTGTTGATCTCCTTTCACCATGCTAAAATTTTCATAAAGACAGTGAGAACAAAGTGAGGTTTAACAGGTACTGTAGCAGTAATTTGGGAACCTAATCAGTGCTGGCAGCAACATTAAACAGGAGTGGTGTAGTAATACTATGTGACCGGCAGGTGGCGCTGCAAGTCATTTATCAAGGATGACTGATGCATCTGCTGAGTGCATGAGGAGAGAGTGGATGAAGGAGCATTAATCCCTGCAGTCTCAGTGCATGTGTGAGTGTGTGCGGCAGTGTTTGTTCATATCAGAGGTTTACGTGGAGTAATCAAACTAACAACCTGCCCCGCACAGCTGAACACTGATGTGATGCAGCCTGGAGGTCACGGTTCCGCAACATCAACATTACACATTAATCTCTTTTATTTTTAGTTGCTTTACTGTGCCTTTTTTGTTTTGTCTTATCGGTTTTTTAGATTTTGTCAAGACATTTGCCCCTAGTTTTGTTTGGAAAGCACCTAGAGACTATTTGTATTCTAATAGATGTTATTTGTCTAAAATTGAACTGAATACGACTGAAGTAGTATTTGAACCAGGTTGTTATTCTAGAGCCATAATAATGGCCTAAAATAATTTATAAATATGTAGAACAAAATTCATGCTTCATCAATCAATCAATCAAACTTTATTTATAAAGCGCTTTAACACTCATAGAATGACCAAAGTGCTGTACAGGTACATATAGAAATAAAAAATGGAAATAAAATAGAAATAAAATAGACTAGAAACAAAATCATAGCATAAAACAAAGTAAAAAAAAGAGGGGGGGGGGATAGCTGGGTTAATGATTCTGCTCTCCAGTATTAAAAGCCAATGTAAAAAGATGGGTTTTTAGTAAAGATCATGTAAGTTGGGATCTAAGCACCCATAATTTCAGTGTGTAGTATACTGGATTGTGGATTCAAACATAACAACTTAGAATGAAGACAGATTTGATGGACACCCACAAATCTTTCATTGCTCAATGGTTCCATGCAGCTTTCTATAGAAACCAAATTTACTATTGTACATTTCTAAGGTATTTTTGACCATACTCTTCTGACTGAAGTGTATTTAGAATGCCGTTGTTAAAAGTTTGTTCTACAGCTGCACATTCACACAAAAGTGACTGGACTTTAAATGAAAACAAGAAAAACTCTTGGTCTAAATTCTTGGTCTAAATATCACTTTTTGACAAGCAGTCTGAAGCTCCTGTTAAATCATAGTTAACATTTAACACGAGCAAAGTGTAATCATTTAAGTGTCCGTTTTCAGTAAGTCATCGTTCAGTTCTTTATGGAAAAGTGGAGCAGATCTCTATTTAAGCACATCCAGTGTGTGAAAGACTCACAACCGTGGCGCGGCCCCCCACCCCTGTCTAATTTTCAGTCTCCCACTATGGTGCAAACAGGGAAAAAAAGGGGATTTGTGTCTGAAAGCAGCACTGGAGACCAAAGTCTCCTTCACACTTCATGGCAAGTGTAAAACTGGTTTTGTCTTTCTCTGAGCACAAGACTGTTCTCAGGATATACTCCTTTAATTACAGGCTATGCTATTTTTTTTTTTTTTTAATTTCTGGACCCTGTCATTAAGAATTATGTGACGGATTGCAAACTATGATAGCCTTTTGGAGTTTTTTTGTGTCTCAGTAAGTGTACCTGTCGTTTAGCTACTGGGTAACAGAGTAAGCATCCCATTAGACAGAAGTTTTGGTTGTCTAATCAGATCACAAATGTAATTTAAAGCTCTGACATTCTGATGAATTACAGAGATTTTGTTTTGCCATGCATTTTTTGTTGTTACAGGACTATTTTCAGAAATCTAAAATTGTAAGAAATGACAGAAAATGGGGGCAGAGCAACTCTAACAGATAAACAGCATTTTACCAATTCTCGGAGGATCCAGTCCAGTTCAGTGACCCATATTCTGCCTTAGATTAACACACATGAAGTTCATTTTCATTAAACTTGGTGAAGAGATGTGTCATCGGTAAAGAAACAATTCATTGTGGAAATTCTTGTCACTTTCTTTCAAAGAGAAGTCTTAGGAGAGGATCCTAAGACTTGGCAAGGCAAGTTTATTTGTGTAGTACACTTCATGTACAAGACAATTCACAGTGCTTTACCTAAAAACAGCGCGTTAAAAAGTAAAAGAGTTTAAAAGCAGAATAAAAAAATTAAAGAGAGACAGATATAAGTTAAAAAGGAATAAAACAAATACAAATATAAGAAATAAAAGTAACAGTACATTGTGGGAGATTACTGAAATGCAGTAGAGAAAAAAAAAAGGGAGGGAGGGGGGGGTTGAACCTCAATATGAAACAGTTAGCCCTGATGCATTCTGGGAGTTTGTGGGACAGGCAAGGAGAATAAAAGCTGAATGCTGCCTCACAGTGTTTGGTCCTGACTCTGATGACCTGAGGGTTGTGGTTGCATTGGTTGTATTTTTATCTGCGTGGTGACCTTGAGTGTCATGAAAGGTGCCTATAAATAAAATGTATTATTAATATAAAGGACCAGGAGATCAGAGATGTATTTTATCCCTAGACCTTTCAGGGATTTATAAACCAACAGCAGGATTTTAAAATCTATTCAGTGACAGACAGGACGCCAGTGTAAAGATCTAAGAATATTCAAGATTCAAGAAGTTTATTGTCATGTACAGAGCAGTAATGTTGGGGGTTATATAGAGCAAAGAAAAACTTGTGACAAGTCATGCATTAAATAATAATACTCCAGGCAAAAGAAAACAAAAAGCTATAAGAACAGACAAAAAATCTAAAATCTGTATAAATGAGAACATTTAGAAAGTAATTAAATATATGATTTGTAGGAATGCATTGCCAAATATGCAGAATGTAGAAGTAATATGAAAATGTAATATGAAAATGAGTTGTCATGCAAACAGTTTTTCTTTTTTTTCAGTGCATCTGTACGGAGGTTGTGTATGAAGTCTGCTTGTTCAGTAGTCTGATTTGCAGAGGATTCAAGGCTATTTTTCAGTCTGGTGGTTCGTGAATGGATGGTCTGATAGAGTCTACTACACAGCAGCAGCCAGAATTCTTTCTGTTTTCCTGAGACATCTAGCCTCAAAGATGCTCTGTAGAGAGGGGAGCTTACAGCCAGTGTTGTCTGCAGCTGTCTTCACACGCTCTGGAGAGATTTCCTGTCAACAGCAGAGCACCTGCTGTACCAGGAGGTGATGGAGCCAGTCAGAACAACTCTAAATGGTGCATCTGTAGCAGGTGCAGAGGGGTCTGAAGGAAGCTTCCCTCTCCATCTCGGGTACCCCAGTGTGAATTGGAGAGTGGCTCCACGTGTCATGCTTCCTCAAGTCTTTCACCATTCCCTTTGTTTTACATATATTGGGTGAGGGGTTGATGTCGTGACACCATGGTTCCAGGAAACAAACCTCTTCCCTGGAGGAGGTCTCATCCTATTTGGAGATGAGACCCAAGATGGTGATGTCATCTGCAAACTTCAAGATGACCTCTGACTGTGTGTGGCCATACCACCCGAGGTCATCAGGGTGTAGAGCCTCTACTCTACTAAGAATGCAGCCCTTTTCACAGTGTCAAAGTGAAAGAGGAGACACCACCCATTTTCACAACCTGATGTCTGTTAGTCAGGAAGTCTTGAATCCACTTGCAGACTTGAAATGTTAGTTCCAGGTTCTTGACCTTTCTGACCAGCTTCACGGGAACAATAGTGCTGAATGCTGAGCTGTGATCAACCAACAGCCTCCTCACATATGTATCTCCATGCTCTAGGAGGATGAGGGCAGTGTCCAGGATCAGGGAGATGGTGTTGCCTGTAGACTTCTTGGACCAGTATCCAAACTCCAGTGCATCCATAAGACTTGGGGAGAGAAGACCAGATGTGTGTTTTTGACTGAACGCTCAAAGCACTTCATGATGTTAGATGTCAATGCGATGGGAAGATATGCATTGAGGCAGGTGATGGAGGATTTCTTGGGGACAGGGAGTATGAAGGTCATTTTGAAGCACGTGGGGACTGTGGCATACTTCAAGGAGAGGTTGAAGATAGAGGTGAGGACCTGGACCATATAACTAGAACTATAACCCTCGCTAAGTTCGCTAAAAGTTCGCTAAGGACTCAGGCAGCAGGATTCTGAACTAACTGCAGCCATTTGATGTTTTTTCTTTTAGGGAGACCTGTGAGAACAGCGTTACAGTCGTCCAGTCTACTTAAGATAAACGTATAGACAGGTTTTTCTAAGTTCTGCTGAGACATCAGAACTTTACACCTTGATATGTTCTTTAAATGATAGTAGACTGACTTCATTACTGTTTTAACGTGCCTGTTAAAATTCAGGTCTAAGTCCAGAACAACACGTAGATTTCTGGCTTGGTTCTAGGTTTTTAGCTTCACTGCTTGATGATGGCATTTAATCTTTTTAATTTCTCTTCCTTGGCTACCTTATTTCTGTTTTGTCTTTGTTTAACTGACAAAAATTCTGGCACATCCACTCTTTGATTTATCAATGCATTTGATCAATGTTTAAATTGGATCGTAGTCTCCTGGTGAGATAGATAGTTATGGCAATATATGTTTATATATATAATAAGAAGACATCAAAACTAGCAATTTTTGTCATGATGTCTTCCAGTCAGGTTTCCTGCTACACCACACCACTCAGACATCCCTAGCAGCTGATTTGTGTCATCAGGTTGTCTGTATACATCATGGTCTTGGGAAGAAATTGTTGCTGCCCATCAGTCTTTGAAGTTCTGTAAGGCCATAGCTACAAAGAGAAACATTGCTGTCAAGTGGAAAACATTTTAGACAGTTACTAATCTTTCCAGGATCAAAGCAGATGCATAAAAGGTGGTTTTCAGAGAAACCATAAGACTTCTGGAACAATGTCTTTTAGATAGATAAGACCAAAGTTCATCAAGTTCATCAAACAAAACAGCACATTAGCATAAATACCTCATATCAGCTCTCAGTCACAGTAGTGGAAGGATACCGGTTTGGGCTTGTTTTACATCCACAGGACTTGAACATTTGACCGTCATTGAGTTGACCATAAACTCCTCTGGAGATGTAACATTCATGAGTTGATGTGACACTGCCTGTCTGATAGTTAAAGTTTGGCACAGAAGCTTGGCAAGACCTTAAGAAATTTGTTCATAAACAAATACTCCTATCTTATAACTTTGTAAAGAAAAGTGGACCATAGTTCCTCCCTTGTCTTGTTAAAAACCAATAATGCCACAAAGAACGTAACCACGTCAAGTTATTTCTTTTAAAGGAGTCGTGGGGTGTACATTATGTTTCACACATTGTTGCTATCTCTAGTTTTTGTTAAATAAATAAGACAGGGCAGTATGGTACAGTATATCATGTATTATAGTTCAACTGAAGTACTACTTAGTCCAAGTTTAAGACCTGCAACACGATGATAATGATGATTCATTATACTAGTTTAATGATACATAAAACCTTACAAAATAAAGATGTCATTTCTTCTTCACATAACTGCATGAGCGACACACACAGACGTAGACTGTGCCTTATTCTCTTTGCCAAGCACAACTGCAGCACCTTAGCTCCTCTGCAACGAAGTCCTGGGTTGGGAGTGGCATTCAGGAGTTTGTGTGTATGTGTGGTCTCACAAAGAATTCTCAGAATCTGGTTGCCATGGCTACCAAAACAAGAATTCATGCCTGCATCACTTTTGTGTCTCTCTTTCTTGTCTCTTTTTTTCCTCATGTTTTTCATGCAGTATGTCTCACTTATTCAGACTCTGGTGCACGTACACCAAATACACACACACACACACAAACACACAACTTCAGCAAGCTTTTGTTTATGCAGACATGTGCAGGCAAATCAAGAATTCCCTAAAGTTGTAAAAATCTGAAGAGAATTATTTAATACTTTGCATGTGATCTGCATGCATGCATGTGTGTGTCAGTGAGAGAACGGGGCAGGGATAGATGGAGGGAGAGAGACACACAAAGAGAGAGAGAGAGAGCAATTTAAGAGCATCCTCATCTCCATTCACTCTCCTGTAGAAAGGTTTAATCCATCTATCTAGCAGGGAGACTCTTGATGGATGCCCAGATGCAGCAGAGCTTAGCCTAACACTTATCTCCCACTGACTGCATCAGTCTCTCTTCTGTGAAGACACACACGCGCGCGCACACACACACACACAACAGATGTAACACTCATCACCTTTCAGGACTGGTGAGCATCCCTATTAATATAAAGGGGGAGTCACAGGGTGGATGAAGGGAGGGGAGGAGAGTCCTGGGAGGGAGGCGTGCCGGGAGGGGATGGACAAGCATCGCACCGCCGTCAGATGGGCTCTGGAGCTCTTTGGTGATGATGAGCTGGAGACAGAAGACCAAGTGCGAAGCTGGAGAAAAAGGAGTCTGCTCTTCCCTCCTCCTCCCCACATCTCCTCAAATCGCCGCTCTCATATTTTCCTCCTCCTCCTCCTCCCACCTGACACAGGGATCCCCTGCAACTTTGAGGCTTTTCCTTCTTTACCCCCCTCCTCTTTTTTGTGCACGCTGCGTTTGCTTTTCTCTGGCAACTTCAAAACACCAAACCGGAGGAGGAGGACGGCGATCGCCAGCGGGCGCAACTGAACGGGCGGCAGAGATACGGGCACTGCTCCACTCACTGGTCATGTCGTCTCCTCACCGAAGACTTTCGGGTTTAATATCTTTGTGTGGATACTTGCACCAGCACTGGCAGTCGCGCGCACGAGTCTGCTCCGCTCCCTCGTGGAGCTTTGCGCTCCGAGTGTGACCGAGTGCGCGACAGAGACCGAGCGGCAGCCTCGTCCCGGACACCTGCTGCTGCTGCGCTGCTTCACTGATGTGAAGGTGAAGAAATACATCCAGACAGGCCAAACCTTTGCCATCATGTGAAGCTTTTATCTCAAGACAGCTTCAGTGTGTGGTCATCCATTCCTCCTCTTATTATCTTCTTTTGAATGAATCAGCATGAGTACTTTTTGGCTTCTCCTGCTTCTTCCACTCACATCTCTTGTCCAAGCACAGGTAACTCAGGAATCCCCATCAGGAGTCCTGGTGGAGGCAGCAAACACAACTGATCCTTTAATGAACAGCACGAGAACTTCCGACATCACCAACAACTCCTCTGGTTCCTTCAGCCCCACAGAGGCTTCTGAGATTGCAGGGACACCTTCAGACGTTCCCACGGAGGAGGAGGATGACTGGTCACCAGCAGAGACCTTTTTGTATACTGGAGACCCCTCTGCTCTGAAAATGGGGCGCTGTTCACGGGCGTATAGCACTCCCGGTCAGGCTGGAGCTCTACCCAGCAACTTCAATGCCCCCCTCCAACCAACTCTGGATGCACTGGCCAACTCTGCCAACTTCCTCAACATGATATTCCAGGCCAGCGACCTGCGGGAAAGCACAGTTCAGGAGGACATGGAGTGGTACCATGCCCTGGTCCGCGCCATTCTTGAGGCTGACGTGCTCATTCAGAGGGCCCTGCTGACTTTCGATGCCGACCCAACTGCCCAGTTGCCACAACTGGTGCTTCGTGCCACCCGCAACTCAACTGCCAAGGTGCAGACCATCATCCTCCAGGACTTGACCAAGGCTTGGGAGAGCCTCCACCCTCCAGCCCCAGCCCCCGACGATAGTTGGTTCAGAAAACTGAAGTTTCCAGAGACCAACCAGCCAATAGCAGCCCTGTCCAAGCGAATACTCCTCAATGACCTCAACACCTTAGACACACCAAAGTGGGCTCAGGGTGACAGCTACGTAACCAATCGCAGCGGGGTACGCTGGGCCAGCGCCCCCTTTCTGGACTGTAAGAATGGACGCTTCGTGCCTGGCTGGGTGCTCACGCTGTCCACTTCCTTCTATGGTCTGAAGCCTGACCTGACGCCAGAGTTCAGGTTAGGCCCTGCACACCCTCACTTATACACACACAATACAAGCTACAATATGTTGCACACAAGCAGTGCAGAACCATTAAAGTCAGACTCCTACCTAAACCACACTGTCTTGGGCTAATAACGTTTGAAACTACTTTGAATTATTATTTTGTTTGTATTTCCTGGCCTTTCCAGGTGGTTTGGACCTGCTGTTGTTTTTAACACTGACACACAGCTCTGACCACCCCCACCCCTCTCATATGTGTGTGTTTGTGTGTGTGTCTCCTGTGATAGGGGTGTGATACGTGTGGATGTCAACATTCAAGACATTGACCTGAACCAGTGTGCTACAGGGGAGAGCTGGTTTGCAGATACTCACCAGTGCAATCGCACCAGCATGGAGGTAAACAAAGAGATGGGCAAGAAGAGAAATTCAGAAAGATGTTTTTTTTCCATCTCCGTTACATTAAAAAATCAAGATGTCTGCTTGATTAGGGTTGCTTGAAAGGCTGATTATTTCTACCAAGAAGTTATGATTCAGGGGTTTGTTGGGAAAATATTGTAAAATATGGTGGAGAGAAAATGTGATGGAAAAATGTCAGCACACATCAGCCTCTAAGAGATTAATCTATGTTTATTTACTTAGTTTAACTTGGTACATGGGTCTCATTACTATCCCAGAAACTCATTTCACTTGCGCTGCCACAACACATTGAAAAAGATCTTTTGTAGCACTAGTGGCCTTTACTGAAGATGATGAGACACAAAAGCAGGAGCTGAAAGAGAAGGACAAGACATGAAGCAAAAGGTCTCAAGGGGGACTTAAACCTGTCTGGCAGTAAGACAGGGGCCACCACTCGACCCGTTGAGCCATCTGCAAACTTGCATCTATTAGCTTTAAAGCTACTGAACTAAATGTGCAAGGTCAAAAACAAAAAAAAAGAGGATCTGTGTGCTGATTGTGGAGACAGTGGCGCTCCATGCTAGACTGGAAAGACGTGACCCCCACTCCTGTGTGGTTAGAGTTAGGGCAACATGTCCAGGCAAGGTACTCACTGAATGATGGTGGCATGTTTCCAGTCCAGAGCAGAGGCAGCCAACTCCTCTTGGCTTGGTGGTCCTCAGTTATAACTGTGAGAAGGTTTTGCATGGAGCAACTTGTGGCACCTTGCTGAAGTTGTGTGCCTGAATGCCTCCTCGGTTTCCCAGCATTCCACCACACAAACAGAACAAATGACCATAGTTTCTGTTCCCCCTTTTCTCATTTTGTTATCAAAATAGTATTTGGGATTTTATTGTTAAAAGTTGCGTGAATCTTTTTTCCTCCCTTTTTTCTATGATTGCAGTTTTCTGTATTTGTGATTTGCTAAAAAATAAATAAATAAAAGAGAATCCTGATGCGTGGACCATAAATCCATCAGTTTTCAAATAGAAATCAGCACTGAACTCCCAAATGGTGCTCTTTGGATAGCTGAACATCAGCCTACGGGTAGACTTTACACAAGCTCTTGAACCATGCCAGTGAGCAAAGAATTGAAAACTCAAACAGAAGACCACTTTGACTTTGGCCTTGACTAACCGCATTGGCTCAGGGTGAGTGTGGCAGCCTAAACTCAGCCAAATGCCCACCAGACATGGTCCAAGATCTGCATTTTCTTCGGGCCACATCAGGCCCTAATAGCACGTGCTGTAACCAAACTCAGACCAAGTTTATGATGTTAGGATGTTAGGGCCACATCTGGCCCTAACAACACTTCCCTTTTGCTAAAAGTGGAAATCCTTGCCATTACACATTGGAAAGGCCTCTTCATTGGCCATTTATAAATCTGCTGTTTAGACCCACCTCTTCCACTTGGCTTTCAACCCAACCTAATGTATTTAATTCCTTTTTTAATTCCTTTAACTCCTCCATGAAGTCCTTGGAGGGAATTTGACATTTGAACATTCTTGATGAGCAATGTTTCACACAAACTGCTAGAAAAAATAAATCTGTGAAAGAAACTGTGACTGAAAGTGCTTTAACAGCTACTGTGGAGCTAAGTGGTGCGTCCAAGGTCATGAGTGTCCTCTTTATCTGAGTGCAATGTCATCGCATGAACTTTACTTCCCAGAAGGAAATGATGTCATTGGAGTATTAATTATTGATGAACCAACCAATCAATCAATTAGACCGTTGGGAAACAGTTGGAAAGTTGGCAGTGCAGCTCAGAGAAAGTTGCGGCTGGAGTTTTTGAAGATCATCTTGATTGTGTTGACGTGTCGTGTTTGTAGCTTGACAACAACTGAGCGATGATGTCACATGTAGTGTCAGCAGCTGACAGGTCAACTCACTTGGTAGACAACACGGACAGTAACCCGCAGCCAGCTGTCTAGTGTTTGAGGGGCAGGGCCACTCCTTTGTAAGAACGTGTTCAAGATAATGTCATGTGCTGTAAAAAAGTACTGTAATCCCTTCTTTTACTCTGCTGCTCTGATTACATTCTTCTGGCCATATTGTCTGAAACCTGTATAGAGAGGTGCTGACGTCCAGAATAGGGTGCCTGTAGCACAAGGGTGGGCAACCCTGGTCCTGCATGTTTGAGATGTTTCCCTGCTCACCCTGATACAGGGTGCCACTATCGTAATGAACAGACATGTTCAGACCTTGATGACAAGCTCATGATGACCATTTATTATAATCAGGTGTCCTGATGCAAGGAAACATCTGAAAAATGCAGGACAGCAGGACCCGAGGACCTGGGTTGCCTACCACCACTGTAGCAGAATCCAGCTACTCAGGGTTCTTCTCCAGGTGGAAAACACACAGCAATTGCAGCATGATTGGTTTATTTAATTCATATTTTTAAATGACAGAACAGGTAGTTGCTGCTTCACATCCAGACGTCTCCTCTTAAACCCAGCTGGATTCAGAGACTTATCCAGATGCAAATTCATCTCCTTTTGTCATGGTCACTCATCATAACAGATGTTCAAAAGTCACAGTACTATAGGCAGAGATTTTCGTAGACACACAAACACAGCCTAGAAAAATCTTTCAGAAGCTGTTTTTTCACAGTTAGAAGCTCAGTAGTAAACCACAAGCAGATACAAAGAAGCAACAATATGGCCAGACTGCACTAGATTTCCACTAGACGCCAAGCAGCACCATTTAAGAACAATAATATGTTACTACTTCCCTTGTGTTTTCTTAAGTCGCATTAGCTTGAAATTGTCAGACTGGTTTGCTTTTGTTTTGTCAAGATGTAGGAATGCCACTTTCCAATGTATTTACCTGTCAGTGGTTTTTATGTTGGCCTGTTTGTATAGTTAGCAGTTGTTTAATCTAAAACTCGCAAAACGATAGATGAAAGAGTGGGCAACAGCAAGTACGACGGAGTTTGAACAGCAAAAATAAGTTTTTATTCATTACATAATACAAGTGCACACTAAACTGGTTGTGACCTGGCAGAATGGTTTTTAAGCCCTCTCTGTCTGTACTCATTGTTTCATTTTTGACTTTTCCCCTTGATGGTGCTTTCATCCGTCCACATATGCACTCATGGGTGTGCTCCCCATCCACTCCAGCTTTAGCTTCCTTTTCCCTGCCAGCCTGTCTGTGGAAACCCAGTCGTCTACCTCTCATCTCATCTGTCTATTTAAAGGTGGAAGTGCTTCATTGCTGGCTGCAGGATGATCTGATGGATTATGGACATAATCCAGCGCACTGACACACTTCTCTTTTCTAAACCACGCTCATAGATGTCTAAAAATGCAAGAAAGCTCCCCAAAATTCACAGACGTTTCTTCCTGAAGTACACTTCTTAGTGAATTGAAACTCAGCATCCTGTACATGTACTGGGTCATCATATTCCTCTGACCTAGGATCCATCTCTGTTCTTACTGCTGAACATCAACATGCTCCACCTCTCATCATATCAACTACACTAGTATTGCTTGATCTATTTTTAGCCATAAAACTTTTTCCCCTGCCTTTTTATGTCTTCTCATCACCCTGGATCATTTTGCCCACTTCACCTCACTTTAATCTCCTTTGCCGTATCTTTCCCTTTAATATTTTATCTTTTCTCATGTAGTGTCCTGCCATTTCTCATTTTATAGTGTCTCTCTTCATGCCTGGTCTCAACGAGCTGTCCTTGGTGTTTTCTGTCTCATAACATCATATTACACTCATTATGTCTTACCCTGTCACACGTTATTGTGTTTTCTGGGTGGTAACAGAGATTACTTGCTTATTACATGATTTGAAAGGGATGGCAGCCCCGTCCACACCTCAAATCTTTTACAACATTAGATCAGGGCTGGGTTGTGGTTTTATCAGAGCTATTTCTGTTTCCTGTATCAAAGTGATTATATTAAACTTGTTGATCGCTGTCTTACAGCAGCGCAGCCTCACAGTCATTCACAAAAAAGAAATAAAATATTACCTAGTGATTTACTAACTCCACATTTTTGTTTATTTTTGCTTTTGTCATGGACATGAATATGAAGATAATTTGGTCTAAATCTACATTATTGAAGTATTTCACAAAGCTGTCAGTGATTTATAGTTTTCTCACCTTTAACAGGCAGTAAAGTTGGTTTTTGGATTCGGGAGTGTGTAGCAACATGCATAACTGTTATCCAGAGGTTCCAGCGTTTATTTCCCATCTGACCCAGTATTTGATAGAGATCATCCTGTTTTAACCTTCACCCAGAGTTTACTTGTGCTCTAACTTGCTGCTTCGTTGGGTTAATACATTTAATCCACGTTCAAGAAATGATAAACTACATGGTTATGGTTAGAAAAACGTCGACTGTGCAGAATCTTCTTGTTCTGACTGACTAGATGAGGTATCACGGATGCCTCCTGAAACAATGTGTTGCCAAAAAAAAAGAAGAAAAAAAGAGTGCTGGACAAAAAACAACCCTTTTTGGTTTGTGCCTACTTCATATCACACCATGAGACCCTGCTGGTCCTGCAATTATTAAGTGAACACACATCAGCAGCATTTAATCACTTCCAGCTCTGGTTGGAAGATCTGTGACATGATATAGTTTAAGGCCAAGAGGGTCAAGTCTTAGGCTACTACAACCACTAATTCACAAAAAACAGATTTCTGGGAAGTCACGAAACTGTAAACCTTTGAAAGTCTCAACCTAAACCTGACATACGAGTGAATTTGTTGAGTTTAGATGTGACCACGGAGGGAATTAAGTTGACTGCCATGTATAATCCATGTCGCATTAAATAGTTCAGCGTGTGCTATTAGGTCTTTGAGCGTCTGATGAGGGGCATGTGAGTTTGAAGATACACATGTGAGGTCAGTGTGGGTTTTTATGTGTGCCTGCTTGTGTGTACTGGGGAATGAGATTTTTCTAGAAAAAGATAATGCTCTCAGTAAAGGCATTATGTATCCATTTAGCTTTTAGCTTAGATTAACACACAGAGCATCTAAGTGTGTGTCTGAGTGTGTATTTTTCTGTGTCCCAACTGGCTAAATTGAAGTTAGCATCAGAGGGAAATAAAATGAGAGTGAATAACGTGACCCGCTTCTCAACCCTTCATTCATTCAGGTGCTTTTAGCTCCACAGTGCAGAATAACAGGGCTGTCGTCTCATGCTCTGACCGTCCAACATTATTCTAATCAGGACACTCGCACCATAAGTCTTGCTTTGCTCAGTTCTCATTTAAGCCTTTGCACCGTTTTTTCTGTTAATTTATAATTGAGCAACTGTTATATTTATGCCCGTTGACTGTTCGGTGCATGTAAATGCTGCCTTCATGTGTGGTTACTGACCTGTGTGTGGCAAGGCTGGAAGATGTAAAACAAAATCAGTATTTTGACTAATTGTCACATTACCTCACTAGAAACTCAAAGTAATATTCAATTAACAGTCAAGCAACCTTTGATTTTTTTCAGTGGTTCTTTTCCTTTGAAAATGTTCAATTTCTCTAATGTCCTAAATCCATTAAAAAGGTTAAAAAATAAAGAAAACAGATGGCGAGTGTCTGGGAACGTGCATCTGCGTAGAGAAAACAACTTTAACAACTATTTCAATAACAGAATAGAACTGATTGTTTATTTTCTTTGATTTGCTGTAGCCAAACAGTAAGAACTCAAACTGACTTGAGCCAAATAGGCTCCTTTGGGAAGTTAAGCCATGATTTGTTTGAATTAATGGACAATACAGTGCAAATAATGTAAAGTAATCCATTTTTTTTAACTGTAGTTTCATGAAAGCATCATAAATAAATGGGTTATGTCTAGTGATTAGGATCTCCTTCAAGTGCATCTTTGCTCAGCATGTTGTGCACCCAAATGCGATACTGCATAAAGCGGAACAGTTTACCTCACAGCTGTGATCTAACTTGATTACAGCGTCGCAACAAGTGCAGGTTCGTCTGATTCAAGCTTAAACTGTCTGAAGACTGGATGTGTGACCTTCAGTTGTGTGGTGGACAGAGGCCCACTGCCCTTTCCCCAGTGAACCACAAGAACTCCAGCATGGTGATGGACACCCCAAAATGTACCCTTTGGGGATCAGTGCAACCTACATAAAAATACTTTTTTTTTTTTTTTGTTGCTGTTGTTGTATGAAATTGGTTTCACATGCGGTAAACAATGATATTTATTTACAATGGTGAATAGTGGATGTCTGTGAAGTACTATTGTCATTAAAGAACTGAGGCCCACATGATGATTTATCTCAAAGCATCTCAGCAAGCAGTTAGTCTGGCTTGTGTTTAAATTACTTTTATTGATATGCTCTCACACCTCCCGGCTGACAGGACATGAAAGGACTTTCCCGTGTCCTCCATGAGTTCTGTCTCCCTCTTTTAATCTGCAACATTGCTACTGCAACTGATAGAACTGACAGAGCATTTTGCCAGCTAGTTCTTTTGAGCATGTGAGCATGTTTCAGCATTAGGTAATGATTCTGGTGAATAAAAAAATAACTATACGAATGTACTTTCCTTTTAGTCATTAAAGGCACCACCCTGCATGAGCTGAAATGAGGGCACATATGAACAAAATTAGAGTGTAGCATAAGTTACATGTCTTATTTTGTTAAGTACATTACTTAAATTCTTATATCAAGAAAAAGAGAAATCTAGAAGTTGAGTGGATTTTTTTTTTTTTTAGCTCTAGCTACTCTTTTACTGTAGGATAAACCACAGCAACAAGCCGTGGGCTTCATTTCCACTCATAAGGCCAATTTCCTAGCTGGAAGTTTCAACTGGAACAGAAAGTCGGAGAAGTCTTGCCTGTTATTGCCATTAACAACGCAAACACTCAGCTAATTTTATTATTTACAACACTTCTCTCTTTTGAATTGAATTAAGTCAGATATAAACTGTTGGCCCTCCATCAGTGACATGTTGTTAACCTGTTTGAATGTGCTAACAGTGTTGATATAGATTTGTTTTGTTAACAATGGCTAGCTGCAGAAGAGGTCAATCTGACATGTGGAACGTGGTCTGCTTGGGCGACATCGCTCCAGCTCTGACCCAACAGCCATCTTTTTCAGTTTTTCCATGGACAGAGTGACACGGGTCTGAGGAGTTATACAACTTCCCCTCTCATCAGTGTGCGATTGTTTGTGTATGTGTGTTGGTGTTGTACCTGTTTCCATAGCAGCTTAGCACTGACCCATCACTCCTCAGCATCTCTACCCCGGTCCCCTGCCCACTCAGACGTTTGTCGGATCACCTGGCACAGCTCTCATTTACACACAAACTCACTTCAAACTAGACAGTCGAAAACAAACAAGAAGAAAACTGAAAATTGTCTTTCTCTTTTAGTGCGTGCCGGTTCCAGGCCGAGGCTTTCGACTGGGTCAGTACTGCTGCCGATGTAAAGAGGGGTACTACAACCCCGATATATCACCTGAAGACTCAGGTAACTGAAGCGTTTGCTTTCTTCACAGGACTGTTTATTTACTGAAGATTTGCAAAATTAAGACTAAGAAGCTGCCTCACACTTTTAAAGCTAATTAATCAAACTAGTAACCTTTATTCCTCCATTAAAACAGTCAGAATTATATTTTATTTCATTTTTGTAATTCTACATCAGACAATATTATAGTTTATTTTCTTCTCATCAACAAATCCTAAAAAAAAAACAACCAAGACTCTGGACTGGTTGATCGTAGTGACCAGTACTCACTCCCCATTTTCTCAAAACTTGCTGTATTCTTGTCATCTGCCATCGACCTCAACTGGTCAAAACTAACTCCAAACACATCGACACACCGGTGCGCCTTGCTGCCTCCCTGGATGTTTCTCTGGTGGGCTGCGTGTAGGCGCTGTGTTTTGTTTTGCCTTCAGTCTTTCTCTCCTATTTTGTCCCGCTTTTGTAAGTAAAAAGCACCAAACATGCATTCATCCAAATGTCCATGTGCTGGAAGAACTTGGTGAGCTTTCTGTATTTCTGGACCAGCTTGTGTCATGACTCAGAGTGCAGGTTGTAAAGCAAGCGCCAGGCTGGATGATTTTAAAGAGATCGGTGCAGTGTCACTTGAGTTCTTTGCACTGGATATTCAACAGAGAAGAGCAGAAAAAACAGAATATGTCCAGACGTTTCTCTTAAAAGTGAATTTATTTGAGTCATTTTTCTGTTTTCCTTATTAAATACACTAGAGCGCTGAGTTGATGTGACATGATTGAATAAATATATAAGGTTTTATTAGTTTATAATTCACTCCCTAGTTTTTATCATTTACAAGAGGCTGTTCCAGATAAAGTAAACACTTGCCTTTTCTTTCCAGTATTTGCATCATCCATTTTCACTATTTATTTGGCCTTAATTTGAACTTTAAGCAGTTTAGTAATTTATGATGCAGTTTTGACGGCGTAAATTGAGATGAATTACTCAACCTCAAACTGTTTTCAACATGCAAGCAGAAAGAATTAGGACTGCTGTTTGAGAAGGGCTCTGCGCTGTCAGACTGATTTTCATGTTATATTGTTTCATAGACTTAATGAAACGTTTCTCTACAACATGGAGGGGTTTTTTTTTGGTGTTTATACAGCCTGAATATCTGAATCTACGTGGGCCCGTGTGCTCATATTTTCATTTTGTAGTTGATCTTTTTTGCTTTTACAAGGACTAGAAAATTATTCGTCACAAACTTCAAATCTACAGAAAAAGCTAATTACATGTGCTATAACTCACAACTAAGCTCGGAAACACCATAAAGAAGACACGTAAACAATGTGTTAGTAACATAAGCCTGCGGTGGTGTCATGTAAATGAAAATAAGAATTATCAAAAAAAAAGTTAAATCAGTCAATTTCACATGATACTTGAGACCGATTCAAGTGGAGTTTTATAAATAACCGCAGACGAACCCAATCGTGGCGTGTAAGAGGCTGCTGAGTCGTAGTTGGGAGACTTCGCAAGTGTGTCTTTGTAAAGAGACGAGTGTTTAGAGGTCCTTCTGATTCGATGGTTCCAGATAGCAGCTGGTTCATGTGGGACTCCAGGTTTTATCAGGCTGTTCCTCTTGAGCCCAAGAACTGAGTCATAGCACTGGGGCTGTTTTGATATTGCTTGTTGTTTTCACTGTCATTTATATTTAATTCTACTGCAAACACTGTTTATATGTGCAAGTGATTGTTTAAGGGAGTCCCTCGCTTATGGCTAAAAATGTGAGTGGAAATCAGCCTTGCATATGCATACTCTGCAAAAACAGCCCCCCTAGAAGTAGGCCTAATGTTACATAAATGTAGTCAAAGTTGTCTCATTTTATGCAATCAAATGGGGTAGTTTTTAAAAATAGCAAAATAGCTTTTTTTGAAACACAGCTTTTTTTTTAAAAAAAAAAAAAACTTTCTTATAAATTAGTTTTTGCAGTGTATGTGCACAAATTATGACTCAAAGAGTGTGCATTTCTATTTCTACTCTCATGAAACACAATCGTAAACTGTGAAAGGTTTAATGCATCTGATTGGTCTTTTTGACACGTGATCATTGTAAAACCAAGAAATCACTAATCTTACTGGAAGAGTTCTGCTGTAAGTGCGGCAGAGGTCACTTGTGTAGGAGGTTGTCATGCATGGCTTTGCGTAGGTGTACATGCACGTGTGTGTGTGTGTCTGATGCAGATGGAGGCCCCGTGAACGGCAGTGACACCAGTGCTATGTGTTACCCGAACATGCCCATCTGTCTCCCGTGCTGGCCGGGTTGCAAGAGCTGCCAGGACGGCACCCCCTGCTGGGTGCAGGAGGACGGGCTCCTCAGGGCTGGCGTGCTGGCCATCCAGGCGCTCTTCATGGCCCTCATTTTTGTCAGCATGCTGGTGTCCTACCAGCATCGTCGCGACAAGGTGAGTCAGAACTTCGGGCTCGGCGGATCCTCCGTATGGACGGAGTTTAGACTAAGAGTCATGGTGATATGTTCCCAGAACTGAGCCACTGAGCGTGGTATATTTATGTATTAATTATTCCTTCTTTTTTGCAGTCCTGTTATTAACATTTCAGTCAGAATCATTCTACCTGACATCACAGATGTCACAGAAAGGAATTTGGTTTTAAAATCATAAAAGATGTAAAAGCATTAGCAAGCTAAAAACCTTATTACCTCAGGAGTATCAGCAATATTTCCCCTGACAAGTACTTGAGGGTTCTTGAATCCTGTAAATGCGATCCTTAGGGCTGGGAGCGTCCCCGCAAACACTGTGCTTAAGAGCAGTTTGAAGTCTATCGATTATTGAACATATCACATTGGTAAGTTTATGCAATGTCACAAGAGTTAGAGCCATCCACAGCTGTGTTAATGTTTGACCAGGATTTTGTGCTGATGCAGCCCAACACCACATCTTACACTTGGACTCATCACTCTGGAACTCTGGAGTCCAGTTTTTAGGCTATTTGGCAAATTAAAGTCCCTTTTTTCCAGTTCCAGTTTCACTGACCATTATCCTTCCAGGTTTTAAAATTGTGTTGGAAAGTTCCTAACTCAGTTTTAGTAGTTTCAGCATGAGAGGTTGTCGCAGTTGTTTTGTTTTCTTGATGCCGACAAATGATTTGACCCCTTTGAAGCCCAGTTGTATCTTTTCCATGAGCAGAGGACGTGTCCTCCGACCTGGTTGTTGTAGGAATGAGAAACTGCTCACTGCATCAGTTACGGTTAAATAACTCATTGCCAGGTGAAACATAGAAATCACTGCAGCACTCCTCCAAAGGGAGGCTCTGACCCATTTACTTAGTTAATCCAGGTGGTGACTTTTTTTTATTTATTTTATTTTTCACACCTGGCCTCCACAGACTTAGTTTGAGAGGTTAAATCTGTGTTTTTCACATTCTCTGCTGTCACTTCCATCAAAAGAATACTTTCGCATCTGCACATTTTTACTTCATTTTACAGAAAGTTAGAAAAAGATAAAAGGATTAATCCTCCCTCATGTACAATTGTTCTTTTATCTCCCATTAACCAGACACAGCTCCATTTAGGTTTATTTTTTGACCCTGCAGGGCGGTCCAACCTCCTGTGTAAACTCTTCTATCAGTCACACAGGCTGATGTTTTATTTTTAAATGAATCCTTTTTTAGTCTTTATATGTAAACCAGCTTTGTTTTGTACCTTTATCTCAACACCTCAGAGTAAATTCACATTGTGGTATTAAGTGTAGGATGTGAAAATCTCACTCACAAACACTTTCCTTTCCACGTGATTTCTGATGCTCAGGAGGGTCCGGTCTGGAAAGGTTTCACAAATGTGTCATGGACACAGGGAACCTGCAGCAACAGTTTAACAGATGAAAGTCCACTGCTATGAATTTCAGCTTCTCATGATTGTCAACCTTCTCCTCCTCCTGTTCCACCCTCAGAGGATTCGGGCGTCCAGCCTCCTGCTGCTGGAGACCATCCTGTTCGGCTCTCTGCTCCTCTACTTCCCAGTGAGTTTCCAGCCGAGCTGGTGTGCTAAGTGTTGCAGATTAGAGCGCTTTCCAGATGACTGCACAGCACACTGCCAAGGATTATATCATAATGGATGACTTGTGAGGGTGAATGGGGTGAGGGTGCGTGTGTGTGTGTGTGTGTGTGTGTACATTTCATAACGTGCCTCTGCTCCGGTCATAGATTATAAATCAATCTTTAGATTCATTTGACCAATTAAATAGCTGCTAATGTCAGCTTGCTGTGCTTTTTTAGCCATCTGAGCGTTGACGAGACCTGGTTCTTTCAACCTGTGCACAACTGCACGTTATAGGGAAGGGATTTAATGTTGGGCGTGTGTCAGCATGTTTAAAATCATCATTTAGTAAGTAACCAGCAGTTGAAGGAATATTCAGAGTATTCATCTGAATAAGTAAAACCATAATGTGGCGATCCTGGATATACTTCCATCCATTAGCTTCACGGGTTACCGGGGCAGCAGCCCAACAGAGCTGCATCCTCAGCCGCCTCCTCTACCTTCTCCGAGGGAATACTGAGGTGTTCCCAAGTCAGCAGAGAGACATAATCCCTCCTGGGTCTGTTCTGGAGCCGATGTCTGGTTGGACATTAGAAAGGGCCGAATATATACTATTCAAATTTTCTAAATTATTAGTAGCTTTTACATTGCAGCAAATGCTTTTTAACCAAAGCATCAGCTGCAGGTTGACACCTACGAAAGGTTTAACTCTGCAGACTTATTAAAATTAATCTAAAGAAAATACAGTGGGTAAAAAAAGAACATAAATAATAGATTTAAGGAAAAATCTAAAGAAGAAAAAGGAAAATTACCTCAAAATGGTGATGAAATGTGTTGCATTAAAGTAAATCTTAAGTTTGCTGCATCTATTGTTAGACTTTACGGCATTAAAATCAAGTTAAATAACACCTGTAGGATTTTTGAGATCATCACACATCTTGATCGTGACACGGGACAGTTCTTTAGTTGGAAGAAACCTGGTTTCAGCTGAGGTGGAGAAAGTGGTAGTTTGGTCATTTATTACTGCGGCTGTTACAATGTAAATAAAACAAACAACTCCAACTCCTGCATGAAACCTACTGTCCAACATATTAAATCTATTTGAGAGAGGCTTTGATTTCAGCTTCTGATTATTTTGTAGGTTACCGTTTGGGTGGTAAATTCTTTTCTGTTTCAGAACAGAGAATAGGTCAGCGCAGACTAGCTTCTCTGAAGACTTGGACTGGATTCTCTTGACTCTAGAAAATTGTTCTTTATAGTCTGTCTATGTGTAAACAGTACTTGAAGTGTATAGGATTCAACAGATTTATATTTCAAATATCCATCCATTTTCTGTACCCGCTGAATCCATCTACCGGGTCACGGGAGTCTACTGGAACCAATCCCAGCTAATGACAGGTGATTGGCAGGGGTACACCCTGAACAGGTCACCGGTCCATCGCAGTATATTTCAAACACCTAAACAAAATTGAACATTCATGAAGCCTGTAAATATTAATATGAGACATAAATGTAAAGATGTATGAATCAGAAAGATAGCATGGGTAGAGGGAGGTTGGTAAAGTTACAAATAAATTTGTGCATGCTTGAATATAGTTACGACAATGCAAATGATTCACCAAGAAGGTGGAGGTATGAAAGCTCCAAAACCATCCCCGGCCATGCAGAGAGAAAAGAGGGTGTAGGATTTTTTTTAAATGAAGAAGAATACCAACTGTCATTTCAGGACTACACTGGAATTGCTTGGTTTCCTAAAATTCGGTGTGAGCTCCCACTCACATGGTTGATCATCAAACTGAAGGCCAGGGTTAACTCAACAGGAGTCACTGTGGTCCAGTTTTCACTTCATCTGCTAGCAAATCACCTGGAAGGCTTGTTGTTGACCAGCACTATGTGCAGAAATAACTTCTTACCACTACAGGTTGATTCATTTTGATGCTTTCACTAAATTAACCCTATAATGCCAGGTGTATCATGTTTGATTCATGAATTTCTAAGACTTCTCTACCACCCCATAGTCAAAAAAGGCTTTATACAATAAAAAAATAAAGAGCACAAACAAGGATCTCTGCTTTTATCGAGCACTCTCAATCAGCATCTCTCCTAAAGCCTCTTAAGCTCTTTCCTGCCTAACAAAGAAACGTAGCAGCATTTCCGTCCTTTAATTTCAGCAAAGATGTAAAAATTCTGACTTTTAGTACAAGAATCTCAGTTTTGTATTTTACCATCCTTGTTCATACTTCAATTTGCCACACGTCAAACTGTATCTTTTCTGAAGCTGATGTGGTTACCCTAGACAAATCTAGATCCCACTTATCATCTCACGCATGCAGAGCAACTCCATCTATAACCCTGTCACCTGCTTCTGACTACCGGCGATCTGCACTTACCAAACCTGCCTTTATAGTTACTTTTAAACTCTCTTTGCTTGTAGTCACACAGAATAGTTTAGTGAGTCCTTTTAAAATAGGCCGTGTTTATCGTTTAAGAGATCTAGAATATTGATTCTTCTGACCATCGCATACATTTCCACTGTATGATGGTCTGCTCCAGATGCCACCGTGCTCGGAAACATCAATGTTGCATCTGGATGGGGTCAACAAAGACTTTTTTTTAGTGCAGCAAGGTTATAAATGGAATATGTGAATATGTCTTTCTAATTTACTGCTTGACAAAGGTTTCTCAGAGTAAACGCTTGTCCATGTGGGTATCTTAGCCTCTGATCGGGTGTGTAAGAACATTGTTTTTAAAGATGATTTTCCCATGCGTTGGTTGAGAAACTGGAAATCCGTTTCCACCCACATAAACTCATAAAATACAGCCATTTCAGTGCTACTTTCATTAGACGTGTCATTTTGCCTCTACAGGTGTTCATACTGTACTTCAAGCCGAGCATATTCAGGTGTATTCTGCTCCGCTGGGTCCGAATGCTTGGTTTCTCCATCGTATATGGCACAATCACACTGAAGATGTACAGGTTTGTTAGAGACTGATAAAACACTTCCATGTGTCGGCTGTTTCTGCTGGATTTTGCAAAGTTCTGGTTAAATATTTATTGGCATCACGTAGACAGAGGATTATGGTTAACATCAGAAATTGAAAGCACCACTTTTTAAAATTGCTAACGGCTGGAAAATAACTTTTTTGGAGGGGAAAGCCTTTAATTGTGTGAAGTTTGGTCAAAAACAATTAATACAAAGACAAGGAAATTACTCAGACATGCAAAATTGAATTTTCTCCCTCAAACACTGACTGTGTCTTGCCTCTGTCCAGGGTGCTGAAGGTGTTTCTGTCACGCACAGCCCAGCGAGTGCCCTATATGTCCAGCTTCCACCTGCTGAGGATTCTGGGAGTGATGCTGATGACAGTCAGCTGGTTCCTGTGCGCGTGGACAGTGGGTGTCCTGCAGAACCGCGACAGGAACATACCAGTGTTCCTCACAGCCACCACATCAGACGGGCAGGGCTTCAACCTGTGTTACCTGGACCGCTGGGACTACATGATGGCTGTGGGTGAGTGGCAGCAAACACACAGCCGCTGAAAGGACCAGTCTCACTAGTAACCAGACAGCAATGCAGTAAAAGTTTTAGGTACAATGCTTTATAAAATGTTAGAAAAGGTAAAGGGATTATTTTTAAATCCTACTTACATAAAATGTGCTTGTTCTGTACCCCACTGGGATTCTATGAAATCAGTTTACTTATGTTTAAACTGAAATGATGCTTAAGCAAGTCTTAGGACAAAAATAAGATTAACTTTAGGGATACAGCAATTTTAAAAATGAAGATTAATTTTACTTCATTTTAATTGTCCAGTGATTCGTCAGTACTGTGTTTTCACTAAAGTAATGCTTTGATCAGTTTAGATGGGGACAGTTTTACTGGAAGAAAGAGAAACAGTGAGGGCAGCCACAATATTTACACCAGGTCAAAGCTGACTCTTTGAACTTGTAGATTACTTTTTCATATGTTTTTGCATAATAAAAATATGAATATGAGGAGGGTCCGCCGGATGGTCGAATCTCGGATCCAGGAGGAGCAGTGTGGTTTTCGTCCGGGCCGTGGAACTGTGG
>JAOWBL010000001.1:979159-1003222 GCA_028564865.1 Zenarchopterus dispar
ACATACATACATACATACATACATACATACATACATACATACATACATACATACATACACACATACATACATACATAGGCTCTCTTGTGTTAAAGGTTGATATGTAGGAAATCTTTTCATGTTATGGCTTCTATCGCAAATATGGACACTTGAAGGTTTCACAGAAAAGAAAATGAAAAACATTCTGAGTTTTGGCGAAGACGGACAAGGACAAAGACACCTGAATCCAGAAGATGGCAGTAACGCAGCGTTGAGGGCGCCGGCTGCCATTAAAAAAGTCAGAGAAGAAGAAGGGAGCAGGCTTGTTTGGGCTGTGTAGTAAGAAGAGAGAGGTGTAGCTGGCAGTGCTGAGAGGGCTTCAGTTCATGTTGCTGCTCCTGGGCCGCACCGTTTCGCTGTCATTTGTACATAGAGTCACTACCTGCTGTCCACCCTCACTATCGAGACCCATTCTGGTCAGCTCCGTGATAATAAAACTCAGAAGGATAACTACACTTACACACAGCACCGTCTTTGGTAGTGTAATCGGTCAAAATACAGGAACCATGCCCGAAAAGAGGCCCTTCGTACGGTTACCAACTGACGTTTATCCCGTCAACTATGGTTTATGTCTGAAGCCAGACCTGATCGACTTCACTTTCGAGGGCAAGTTGGAGGCACTAGTGGAGGTATGTTGTCCCGGGACGTTTCCCTGCATACAGAGAGTCTAGCGGAGGATTTTGTTATGTAATCTGACCAGCTAATGTAACTGGTTGCTAGCCAGTTTGCGGTTTTCTATTGATCACGGCGGGCTGTTAGCCTGTAGCCCGCTAGCGCTCGTTTTCGGGAGCCGTTAGCTGACGGTTGTTCATGATCTAACAATTTAAACCGTCTCGTCGGCAAAGTTAGACTCTTTTAAAGAAAGACTAACGTTTGCGTGTTTCTGTGAATATCATCAAGTCGCTTAAACTGTGTTAGTACAGCAGAGCCGAAGGTTGACGGAGACTTTCTTGCTAGCCTAGTTAGCTGTCTGAAATCGTGGGCATTAGCCGACTATGAGCTTCTTTCTTATTTATTGTGTTTGAGAAGATCCTGGGATATGTTAGCGACCTTAAACAGTGCATTGCTGTTTCGAGGTAACTTAATCTAACGTGGATCATTGGTGCTGATAACCAGTCGACTATCTAAGGCTGGCTAGTGTGGGGTAAATCCTGACAACATCGCGTGTTCCCCTCCCACCATCAACTATGATACAACTGGCTGACAGTTTAGTAACTGTCCGCACCACTTATAAAAGCTGCCGATTACTTCATGTCGTGTAGGGGAAACTTTGGACAATGTCGAAACTTTTCTCAATAAATTTCAAATTGACTTGTTACTAAAGTGTGCGTAATTGCGCAATCAGCAAATCAAAAGGGGTCAAAACCCAACTGGCTGAGGTGGAATATAAAAGGAAATGTGAGTGTAAACTGGGCCTTTGTGTGCGCACCAACACCTGTGCCTGGTTGTAAACACTCAGCACACATGATCAGCGCAAATAAAGTCGATATGTGTGGAGTTTATTAGGTGTATTGTATCAGACATTTGCAAAGGACAGGTGAGGTGCCTCATCATGAAGAAAAATCCACCCTTGTGTATTTTTTCAGTTTTATTCTCTTTGTTGAGTAGTGGATTTTTTGAATTAACCGTGGTTTAGTGCAGTAATATTGAGCCCATTCTGATCTATGACATTAACTCAGTGTGTGAAAATAGTCTCCTAAAACTTAAAACTCTCCAGAAACATTCACCCCTCAATCTTTGAGGATCCTTTAAATTCTAAAATAAAAGAAACAAATGTATAAAAACACTAGTGGGGTTAACCTTTCAGCATTAACTGTGAATTATAAACTTTTTGCATGTGTTTAGTAGTAGTTGGGGAAAAATAATACTATTTGTGTGTCTTGGAGAATGAAATCCATCAGTGTCGCTCCAGGCCTGAGAGGGAAATACATGCGTAGGTTGCATCACATGTGAATGTCTTAACCTTAAGTCACGTATTAAAAGAGACTCAAGCAATCTGGCTTTTTGCCATCTGTCATGTTTCGTAATTACAGCCTCTCTTCCACCTCGTCAGCCTCAAAATGTCACAAACGGCAGCAGTGTGTTACAAGCTATGAATGTCAGTGTTAAAGGCATCTTAAAAACGCTAAAGTTGCAGAGTTAAGTCCACTCTTTTCACAGAAATTGGAGTCTTCCTGTTTGCCTTCGGCACTTTTTGTGTTGTCTATGCCAGTTGGCTCTATATCTGTGACGACATTTGCATTCAGCCTCTGCAGGTTTATCTCATAGTTACTCAATGATTTGTGTCTCAGCTGTTTGACTTCCCAGAGTTTCCACTTTTAGCGTAATTTAATGAGACAAATTCAAGCTTAATGTTGGCTCTTTTTTTCCTTCCTTTTTTTTTTCAAACTCATTTTCACAGAGGTATTTTTCGCTTTGGGGAAACTTCAAGTAACTCAGACAAACTGACTTACAAACTTAAATTTATGGCACTGCAGAGGTTTTATGAAGTATAAGTTGAGCTGTTTTGTGTCAATATTTGCAGGTCACACAAGCTACAAATCAGATTGTGATGAACTGTGCTGACATCGACATCATCACAGCTTCTTTTGCACCAGAGGGAGGAGATGGTGAGGCTCAAGCTTTAAGTCCTCCAGCCTTCTTTCTCTCTTAATCATGTTTTTCTCATGACTTGAATGTTACCTGTGGCGACTTCTTTTGATGCCACCTTTGTTTCAGATGATTGAAAATGCACAGTGGTGTTTGGTTTGAAAAGTAACAGTGTGTACTGGCGCTGAACGGTTGATTCTTCCTCTTTATTTGTAGAAATTAACGCTACAGGATTCAACTATCAGAATGAGGATGAGAAAGTCACTCTGTCGTTTCCTAGTGCTCTACAGAAAGGTAAGAGGAGTTCCTGTTGGCGCTCTCTGCTTTTGAAAAGAGTCCCTATCGTACTTGCTGTTAAAGGATAAAAGAATTTCCCTGAACAAGCAATGCAACTCTCTGTGTGCACACCTCCCCAGGCTCCGGCACATTGAAGATAGACTTTGTTGGGGAACTGAATGATAAAATGAAAGGATTTTATAGAAGTAAATATTCAACTTCTGCTGGAGAGGTCCGGTACGCTGCTGTCACACAGTTTGAGGTGAGGATATTTGGAAAATGTGATGTTTTCTTCTGGGAAAGTGGGGTGTATTGCTTAACTTTCTAGTTGCCCGCATTGCAACATGTAAAGACATGATGGTCTTACAGCTGTTTTGATTTTCCAGGATTACTTTTAAGGTTTAAAAAAAACAACAAAACAGGTTTTGTTGCGTATTTTTTATTCTGTTATTCTTGTTTTGAAGTCCTACTTTGTTTAAATTTTCCTTGTGGCGTCTAACATGACGGTTTTTATCAGAAGCTGAGCCCGTCTCCTGCATGTTTTAAACCCATTACTTTACACTGTGATGTGCTTGCGAAGAGCTAAGCATTAGTTATGCACTGTTAAAGCTGGCCCGCCTTTTCGTGTTTTTTTTTTTTAAGAGTTGAGGCAGTTTCCTGGTGTTTTCATGAAATTTCTGTGAAATGCTGCAGATACATTTAAAAAAAAGAAAAGAGGTCCTTATTCACCAACACAAGTGTAGTGTTTTCTTTTTTTCTCTGTGCTGTAGCAACAAATGAAACTTCTGTTATGACCTCCAAAGCCAAGTTAAATCTTAGCGTCTTCTCAGCACCCAAAATTATTACTTGTCAATCAAAATTACAGATGTGCTTGAAAAAAGATGGAGTGGGTGGAAAGTAATGGAAAATGTGTATTTAGATGTTTTCAAGTGGCTTCGCTACATACAGAGGAGTAAAGGTATTTATGGCTGTGGAAGTCAAGGTGTGGTAACCACTGACATGGAGACGATAGAGGCATTCCCACTCGCTCACATCTGTTCATTAGAAGCGAGGAGTTGCGTGACAAATTGAGAGGACAGACTAGGAACAATGTGTCAGTCATCTCACATTTTTACTTTACTACCTATTTGGCCAGTTGCTGGATGAGCTGGGAATTCTTGTTGATGCTGGGAAAGTTTGTGAGGGTTATAATGAGTAACTCAGATTTGACTCCAAACCAAAAGCTGCATCTGACTGTTCAAGTTTCTGTAATGGTACAGTCTTCACTATTTTGGTCTCTGAGAAACCTTCAATTTTGCTTAGATGAATACTTGCTGTCCAGAATGTGAAGAGCGGCTTGTTGGAATTTTCCAAAAGTAGCCACAGATTGCTCTGAAGGTCAAATCATGTGAAAATGGCGAAATGGCAGAAACTGCAGTATGGAAGTGATATCAAAGTTGGTTCCTGTCTAGTCATCTATTGCTGTTTTTTTAAAGATTTGCTTTTGTTTCCACCTGATAGACAAAATCAAGCAAAGATTGAATGATATTAATCAATACCTTACTTAGCAAATTAGTCTTACAGCATAACTTGAAAATAAATAAAGTGTACTATTTAATATAATAAGTGGTGAATAGAGGAGATTTGAAATGTACTGTCCTCCAACAGAGGTGACTTGAATGTGTTTTGATGCTGGGGTCAGGTTACTTCGCTTGATCTAAACACTGTCTGGATCAAACTGTGTCCTTTTTCTCTGTGCACCCCTGCAGGCCACAGACGCTCGGAGGGCTTTTCCCTGTTGGGATGAACCAGCTATTAAAGCCACCTTTGACATCACTCTGATAGTTCCCAAGGACCGAGTAGCCTTGTCAAATATGGTACGTGTCATTTGTTGACGCCGACCTCTGAGAAACTCCAGGCTTTACGCTGGCTGAGTCACTGTCTGCATGCGTTTGTCCTGCTTTCTTTCCCCCCTCTTCATAGCTTATATAACAGAGGGCAGGCAGTCACTGCACAATCTTCCTTTGGCTAATATTCTCTCCAACCCTATGTGGGATATAACAACTCTGTGTGTACAGTAAGGTTGGCTGTTGTGCAGATGTTGTTGTTGAGAGCATTTGTTGATGGACTGACTCGGAAACCATCATCTTATTTACGACCTCTAGTCCTCTAGACTAAAGAGCTTCATCTTGGAGGTGACGGTGCGGCTATGTTTGGGTCCTTGTGATGAGCCGCTGAAGTTGAATGTTATGTGCGCTCTCTCTATTTAATGAATTTGTGTGTGATGGAGCAATGCATTTTTATAATATAAAATTATTACAGTTATGCATTCATAACCTTTGCGGATTGTCTGAGTGCATGCCTAAATACGTATTGTTATAAAGAAATGACTTTTATGGGCACGATTTATCTTTAGATATTTTGTGTTTGAATACTTGCTACAGTTTTCTTTGGGTTTTTTTCTGCACTTTTATTACAACTAACCTGTTCCTAGAAAATACCTACTTAAGCTCGACCGTGTACAAGAACAGTTCACTGTATGTTATGTTGTTGTTTTTTTCCCATAAGATGATGATCTAGAATTTAATATAAATAGTAAAAAAAAAAAGGATTCACATCATGTGCTCATTGAGTGGAGGGCTTACAGGAAGTAAACTTGCCAGAGAAGTTGGTGTTTAACAGAAAATCTTTTTTGTTTGTCTTCATGTTTTGCAATGTTCTTGTTTGTTCGCAGCAGAGATCTCAGAGTTTTAGTCAAATGTTTCTGTTCTGACCGGTTACTGCTGTACATGCACAGACACATCGTTGAACTCTACTCAGAAATCTGTTTTAGTGTTCTCTGCACGTCTCTTCTTTCCAGAATGTTATCGATCGAAAGCCATACCCAGATGATGAAAATCTCGTGGAAGTTAAGTTTGCCACCACACCCATCATGTCCACGTACCTTGTAGCATTTGTCATCGGTGAATATGACTACGTGGAGAGCCAGTCGTCAGATGGTGTTTTGGTACGTGTCTACACGCCAGTCGGGAAGGCAGAACAGGGGAAGTTTGCTTTGGAGGTGAGTATGTTGGACAAAGGGTTTTGTTTTCACTGTAGTTATTTAAATATCATTGAAATCTGCAGACGACGGCAGTTTATTCACTGCATGTTTTGCATTTACCCCCAGGACTTTGGAACCATAATTGGAGTATTAGGCATATTAACCAGCATTTGCATGACGTAGCTGTAGTCTGTTGTGCCTCTGTCTTGTAGGACACGCTTTGTCCAAACATTGGCACGATATCAAACACAACATTTTAGATATATTTATATCTACTATGCAGGTTGCAGTTAAGACCTTACCTTTCTACAAAGACTACTTCAGTGTTCCATATCCATTGCCTAAAATTGATCTCATTGCTATTGCGGATTTTGCTGCTGGTAAGTAAACCAAACCAGATCCAACACACACACGCACACACTGATGAATGCAACATATTCTAACAGAAAATATCTCAAGTGAAACACTTTCTACTTCTTGCTCAGGTGCCATGGAAAACTGGGGCCTTGTTACCTACAGGTAAAACCAAGTTCTTGTCCTCCATGAAGTAAGAAGTGTTTAAGAAAAACAGGCATTTGAGAAGGAAATCTATCCACAATGTTTTGTTGTTGTTTTTCCCTTGAGGGGGCATAGAGGAACTAGTTTCTCCATTTTAACACAAGCCATACATACCTCACTCCCAGGATGCACTCTGATGGCTGTTGGAGCGAACATTTGATTTGTCGAGATCCGAGTTATTTCAGATGGTGAAATTTGGCTCTTCTGTGATCATCGTTTTGATTCTGACTAGCCGTTAGCTGAGCTCTCATTAGAATTCCTCTCTGAGGTCGTTTTCACATGTGTTGTTTGTAAAAACGACCCGTGGTTTGGCTGTGGTGTGCACCAAATCACATTTGAGTATTTTGTTTTCCAGGTACTTCACTTCACTTCACAAGTGTTGTCTTCACTCTGACTGAAACGCCAGTTAGTGCTGTTGTTAGCTCATATTAGCATCATGTTTCCATGACAACCAGTCTGAAAGGAAGCGCTGAAAAGTGTGGTGACAGAAGAAGTACGTGTCTTGACCCAGACTTAGTCTTTTGTTTCTTGTTTGTTTTGTTCATCCCACTCTAGGCAGCTGTTCCGTTTGTAAATTAAGCCTGTGGAAGTTGTTTGCTGGTGTTCCTTTCTTTTGCCATATTTTTCTATGTGCACCTTCACCACTAACAACGCGCTACTCGGCTGTCTACAGCGGCTCTTTTAGCTCAGACGTGGAGTACGCCCCGTAGTTCGGTCGAGTCCAGCTCACTGAGCTTTCACACCACAAATGTATTGCATCAGAGTTTGCCGGTAGCTGTATCGAGAGCCCTGAGGAGGTGGTCTCGGTCATTTTGGTGCACACGGGCGCAGTTGCTGTGTTTACACTGATTCAAGTGAACCACACTCATGAGTAGCTTTTCTTTGGGTCAACCTAAGTAGTGCCAGTGTGAAAACACCCTGAGTTTCCAAATGAAGAGCGTTTAGGTAATTAGCAGGCAGAGCAAAAGTTTTCTAGGTCCAGTCTGAGATTTTTAGCTTTCCATCTGTTTCAATGATGGGACAATCTGAAGTGACACACAAAAAAGAAAATGAAAGAAAATATCCCCTGGGCTTGTTGATGATGATTCTACCTTCGGAAACACACTTGTGTCCTTTTTGTTTTGCTTTTTTTTTTCTGCACTGTGGTTAGTGATGTGGCTTGCCACCTGTCAAATATGGGGCTGGCTTGTGATTAATATTGAGCAGCAGGTTCCACTCACCCATCATCCTCAGCCACCTGTGTGGAGGTTTTCTTAGTAACCAGCCTGACAGCCGATGCGAAGGAGGAAAGCTCGTGTTTACAGATGAGGTCTTCTGTGTTTTCCAGGGAGACTGCTCTGCTAATTGACCCGAAGAACTCCTGCTCCTCGTCCAAGCAGTGGGTGGCTCTAGTGGTTGGCCATGAACTCGCCCATCAGTGGTTTGGAAACTTGGTCACCATGGTAATCATTCATAACACACAATAGTCATTTGTAAAGGAAAATACCACAGTCCACTCACACTAAAACACACTGTATTTGTTAAGAAGCGTTGAAAAAAACAGGAATCATTTTAATTATTGGCAAAGAAGCATCCCCAAATTCATTTACAGGAACTAATTATTGTCAAATGTTGTTTCTTATGAGTGGGATGCACATCAGTCCAGTGTCATCGCTCCAAAATGTGACCATAAGCATCCTTTATAATAACTAATGGTCCGTGTCATTAACTGATCTGATCACAAGTGCCACATGATGATATTCAAAGTGTAGATAAAAGATAAAATGTGTGGGAAAAGATTGCAGATGCTTGAGGACAATTTTTCCAGAAAAACTTTATAAATGAGAAATATACTAAAAAAATTTAAATAAGGAAACTTAATCCTTTAAAGCTGATGATAATTTGTTTAGAAATTATTTGAATTTGTATGTGATCCAGTCACTTAGTTTGCATTAGTATGTGCGACATTCTATTCAGTTAAAAATCAATTTTGAAAAGGCTTGGACAATGGTGCGTCATCTCCCTGCACGTGTGTTTTGTTTGCAGGAGTGGTGGACCCATCTGTGGCTTAATGAGGGATTTGCATCCTGGATCGAGTATCTGTGTGTAGACCACTGCTTCCCAGAGTACGACATCTGGACCCAGTTCGTCTCAGCAGATTACACCCGCGCTCTCGACTTGGATGCACTGGATAGCAGCCATCCCATAGAGGTGAGATGTGCAGCGAGCCTGCAGGGATTCTCTTAAAACTGTTGTTTAACTCTACATGTTTGGGGCTATCCCTCCAGCAGGAACATGCCAGCAGACAGTCGATACAATGAAGTTGTTTTTATTTTCCTGCTCTCTTTTTCAAGAGCAACACTCATGTTGGGAGGACTTCTCCCAGCCCAGGTACCGCCATGCTACTCCTAAAGCAGAGAGAGAGGGATGATTAAAAATTTGAACAAGCAGTCCATCTTTGGTGCTCCACATTTCCCCCTACAGTTGTACATGAGGCACATCATCCTGCCTCTTACAGCTGAGGTTTACAAAACTGGACATTTATAAATTGTGAAACAATAACATGACGCAAGTAACATCTCACTGAGTCTTATTGAGTCTAATATAGTGTAAGGTTTCAGTCCTTGTGCCTTTTTTTTTTTTTTTTTGTTCAGGTGAACGTGGGTCATCCATCAGAGGTCGATGAAATCTTTGACGCCATCTCCTACAGCAAAGGAGCATCAGTGATCCGCATGTTGCACAATTACATAGGAGATGAGGTTGGTTGTCCCACTTGCTGCCATTGTTTGTTTTTGGGCTTTGTCCATAAAAATTGACTTGTTGCTATGCTTGAATTCTTTGCAGGACTTTAGGAAAGGAATGAATTCCTATCTTTTAAAGTTCCAACATAAAAATGCATCGACAGGTAGGATAGTTTCAGGAAATGTGTTCCTTCAGATAAAGGAGCAGAGCAAATTGATCGGCCTCTAACTTCTGGCTGTCTTCCACAGAGGACCTGTGGGACTGTCTGGAACAGGCTAGTGGGAAGCCCATCGCTGCAGTAATGAACTCATGGACCAAGCAGATGGGCTTCCCTATAATAGTAGTTGATCAGGAACAGGTAAGCTCCAGTGGATGCAATCTGTCATCTCTCATCAAAGCACTCGAGACTCGGCGCTTCATTCAGTGTCACTTTGTACTCTGAATGCAAATGAGCTGCTGTAGATGCTCTCTGGTTTCAACATTTCAACAGATTTTTTTTCCTGTCTTCAAAAAATCTCTCTCTCTGACCATAATTTTGTTTATAGCAAGGTGATGATCGCGTCCTCAAGATATCTCAAAAGAAGTTCTGTGCCAGTGGACCACATAATAGTGAGTGTTTATTGCAGACACTGTAAAATAAACATCTTAAGAAAAGATTCTGTGGTTCAGAGGAAATGCTGCCTTCAACTGTCGGCGTCTTTCTGCCAAGAGTTCTCATCGGCACTTTCTTTTGTCTGTTGGACAGGTGAGGATTGTCCAAGCTGGATGGTTCCCCTTAGTATTTGTACTAGCGAGGATCCTAAATGCACCAAGCTGAAGGTTCTGCTGGACAGACCAGAGACCACCATCACTCTGAGTGGTGTCCCCCCTGACCAGTGGGTTAAGGTGAGGTCCTGTTCAACTTGAGAACAGAAGCTAATGTTTCAGTTTGCTTGAAATATTCAGGTATCCTTTTTCTCAAAGAATCAGCACATTTTCAGTTCTTGGATCCCGAGCATAAAGCTCAAGTAAAGACAGCTGCTGTCAGTGAAGATGTTTTATTTCGCTGGGTTTCTGCAAAGCACCAGACACATGTACATGCAGTGATAAATAAAACAAGTGTCTATGACAAAAGATTGTTGCCACAACTGAATGAACCAAACTAACTTTTTCTAACTAGTTCTTGTTTTTGACTAAATAGTTTAATGGAATCATTTTTATCAACAGACAACACAATATTTCATGTTTGTTTATGTTATATATTTCTTTTATAGTCTTTGTGAAACAATCATTTCCATTGAGCTGCTGTTATATTTAAAAGGCAGAAAGTTTTTAGAGAGATGAAATTGTTAAACTTCTTTTAAGTTTCCTGTTTGTTAAAATAGTTTTCTTAAAGTGGAGGGTATGTGCACATGTTTCATTCATGTCAAATGACTTGAACTGACTGTCACATCAGTGTCAACAAGCTGCATACAGACTGTTAATTCTTCAGGTTACATTCATTTGATCTTCTTTATATTTTTGAAGTCGGATCTGCATTTGTGATGTTGGCAAATAACGGGTCTTCCTTCACGGTGGGTTAGCCTGTATGGAATTTTATTTACTATCAGTCCCTTCCACAGACCTAAAAGTAGGTTTTTACATGAAAAGTAAACGGCTTCAGGCAGCCCTCTCCCAAAGAGAAGGTTGTTTGTTTCAGTATCCTGCAGTGTGACACTAGGGACTTGAAGATTGTTTTGTATGAAAACCACTCGATGTTGAGGATGAGATGAGGAGAGCCTCACTGCACATGTCAGTTCTTGTTTGATGAGGGAAAGTTACATGTGGTACCCTGCTGCCTATCAGCAGTTCTTCATGATTAATTTATAATAATAAAAACAGTAGCACAGACTCAGCTTAGGTTTTAACTAACACTGTTCCCTTTTTGTTGTCAATTTGAACTGATGGAGAATCATGTTTATCACCTTCCATGAGAATAGTGTGAAGCTTTTTGGTTTCTGTCACCTATAATGTGACTGTGGTCGTTGGCTCCATTAGTGAGTAATAACTGAAGACGATAACTGCTAGCATGAGCTTCAGACAGGGTTTACAGACTCGAGTTCCTTGTTGTCAACTGGGCAGTTTATGCAGCAGTCTAGACTACTCACAGGGGCACGTCTCAATCAATGTTGTTATCTAATCGTTCATTTTTGTCATTTCGGAGTGTAAATGAGGACGAATATGAACCGACTTGTTGGACCTCCCGTGTCTCACAGCTGGTCAGGCTGTCAACAATGTATTAATTAGTGTAACTGGAACATATACCAGTGTTTTTTTTTCATCTAATGCTCTTCTCTTAACAAAGAGGATCAGTTTTTAGAAAAAGAATGTAAACACCAAAATGAACATGTGCATGACTGATCTCCAGTGCAACATTAGACATGTAAAAGGTCGTTCTTTTGAACCCATATTGAGTAAAAATACTCGGTGTGTGAGTTGAAAACAGCCCTCACAGTCTGACCCACTTGTCTGTCTGCTGTCTGCAGATCAACCCCGGCACTGTGGGTTTCTATCGCATCCAGTACAGCTCCTCCATGCTGGAGACCCTCCTCCCAGGCATCAGAGACCTCAGCCTGCAGCCTGTGGACCGACTCGGCCTGCAGAATGACCTCTTCTCCCTTGTAAGGCTCATTTACAGTCCTGCACACACCCAGAGTGTGGGTTGAGGCTCACATAAACATGATCAAGGGATTATTTTCTTAAAGTCACAGTTGCATGTATCCATGTGTTTCTGTGAGATGAGTTGAACACGTCCTATGACACAGGTATGGATGCAGAATTACTGCTGTGTGAGGTACATGCCCACACAGGAATTCCTCCTTCATGGACCTCAGAGCTGGGTCCTTTTACATCTGAATCTCATGAGTTTAGGCACTGTCACACCAAACCAACAGAAAGTTGTGGGGTTAATCAATGGTTGCTCTCAGGGTGATAAATAACTTTTCCAGAGACTGACCTTTTCTCTCAAGTTTTGCCTTCTCTACCCGGGGCCTTTCCTCCTAAAGAGACCAGCATCTGGACTCAAAATATAGCACTTTAACACACCACAAACGCAAAATCCAAGAACCAGCTAGGACGTAAGACTTGTGCCTTCACAAGACAACATACCTGCAGTGCAGATTGACCCTTTCCAGGGGAAGTGACCATATTTGAGCAAAAAAGTTACAACGTTAACAAAGGTCCTTTAATATTCTCCAATAACTCTCTAGAGTTTAAATTTTGGAAATTTCAAGTATTTTATTGACTGCTTTATAAAGGGTTTAAGCAACGCTCTAAACGTAATTCAATTAATAAATGTAAACAAAGCAGTGTTTGTGGAAAATCATTTAAACACAGTTCTAGTTCAGATGGTGTGTATTAATATGCGTACATTCAGACTTCTTTTTTATATTTTATGATATTAAATATTTAAACATATGATTCAGTCAGTAACAGTTGTATGTACACTAATGTCTTTAGCTTGTTTGCGGCGCTGCACAGTCAGAGATCTCTCACACTTCACACGTTTCCTATTACACATGCTGAAAACATTTAAAAGGTCAATGCAACAGAGTTCTCTGCATTTTTCTTCTGGTAAAAATAGTTATTGTTTTAAAAAATCAGATGGCAATGATTTGTACATTTTATTCAGTTTATTTAATAGTGGAGACTGATCTGCTCTCATTTTTTCCTTGCTCTCGTTTTTGTTTTTGTCCTCACGTCTGTCCTCGCATTACTGGCCGTTTATTCATTGAAAGCATTCATTTACGCATGCATTCATGTATTGAAAGCATTTATTCATTTATTCATTGATGAAAGATAATTAATTTATTGTAAGCCTTTATTTATCCATGTATTAATTGGAAATATTTAAAAAATTCATGCATTCACTAAAAATATTGAAAGCATACATTCATTTGTTCATTCACCATTTGCATTTATTCACTTGTTCATTTATTGAGAGCATGCGTTCATTCATTCATTCAATAAGAGCACGCGTTCATTGGTTTGGTTTTGTTGGCATGTCTGTCCTAAGGTGACTTGCCATTCAAAGCATTCATTCATTCATTCATCAAAAACTTGCTGTTTTCATCCATGCATTCATTGAAAGCATTTGTTCATGCATTAATTCATTTATTCAATCATTCAAACGTTTGTCTTTAAAGCATGTTTTTTTTTTTGTTTTGTTTGTTTGTTTGTTTGTTTATTAAAAGCATCCTGGCCATTGAAAGATTAAAGACATTCTTCAATTTGCCAGCGTTACTATTGTATCACTGACTTCACAAAATTTATAATCATATCAGAATCTTGAAGAAAATCTTTAGATTAGTTATCTGATGTAAAAAAAAATCCAGTGTGACATTTTAACTGTGGGGCCAATCAGTGGTTGCTCTCAGAGTGATAAATTACTTTTCCAGAAACTAACCTTTTCTCTCAAGTGTGGCCTCCTCTGCCTTTAGACGGCAAGAAGGCATAAGGCCTAATGTTTCTAAAGGGTTCTGATTGATTTGTGGCTTCAGTCTCGTGCAGGGATGATCAGCACGGTGGAGGTCCTGAAGCTGATGGAAGCGTTTGTCAATGAGCCCAACTACACAGTGTGGAGTGACCTCAGCTGCAACCTGGGAGTGTTGTCCTCACTTCTCTCCACCACTGACTTCCACGAGGAGATCCAGGAGTTCATCCGGGACCTTTTCACACCCATCGGCCTCAAGCTGGGGTGGGACAGCAAGCCAGGGGAAGGTGGGCAGCAGAATGTGATCACAGGTTTCTGGTTTTGCTCTAAAATAAATGTATTTACTCTTTCTCAGCATTTAAGCGGAGAGAAATCCTTTTAAAGTAGCTGTTTATATTGCAATTATATTCATGTTCACAGTTTCTGTTTAAGCAATCCTACAAATATTACTCAATTTGATTTTTGGATCCAGTGTGAAAGTATTTAAGAGGCAAGTTTTGGGCGTACATATTAGTCTGTGGAGATTCACAATGAATAAAGAGAATGAAACTAATTTGAACTTGATCCCTGCTGCCATCAGGTCATCTGGATGCCCTGCTGAGAGGTCTGGTTCTGGGGAAGCTGGGCAAGGCAGGACACAAACCCACACTGGAGGAGGCCAGACGGAGATTCAAGGACCACGTGGAAGGCAAGCAGGTCCTGCCCGCAGATCTAAGGAGCCCAGTGAGTAGACCAAATTCAGCCCTTGTAAATGCAATATGTGCAGATGAAAGTTTGTATTTCTGCCATTTCCTGCTGAAAATGGTGACAGATGTTACATTTTCATTCGATTCAGTGTGAAGGATGCTGTGTCGTCTCATGGATCAAAATACAAGCTGAAGTCAAAACTTCCTGTCCTACCCCCAGACTGTTCTTACTTTGAGAAAAACCAAAACATCTGAGTTTCAAAATGGGGTTAGTTTCCTCTGGGCTACAGTAGTAACTTGGTGGACATGCAAGAAGAGTGACTAATACCTTCCTTAGACATAAATGTAATAAATATTTTTAAGGTAATTCAAACAAATTCTTGTTTTCACACATTACCAAATAACCACTTTGGATATTAGACAATAGAAGACAAAGAACTCACGTAAGCATCTTTCTCTTCTCCACCACAGAATAGAATTGTTTTCGTTTCTGCTGGTCTGTATAAAGGCTAGTATAAAACCTCTTTCAGGCTGATAAAGAACCTGACTCAGACCTGGGTGTCGATTTCACTGGTAACAACAAATGACTCAGCAGCAGGTGTGGGTATTGATTGATGCCAGCTCTGATTGGCTGTGATATCAGCTTCACCCTCTAGTGGACACTGTCTCAGCGAGGCAGCGCTCAAGGACGAGCACGGCCCCAAAGTGACTTTGAGATAACGGAGGATCTGAAACTGACACCAGAGATTTAAAACAAGAAAAAACGGATCCATTTCACTGGTTGGCGGTGCAGCTGGAAGCTGGCACCTGATGTGAAGTCTGTTAACAGCTTCACCACTTGTTTTCTGCACCTTGTTGGCTCCAGAAAATGAGTGTATGGTTAAACTGACAGAGTGGGCTTTAGGGTTTCCATCACTACAACGCTGTGCCCATTCTCGCTGGAGGTCTCTGAAAGAAAGCTGTGTCCTTCATGAGCGCATGAATCGAAATACTTGGGACAGTTGTTTCATTGCTGCTTTAACCATGCAACATGATAAAAATGCGCACGACAATCGAGTGACACGTACTTGGAAGATTCAGGTGGAGAAAGTCTCCCCATGTTTGGTTAATGGTTACAAGAATTGTCAAACAAATCATCTCAAAGTTCCTGGTATCTATTTGTAAGCATCACAGAGGGCTAGACAAATAGAATCAGGGAATGAGTAACTGAGACCCTACAGTTTATCTTGTACTCAAGGTATTTCTTCCCTCACTGATTTCAGAGAGCGCAGCAGCAGACATGAACGAATCTGAGAGGAATAAAAACATCTTTAGGGCTTTCATGTATACGGTATAAAACGAGCTTTTTGCTCCAGCAACAGATGACTCCGGTTCTGTTGGAAACAACATTTGTAAGGATCATGCAGACCTCCTAAATTCCAGTTTGTTTTATGGTGCTGCTATAAAAAGGTGTTGCAACGGTGCAGGTAGACTTGCTTTCACCTTTTTGCAACACTAACCTCTAAGATGACAGGTGTGAGCCCAGCTGCTGTGCTGCTAAACAAAGCATACAAAGTTTGAGTTTTAGTGTTGGATCTGCTACCAGGAACCCAGGAATCCTGGTTTTACTTTGCAAAAGCGTAACATCTTTATAATAACCTTCTGTTAAGTATTACGGAAGAATAATTATTCAATGTTTTAATCAGTATTTTAGTTTTAATGAGTATAATAATTGACTGTTTTTTGGTAGGTGTATCTGACGGTGCTAAAACATGGAGACAGTACCACACTGGACACGATGCTGAAGGTAAAACTGCGACACTCGCGTCAATAATACGGGCCACACACGTATACGATCGAATTCACTGGCTTTTGTCTTAATTGGTCATAAAATGTAATCTCTTCTTTATCTTGGTTACATAAATCTATCATTTCACAAGGCCAAAATGATCGATTTATTTGTTCTAAAGTTCAGCTCAGCGCAACATTTCCCTGGTGAAGTGCAACATAAGCGTGTCCGTGTCTGTTTATGGTGACATATTCCATTCCAAGCTGGACAGTCTTAGAAGGTGGACCTCACCCTTGGAATCATGGGAGTGTTCCAGTCGTCACAGGCTGTGGACATTTAATCTCATATTGTTTAGCACTTCTTTTTTGATGAGATTTTCCAACCAGGCCCACCAGTAGGACTTGATAACAACTCCTCCACTTTTCAGCTCTCACCAGACCGCACAGATCTTAGGCTGCGAGGACTTCAGCACGCTTTTGGGAGAAATGGTCTCCTACTGTCACTGCCCAATTGTCCCAATTGTCCCAATTGTCCCAATTGTCCCAATTGTCCAATGTAGGGAGAGAGGAAAAAAAAAAAAAAAAAGCTTTCTCGAATGCTTTGTTGTGGTGGAAAACGGATAGAAGTTGCTTGCTTTTTAGTTGTTATTACTACATGCAGTTACCGATTTACGTCGGTAGGTGGCAGAGTTGTACTATTTAGTAGGATTTAGCTCATACTTATTTAGCTATTTACTTTTACCTTTCTAAAAGCCGCTTCATTATACAATAAGTTGTTGAGCCTTGAATTTTTCATTTCAAACACATTAAGATATTTAACGTTGTGTGTGGATGTGAAATGCTTAAACTTGATTTCTCACCTGGAAAAACAAAATTGGCTACCTGATGATGAGTAAAAGACTAGACACTAGCTTTACTTGCCATGGTCCTCGTAGTTACGGGATTGTGGGTTGTATAATTTGGGACAGTTCTTAGCCTCTGCGATTAATTTCTCCTCTTTTTTTAATTTTACAAATAGACAGTGTGAACAAGTTTAACTTATAAAAGCAAAAACAGAAACACCAAAAGCAGAAGAGCTGGGAAGCAGAAAGTAGGTAGATTTCTTTCTTTTTTTTCCTCTCAGGAATGTCAGTGTTTAAAAATAGAACAATGTTGACATCTATCAGACAGAGCATCGTAGAGCTCCAACACGTGATCAACCTCCGTCATTATAGAGATAACAAAACGGTAACTATGTTTATTTTTGCCGAGTGCGGCACGCCAGTGCCGTGTTCTGGTCTTAACTCTTTCCCAGCAGCACTTTAAAGGCAGCAGATCAATGAAACTCGTGACATGGCGCCACATCTGTGAGGGAAGAGCTGCTAAAGAGTCACGTTTAATTGTTGGAAGAACTCGGCTCAAGGGAATCCGACTCGAAACAACATTTGCAGCTGATTGGAAGAGACCGATGTGTTCACCAGTTCACTGACGTTGACATGCGGCTCCACATTGGTTACAGCTTATCTTCAGAATTGAGAAATGCTTTGATAATCAGCAGGATTGTAAGCGATTTAGAATACAAAAATGCCAAGCTGCTGCATTTTTAAAAATTTATTTACAAGGTAGTAATTCATTGATTTATGGTATCTAGGTTTAAGTACTTTTTTTTTTTTCCCACCGAAAATGATTTAAGATGATTTTTTTTTCCCGTTATGAAACCAAATCTGTTTGTAATGCTGTTGAGTAAAACCATTTAAGTGGTGCAGCAAAGTTGATTTTAGTGTTTCTCTTGCTTTTTTTTTTTTTAAGAGATGCTCCTGAAATTTCCATCTGGGTGATCCAGTTTTACTAGTGGTAGCAGTTAGTTTGGAGCCTTAATGTGTTTTAAACTGAAAGTCATCTTCCTTTTTCTGATGTTGGCTTGAGCAGATCCAAATGGCACTGCTGCTCGTGCTGAACTTCACCGATCATCTGACAATCTCCTGCTGAAACCAGTCGAGCATGTGCACCTTCTCCCTAAACACTTAAACCAGAGCTTCACCAGTGAGTCGGTGGTTCTTTGCCAGATAGACAGAACTTCTCCTCATGTGAGGATTGGTTTTTCTTGGGTTGCTCCAGGTTCATCCTGCAGTCTACAGACATGCAGGCTTCCGTGTGAGTGGTTGTTTCTGGGTCTGTCCTGGGTGTACCCACATTCACTTCTCTGTCGATCAGACGCATTCGCAGGCTCACAGAGAGATTCTGATTATGTTCAAGTTTATTCTTTGTCTTTGCCCCCCCCAGCTGCACAAGCAAGCAGACATGCAGGAAGAGAAGAATCGGATTGAGCGAGTTCTCGGGGCCATCTCTGCTCCCGATCTCATCCAGAAAGTTCTCACCTTCGCTCTCTCGGTACGCAACATTCTTGCCTCTAAACTAACAAGTCCACTTGTCTTTCACGTAGAGACAGGAGGACATTCATTTGTCAAGTTTAATTGTAAGGTCCATTATTAAATATTACTAAGTAGCAGAAATTTTTACCCACAAAAATTACAACTTTTTCTTTAAGGTCCAAATCAAGAGTAACATTATTTCATCGTGCTTGAACTCTGGCTGAAATTTAAAAACTAATATCTCTGAATATTTTTCTGGGTAGGAAGAGGTTCGTCCTCAGGACACGGTATCTGTAATTGGAGGAGTGGCAGGAAGCAGTAAACAAGGCCGGAAAGCTGCGTGGAAGTTTGTGAAGGACAACTGGGAGGAGCTTTACAACCGCTACCAGGGAGGCTTCCTCATATCACGTCTCATCAAGGTTTGGAAGACAAAACTAACCTGCAGCCACTGATTTACTTTCAAGAGGCCTTCACGGTCCTCATAATGTCCTGTACATTATTTAATGATAAAGAGAGGCCTTAGTTATTGAAGTTTTACCCTATTATTTTGCTGCATGTCACAACTGTACTCTGTATTTCAACTGTCTTTCCTTCTTTCTGTTTTTGGGATCACACCTTTTCTTTATCTGTGTGTGCAGCTCACAGTTGATGGATTCGCCATCGATAAAATGGCTGCAGAAATTAAGGTGGGGAAAAACCGTTTATTGTTGTGCTTTTGAAATGTTTTATTCTGTGATATGCTACTGTACTTTAGGTGTTCAATTTTGCAAAATAATCTATTTGTTTTTGGGGGGTGGGTGGCGCAATTAAACTGCTGCTGTATGCTACCATTTATCAGTGTCATGAACCCAGTCGTGGTCACCACGCTGACACGATATCTTTAGATAAGAACTCAGTCGCTGCGTGACTGATTTTCTCTGTGCCGTTTTTAATTCCGCTGGAGCAACACTTTCAAACTTTTCGGGCAATGATAGCACGGCATGCTCTGCACACCCAACCTAGCTTAGCATCTTCTTTTTAAAAACCGAATAATTTCACACCGTGGATGTGCTCTTCCCCTTCAGACTAAAGTTTCAGCTTCTGACTGGTCCGTCGAGCCAGAGGCCATTGTGCAACAGATGAAAGCACAGCATGAAAAACCGATGCACTGCAGTGCTCCGCGGAGTCTGGCATCACGTGACAAATGTATACTCGCTTATGATCACAATTACAAAATCGTGTTTTATGATATTGCGATAAAATCGCAAATGCAATTAATCGCCAAGCTCTATACTGTAAAAAACAAGTTTTAGAATATGTCGTCATTTTAAATGTTAACTGTTCCGCAGAGATAAGCATTTTGTGAAGAAGGCGCAGGGAGAGTGATGTTTAAATTTAGCTGCTGGGTAGCATAAAATCTTTATTCTTTTTCTATAACACAATAAGTCTTATCACAAACATGGCCACTGGTTCAACGTCACTCTTTTTACCAGAACCGCACCATCAGCATTTATTGTTTTCTTTCCATTGAGCTTTGGTGGAGTCTGCAGTCTAAAGACATTATTCAGCTTTTCTTTGGAAATCTACGAATGAGCTTGTTGAAACCAGCATGGCAACAGCTGCCAACGTCTCCAAACACTGTTGAAAGAAAATTGGGCCAGTGAGGGAACCTTATGGCAATCACAGCCTTATTTCCCATCCTGCTTACTGAGATAAATTTCTTGCTATCAAATCCAGAAGATCATGCAGACACCAGGAAACATTGGCCCTCAGCTGATGTAGCCACAGGAGAAAAGAAAAAAGGTGCTGCTATATCTAATAGCTCTTGTGTGCTCTGAAAGTCTTTAGTTTGCCCAAAATCATAGTTGCATTAACAGATAAATCCAAAAAAGCAAGCTCAGTCAGGTTGTTGCGCTAACCTCAAGCAAGTAACTGATTAAGATCTTACTTAAGGAGAAATGAGGCGGCGCTACACGATAAGACAATGCAGTAATAGAATCATCTGCACAATTCAGTAAACACACTCTGACCAGCACCCATATAATTCTTTAAATTATTTTGAATCCCACAAACATTATTGGGTTTCTTAGCTGCAAAATGAATAAGGTTTTTTAAATTAAAGTTGATCATGTGCAGTGTATGTGTCAGATTCGTACGGTGTTTAACAGGTCCTCTGTCCCTGCAGAGTTTCTTTGAGAGTCACCCGGCTCCAGCTGCTGAGCGCACGGTGCAGCAGTGCTGCGAGAACATCCTCCTCAACGCCGCCTGGCTGAAGCGCGATGCAGATGACATCCACCACTATCTACTGCAGCGCAAAGCGCCCCCTGTCTGAGCTGCTCTATCTGCCTCCTCCTCCCTTCCCTCCCAGCATCATAGCTGCTTCGCCCTGCCTCGCCCCACCCCCCACCTTCAAACTACAGACCAGAGCAGGAGACCAGAGCGTACTCGCAGCAGGCAACATTTCTCAAAACTGTATGAACCAAGATGACAAAGCCGAGAACTGGAGAGTTTTGGAAAGATGAGGAGCCTTTCTACATTAACAAGCAAAACTCCATTTTAGTCAGACCAGGAATGTAGTTTTATCCCCATTCTGTCCACGAGCAGAGGGACACGTCTGCCAGTCATAACGCAACGTTATTAAACTGGTGCTCCGCGTAGTTGCAGAAACAGCACAACCCTGCTGTGACGATCTTCATCACATGCTCGCAAGCCCTCAATCCACCTCTGCATCGTAGTTGAGAAAACTGTGAGCCCTTCCTACTCTTTTTTTGTTTGTTTGTTTGTTTGTTTGTTTCTGCCACTCGTGGACTGCATGAAGTGTTTAATCTCTGTTCATCTCACTAAGTTCTCTGTGCAAACAGTAACATTTTAGATTTTGTCATTACCTCCCCTCTGTGTGTTTTTACCCCTTTTCCTCTCCTCCTTGTCTGTAGAGCGTTGTGATTGAAAGAAAGCAGCAGGTACCTGGGCAGAATGGGGTTAATAACAGTAGTGTGTTTTAGTTTCCAGCAGCACTGATTTGTCCATTGCTAATAAACGGTTAAGACGAGGCAAGCAGCACTAGCATGGTACTACGTTGTAAACTGTATAATGCAAGCATTTGTTTTGTTTTGTTCTTTTGCTGATGTTCTTTTAAAAAAAAAAACAATGGAAACATTTCATAACAACCTTGTCCCTTCCTTCATCTCTTGAAAGAATCGGCATCATTTCAATCATCCAGCAGCATATTTATTCCTGTTTATCCGTCTCCAATAACTGAAGAATCAGGAGTGTTTTTATAAGACATCAGGTGCAGTGATTTATTTAAATGTTTAGATAATCTTATATTCTGTGAACACGTAAAGAAAAAGATCATAACACTACTTGTCGGGGCCTTTTCATTCTGAAGTAACATCAGGACACGCTTCATCGTAGCGTCTGGCGAGGCCCAGTCCAGAATCCCTGGACCTGACGGATCGACTCTGACTTCACTGTCGAGCTTGGAAGCCTTAAATTGGTCAACTGGTTTGCAGTAAATATTGAACATTTGAAGTGATAGGAGGTGACTTCCACATAATATGAAATATATCTAATGTGAGATTATGCAGACTTGTTGAACGAGTATATCTACATAGAATTTATAATTTGTTGTGGTTTTTGGAAACACACCAACCAAGTCATCCAGCGTGTTGTCGAGACACTTCCCCTTGGAACATTTGTTGTTGTTGTTCTTTTTCTTTTCTTTATTTTTTTTTTCTTTTTGTTAAATTACAGGTGGTGATCATTAAAGTGCAAAAGGATTCTAAAAACACCTGATGTGAAATCAGTACATGTTGATTTTTGAGTGGTGTGTGAATGCAGATGCCTGAAGACAAGTTCAAATTTGTATGAATGATCTAACGCAAGTGCGGAGATTCTAGCAGCATGTAAACAGATGTTTATACACAACTGCTGAATTAGGAGAGTAAAACCTGCATAATGACATAATCTCAGAGGGGAAGCTGAAACTAATGGATGTTCAGGCAGCTTTAAGTTTGTTTTTGCTTTGTTTTTTCTTTGTTGTTTTTATCTTTTTGAGACGTTAAATGTTTGTCCGTTTGAAAAGAATCTTATTTTTAGTTCAACATGTGGAATGTCTTTGTGGTTTTTACATCTTGAGAGGAGGAGAAGCTGTCGGCCAGGACAGCTTTTCAAATAGATGTTGCCAAGGGAATTGTATATATGCAGTCTAATAAAGTTGACACTTGATGATAAGGTGTGTGTCTGTACAGGACATTTCTCAGACATACAGTATCAAATCTTCCTACTGTTTTCCCATTTATGTGAAGGAAGACTCGGGTTGCAGTCCTGTTGAAATGTCACCTCTAAGATTCTCATCAACTGTAAACAAGGTGGATTTCCTTAACTCGGCATGGGGCTACACATTTCCTTGTTACAAGTAAAATATGTAATTACCTCAATGTTTGGTTGAATATGTGGGCAACTGAAGCATGTTTTTCTTTTTTAACCAGTGTCCAAATGATAAAATATTTTTCTCTTTGATTGCAGCTTTTCAGTTGCCTCGAACTGTAGCAGACAAGAGAAGAGAATCCTTTCTCTCCTCAGCGGTGAACAGGCTGGCCGTGAGCGCCGCTCGCAGGTAGGTGGCGCTACAGCGCCGGTTGTCAGTTTGTCCGACTGGAAAGAGACGGAAAGCGAAGAACGGAACTTTGTCTCTACTGTACCGAGCTGAAAATGCTGGCCAGGCTGTGTAAGTAAAGTCGGTACTCTTTTAAATGACTCCACAATTTATTTGTCAACACAAGTTGTTTTGTGTCCTTTACCGTATGTAAACTTCAATTGTTTCAACTAAAAAGAGAAACTTGCGTCCCCTTCGTGATTGTTGCAACGTAAGTAGCTAGCTGTTAGCTGCGCGGATGTCTGCTAAGCTCCGTGTTTTCAAATATTTCTCCATAAACATTTATATGCTTCCGCAAACATTTATGTGCAATACGTCGTATTAGCTTTCATTGCTGTAATTATTTTACGATCAGGTTGTTGTATGACGTTTTACAGTTACATCGGTGTGTTAACACCAAGCCTAATCGAAACTCCAGGTTTTATATTTGTTTAGTAGTTGGTTTGTTGGGGTTAAATGATCTCAGTGCAGTGAAAACAGACATATTTGAGCGAGTGGTTAAATATTACCGTGGGAAAGGAAAAATGTGCAGATAAGCCGTTTGCCCACGAATCAAAGGTCAGGCTCGTCGGAGAGGAAACTCGACGGTTTATTTTTAACTCGGGGACATTAGCGCGTCAAATTGTCCGCAGGTGGGGAGAGATCAAAAGATTTTTGTTTGTTTTCTATTTAAAAAATCACTGCATGGCATAGTTCATAATTATTCCGAAGTCCTGAGCTGCGGGTGAGTCAAATCAGGAAATGTAATTTGATATTTAATACACTTTCAACTAAAGATAAGGCACCCTAGGGAATTATTCATTTATGATTTGTGCCTCTTGTGATGTGAAGAAGTGTAATGTTCATAAACGGCTTTTAAATGGAGGGAAATATTATGCGTGTGTATTAACTCTGCTATTCTGTCAGAAATTAATTATCAGTCCAGTTTTTGGTTCTGTTCGGTGTTTCCATTGTGGTGATGATTCTCA
>JAOWBL010000001.1:1008882-1023401 GCA_028564865.1 Zenarchopterus dispar
AACAAACAAAAAACTACCAGAGCATATCAGCACAAACACTTCATACCAACTGGAAGACAGATGATGAAAAGGTGATGAGCCAAGCTTGTTCTGTATAAATACTGGACCTGGGCACCTTGCAAACACTTATGTTGACCATGAACATCTCTGTATTCCAAAGTACGTTATATTAAGCAATATTTAAATCTAACTTTGTAGCAAAACAGAAGAGAAAAAATATTAAAGGACTATATTATCATTTAATGTAGATTCTGAAGGAGAAAAAGCGATATGCTTATTCAGTTGAAATGTGACACCATAAGACCTCATTAGTAACGTCATTACATTGTACAGAGATTCGATTAAGTACCCACTACCCTCAAAATAAAATTATTTAGAGAAATCGGAGCATTGCAAACTGCATTTATGGACACTTATATTTCATAGTCCATTATAAACTAAAAATAAATAAGAATTGCACACACTGAATTAAAACACCTCCACTGATTTTTCTTAATGAATCAGAATTCCTTTTAGTGAAGTTTGTAATTTACGGCGGTACATGAACGCAGCGCTGAGATACCTCCATTTTGAGGAGTCGTGCCCGTTTCCGGGTTTCCGAGAAGGGAGCGATAACTCGGTGTCAGCGGGGAGTATGGCTCCGCTCACAGGTCAGGAATGCGGGTAAAGTTTGCCGTAGCTACCTGAAACTCGCCCAGTAGTCGTGTGTTATCACGTTCAGCCCCCCACCCCCGGAGCGTGTCTGCAGACTGCTGGACTGCGTGGACTCACTGACAGCTAAGAAGTAAACAGCTGTGTGCTAACCAGCTAGCCGAGCTGGTAAACCGACGACAGCGAGCTAAAGTTAGCGGGCTAACCTGCCAGTGTCTTCGGTGACGTTTCATCAACACGACCTGCCAGCTAGTTTTTATTAACTTAATTTCCTGGTGACAAACTCATCCGACGCTACAACAGTACGTTCATTCATGTTGTTTGGGGAGAGGAGATTACCAAACAGCCTCTTGTTAGAGACGGGGTGAGTAAACTCTTGAAGCTAACGTCTCAGCCTGTTAATACCAGGTGTGTTGTTGCTCTACCTGGGAGCGGCCACACAACCTGCCTCGGCCTGATATATCCAGTTTTAGTGTCACATGCTGTTTGCATGTTTGTGCTCGCTTGAAACGACTAAATCTGTCCAAGAGTTTATGTTTATTTAGTGGTTTACAAAGTGCTCATATTATTTACTGTTGTGAAAGCATCACGTTGCTACCAAAAGATGAATTTCCATAAATTTACGCAAGTAAGGTGTAATCAGAAAAGTGTACGTTATACGTTTTAAAACGCTTTAAGATTCTCACTGTATAGAAATGGCCCATATAAGTGTTTAACATAAGATAACTTTGTTTTAGGAACAATCCATAGTTCAAATACTTTCAAAGTATTGTTTTTATGACCAATAAAAGGTTTAGGCAACAAGATATTTTGGCATTTTCCACTTACAGCTAATTGTGGAAGACTAATAATTTACTAATAAATGCTTTGTAATTGAAGCAGCCTTTTGCTCCCATTGCTTTTGTTGATTTGGAGATGGGTTTTAAACAATTTTGTACAAGGCTTTTTTAAATTGGATAATCAGATTTTTTTTTTTAAATTAAATCTGTGTAATATTGACCATTACTAATTTAGAAAATTATGTTATCAAACATACCAAACCATGAGTATGTTTTCATTTCAAATGTGCCATGGAAATGTTTGAGAATAGGTTTTCTTTTTCCCAGTCCAGGGCAAGGCCCCTCAAACCCTAGCAGCATTCATCCAAAAACCTACAGCACTGTAGCACAGTGTATTTCCTTACCCACAAAAGCATCCAACTTCCTCATACACCCCTCCCTATCTGGCTGTATTTCTGTCTGTAGCCTCATTCTGTGAGTATAAGGAAACTCAACTCACCAAGCTGAATAGCTATTTAATGGAGAGAAAACCACTCAGATCATGACCTACTTAAGACCCTGCTTTATTATGATCCTGAGTGGAAAAGATGAGATGATGGGAGGCAAAGGATTTAAAATGACATGGATACTGGTCTTGTTTGTTTCTTTGAGCAGTAGGTTTTTAAGTGTGACACATTTTCCTTAGTACTAATATAGTTTGTCTTTTACAAGGCTTAATTTGATTCTCAGTAAATTTTAGGCAAGACTGTAATAGCCAGCTCTATTGGTGATTGAAAATAAAAATGTATTGAAGTTATAAACACAAGTATAAAATTAGGGGAAAAAATCTCAAAATGGACCCTCAGCTATGTTCATTTGGAACAATCATTTTTACATTCATAGGCATTATTAGTGAGTGGACTAATCTGACACAGAATGTAAATGTTTATATTTTAAGTGGCTTTTTTTTGTGTGTTTTGCTTTTTCATACACTCCAAACCTGAAGCAATTTTCAAACCTCCTGTTTTCAGTTTCAGTCTGTATTTCTGTGCTTCTCCCTTCAAGCCACGTAACTGGCTGGCAGGCTAGCTTGCTCTGTGAGATTCTTTTGGTTTCTGTCAGTGAAAACCTGCCTCGACACTCAACTAGTCAGAGGGTGGGGTAAAAAGCTGAGCAGTGCCTGCAATGAGCCGACAAAGGGCATAGATTGCTAACTGGTTTGGGGAGATCCAGTGACCTCAGACACTCATTGTGTGCAGCGTTGTCACATGTAGAGCAGTTTCAGCTCCAGGTCTATAATTTCCTGGCACCAGGTTAGTTGTTTAATTCCATTAAATACAAATGCAGCAGAGGAGTTTATTTACTACAAGTTCATTTTTTGGTGCGTGATTTGGATGTTTCCTTAATATTTTGTTTTTGAGTAGTATTCTCCCCAAAAGCAGTGATGAAAATGAAAGTATGTTTGTGGGTCTTTTGTCTTTTTTTTATCAGCACTCATTTGTGTTGTCTACCACCTGCAGCTGAAAAATGTCATTCTGTTTAACCTTTGTAGCTGTCAATAAAGGTGTAGCAGGCTCAGGGATTTTTATGACTAATATGCTTCTCATTTTCTGGGACTTTGGCCTTGTTATGAAGCTTACAAATCATTGGAGAAACATTTACCAGAGAAAAGGTCTATCCGAGTTTAAGTTCTCAAAATCTGAGCTTCATAAAGCACCTTTACCGTTTACATTATTGCAAATACTTATTAGCCCTTTTCAGGCCCTTTTCCTCCTTACTACTTTGTTCAGATAAAACTGCGATAGAAATAGAGAAGACCACAGAGCTCATCCAGTGTTAGATGTTTGAAGTATGTGTTAAAATAACACAATTAGAAAAGCAGATCAAATGTCCGATTTAAGACCTACAGTTTTGCTTCTGAATGAGGTGGAATGGGTGATCTAGTGTCTGTTACTCTTTTTTCTTTTTTTCCCCCTATGTCAATCCATTTTCCATGATGATGTGTAGGAAAGATTTTAGCAATCAGAGCAGCAGTTACTTTCTTTCGGAATTAACAGCCACACTAGTCTGACATGTAAAGTGGTAAAGGACCACTTTTTTTTTTTTTAACCCCCTCTTTGTCCACATTTTGGATTTTACCAAAATGTTCATTTGCTTTCTTTGTACACCTCACTGATGTGTCCCAGGAGCTCTTTAGTAACTGTGTCCTCTTAACAAGAATGCCTCTTGAGGAGAAAAAGGGGAACATAATTGTTTTTTAACTGTGAAGGAGCACAGTAAAACCTGTCCAGGGTACAGTATTTTATATTTAACACAGAAACCATGTTAAATGTATTTACTCAAGTTTACTGTGGAAAGCAAAGAAAATTGTATATGTGTAGTTATTCTATTAAAGTTGCTTAAAAATACATTGTAAAAATGTTCAACTTCTAATTTTAAAAACACTGTTCGAACATTATAAAGTCAAATGCTTGCTTTGCTGATGATGAGCCTGGCTGCATTTCCTTCTGAATTGTTTTGCCACATTAGTGATAGAAACCAACGACTTTTGAACAGTTTCTGGATAGCAGCAGCTACCCCCCGCGCCCCTCCCAAGAAAAAAAAAAAGTACTCCTATATCAGTTCATCTTTACCAACGTAAAACATAATCAATGCTCCCTGAAAAGACAACAGCCAGCCAACTCAATGAAAAGAAAAAAATATGTGCAAAACTGATCCATTGTAAAATCCACAAAATAGTCCACTTGAACTGCTATGAAATTTGAGGTTTGAGTTGTTTTGAGATGGTAAAAATTTGGATCTCTGTGGCTCCTATTCTGAGTAGCTGTTGGCCTAACCTCTCATCAAGATGCACTGCACTCTCAGTTTGGAGAGTCAGGGAGGCATGTTGATGAGGATGTAAGGTGCCAACTACTCTTTAGTACTTTACACAAGATCACTTAAATAACACATCCCTTTCACGTAACAATAGTAATGAATACAAAACAAATGTAAAAAAAAAAAAAAAAAGCACTAGTCAAAACTTTGGTCTGATTATAGCATACAATAACAGTTTAATCTTTTCATGTTTACTCATAATGTCTATGCTTTGTTTTCATTTTTGGAGTGAAACTACTGTAACTTGAAATTTAGACCTTTTGCTTTTCATGCAGCTATCTATTTATTTATTTTTACTTTTTTATTTTACTACATTTATGTTGTCTCCAGTTTGTAGTTGGTACTTCCCAAGCATGAGGGGAACCTTAGATGATGTGATCATGGCATTGAAACCTGCCATTACAAACAAACACTCCAATTTTCAGGAAGGAGGGCTTTCCCTGTCAGTTTGTTCTTCGGGCTTTTGTGTCATTTTTTTAGCAATATTTATAGGCCGCCTTTCCTGAGCTCAAATTCTCTAACAGAATTACAACATAATTTTGCAAATTTAAAGAGAATTTGAGATAATTGGAAGTTCATCACTGCCCCATCCCATCAAACTTCAAGCAATGTTTGGTCCAATACATAAATCTGATTGCTGCTGTAAGAAAATGTCTTTCTTAAACTGCATCTGAGATACAAGTTTGTCTGTCATTGGTGGGACTGGGCTTTAGCAGGTTGATGTGCCTTGGATGAAATTGATTGTTTGGTCCTGCCTTCCTTAGTTACAATTGCTAACCTGGAGAGTTTATTGCAACCCCCCCCCCCCTTTTTTTTTTTAAATAACTATTTAATCAGTAAATCTGTGTTCCAAAATCTTGATCCGAGATATTTCATAGTTGTTGTCAAGTAGTCAAACAGGACTTGAAAGATTTTTTTTTTTTTTTTGTTTAAGCATATGTCTTCATGACATATTAAAGAGGTTTTTGGTGGTAATGTTCAAATGAAGGTTAGGATTTATAGATCTCAGGTCATGTGGAAGAAGCTTCATCTTATTGTCCAACATTAACACCACCCATGTAGCACGGACTAAGATTAAATTAAGTTACTTTGCATTAGTTTGATTTGTGAGCGGGTTCATAGCACTAATAGCTTCCGATTTACTAATGGCTGTCTACTAGATTAGCGGTCCCCAGGAGTTATTTGGTACCGGGGCACACAGAAAGAATAAATAACTTGCATTATTTCCGTTTTATTTATCAGAGTCTGAACAAAGTTTTATTTTGAAAAATGACTGTGAATTCTCTCTGTTACATTTGTCTGTGACTCACTCTTGACTCGGGTAAAGATGGTTGTCTCGGTCACGTGATACATTAACGCTAATATTAAACCCACAAGGTAGCAAAATGAGTAAAAAATAAAGGTCTTTGGAAAGTTTCTTTACGCAGGGAAAAAGAGACAGTCGGGAGACAGAAGAGCCTTCAACTTCAGAGAAAAAGAAAGCTGCATTTACCAGATAATACCAAGAGTCCCACTTGAAATATGAATTTATTGCGACAAGTTATTCCCACACACCAAGTCGGCTCTGCATAATATGCGGCAACTGGCTCTCCAATGAGGCTGTGAAGCCTTTAAAACTGCTCTGCCTCTTGGAGACCGAGTATTCTGCATTAAATTAAATTCTGCTGATAAAGTTGCATACACTGTGGATTCACGTTTGTAATTATATTTAGAAAATACCAGTTTTTATGCCAGTCGTATCATTTTATTTTGTTGTATTTATCTGCCACACCTTAACCCAGGAAAACCCAACGACCCTTTTTTTTTTTTTACATTAGGTATCATCAAAAAATGGTGGTCAAATTTGACCCCATGGGTTCTCCAGGGATTAAGGCCAATCTGTGAAAATATTGTCTGACATTAAACCGGTCCATGGTGCAAAAAAGGTTGGGGACTGCTGTACTAGGACTGAAGTTCTAACTTTGGGTCTTGTGTGATACAGTCACAACACTAGAGAGGATTAACTTTAGCGATCATAGATGCTAGTGGCACACATTTTAAATGGTTGTGTTGCTGCTCTAAGATTAAGTTATAAAAGTAATCTTATTGGAGTTTTAAGTGGTGTTGCTTTTTCACTTGAGGATGAATGTAGACATCCTAGTTATCCTAGTAGAATGTTGAGTTGACATCTTAATCCAAAGCAGACATTTAGCTCTGATTTGTTGGAGTTTGAAAACTGAATAAAATAAACTCTGCTGCTTATGCTCTCGGGATACCTGTTATCGATATTATAAATACCCCAGCCACATAATTTTCCCTTTGTTTGTTTGTTTGTTTCTTAAATGCCATTAAATAGATGAGCGTTCAGAATCTTTCAGTGTTTTTCTACGGACCTGAAAGCTACAGATGTCCTGCATTTGAGGGGTGGGTCTTAAAGATGGGTCAATTGACACAAAAAAACTGGCAACAAGGCCTTCTTTTTGGTCTGTACACGTCAACATGCTTTAAAGGCACGCTGTTAAGTGGGTAAAGGTTTGTGTACTTGTCATAATTGACCTTTGCCTGGACTGATGAAGATGTAAGTGACTGAAAGAAACGCCTGGACTGTTGTCTTTCAGCATCCTCTGTTTAAATGTTTCTTCTTTGTTTTTTTTTTTGTTTGTTTTTTTAAATATATTTTATTAGAAGTCAGTGTGTGTTGATCCACTGGAGACGCTGAAGTCACTGACCTTGATCCTGCATAGACAAGTGCCAAAAGAGGGACAGGATGCCTATTCCTCCCCCTCCCCCACCTCCCCCTGGACCCCCGCCCCCTCCAACTTTCAATCAGGTTAGTTATTGAATCAAACACAACACAGCTGGGTACAGAGATCACACACTCACTATAACTGAAATGATGTTTCCAACTTATTTATCTATCAGTTGTTTTTGGTTTCTTTGGTGTTGAAAGTCAATATAAGTTGATTATTTTTACGTGGCAGGTGTTAGCCAATCAGAATATATTTATCATTGTCTCTAAGAACCTGTCCACAGCCTGCAACAATGTCCCCCAAACATTAGGCACACTGTCAAACACTGATAGAGGCTGCATGTCTGAGTTTTAACTTTTGAGAATGTATTTGTTTAGCCAGAGGATAACACCAATATCACCAGAAGGATCTGTAGTGCTCACTTGGTATAAAAACATGAAGCCTGTCTGAAACTTATTTTCATGTCCCCACATTTGTGCTATTTTCTGCAAGACCACAAAAATGATTAACTATTGCTTAATATACAGTGGGGCAAAAAAATATTTAGTCAGGCACGGATTACTTGGAAAGATGAGAGAGGTCTGTAATTTTTCATCATAGATACATGTCAGCTATGAGAGACTTTTGTCTCTCATAGTTATGGAAAATAAGTATTTGGTCACCCACAAACAAGCCAGATTTCTGGCTCTCCCAGACCTGTAACTTCTTCTTTAAGAAGCTCTTGTGTCCTCCACTTGTTACCTGTATTAATGGCACCTATTTGAACTTATCTGTATAAAAGATAAGTTCAAAGAGGTGCCATTAATCCTGTACACAGCCTCAAACAGTCAGACTCCAAACTCAACCATGGCCAAGAGCTGTCGAAGGACACCATTAAGAAAATTGTAGACCTACACCAGGCTGGGAAGAGCGAATCTACAATAGGCACAGAGGTTGGTGTGAATAGATCAACTGTGGGAGCAATTGCAAGAAAATGGAAGACATACAAGACCATTGATAATCTCCCTTGATCTGGGGCGCCATGCAAGAGCTCATCCCATGGGATCAAAATGATCATGGGAATGGTGAGCAAAAATCCCAGAACTACACAGAGGGACCTGATGAATGGCCTGCATAGAGTTGGGACCAAAGTAACAAAGACTACCATCAGTAACACACTACGCCAAGAGGGACTCAAATCCTGCAGTGCCAGGTGTGTCCCCCTGCTTAAGCCAGTACATGTCCAGTCCCGTTTGAAGTTTGCCAGAGAGCTTATGGATGATCCAGAAGAGGACTGGGGGAAGATCATGTAGTCACATGGAACCAAAATAGAACTTTTTGGTAAAAACTCAACTCGTCGTGTTTGGAGGAGGAAGAAGAATGCTGAGTTACATCCCAAGAACACCATACCTACTGTGAAGCATGGGGGTGGAAACATCATGCTTTGGGGATGTATTTCTGCAAAGGGGACAGGACGTCTGATCCTTGTTAAGGGAAGAATGAATGGGGCCATGTATCGTGAGATTTTAAGCCAAAACCTCCTTCCATCAGGGAGAGCATTGAAGATGGAACGTGGCTGGGTCTTCCAGCAGGACAATGATCCCAAACACACCACTCGGGCAACGAAGGAATGGCTCCGTAAAAAGCATTTCAAGGTCCTAGAGCGGCTTAGCCGGTCTCAAGACCTCAACCTCATAGAAAATTTGTGGAGGGACTTGAAAGTCTGTGTTGCCCAGCGACAGCCCCTAAACATCACTGCTCTAGAGGAGATCTGCATGAAGGAATTGGCCAAATTACCAGCTACAGTGTGTGCAAACCTGGTGAACATTACAGGAAATGTTTGACCTCTGTCATTGCCAACAAAGGTTATGTTACAGAGTACTGAGTTCAACTTTTGTTATTAACCAAATACTTATTTTCCACCATAATTTACAACTGAATTCTTTAAAAATCCTACAATGTGATTTCCTGGATTTTTTTATTTGTTTTTGTTTTTCTCATTTTGTCTCTCATAATTGACGTGTACCTATGATGAAAAATAGACCTCTCATCTTTCTAAGTAGGAGAATTTGCACAATCAGTGACTGACTAAATACTTTTTTGCCCCACTGTACAGTTTCAGAGATGAAAGTTAAAATCAAATCAGAAATTTTGAAGCTGGCAGGATAGCAAGTTATCTGAAACTGTCATGTGACTTGTGGTTTTCAATCCTGGTTCTTTTAAAGGGAGATATTTGTTGTCACTAAAACCAGGTCTACAGACTCTCTGCTTTGGTTTAGACTCGATGAATTAAAGGTGTTAACATAACTGTTAACTTCTTCTGCAGGCGAACACAACTCCTCCGAAACTAAGTGCTTCTGAGACAAAAGGCAGAGGAGCGCTGTTGTCGGACATCTGCAAAGGCACCAGGCTGAAAAAGGTCACTGCAGTTAATGACCGCAGTGCACCAGTTCTGGAGAGTGAGTTGGAACAAGTTTTAATATTGTGTTAAAACATAGTTATTTGATCAAACTTCTTATAGTGACTTTTTTTTAAATTCATAATGACATTTGTAATGGTTATTAATCATAACTGTAGGATAGGAATTTTTTTCATGAAACCAAGAGAAACGTAAGTACTCCCCAGGTATTAAAAGATTTCACATTTCTAGAAATGCTTTGCAAGATCAAACCTGCGGTGATGAACTGCTAAATCTTTGAATTTTAAAATAAATCTTATCTTTGTTTGTTTATGCATTAACATTTCATCTTTTTTTCCAGAATCAGGAGGTGGAGGTGGAGGTGGAGGAGGTGGAGGTGGAGGTTTTGGAGGAGGAGGGCCAATGGGAATGGGAGGACTATTCCAAGGAGGTGTGCCCAAACTGCGCCCAGTAGGAGGTAAAGCCTTTTTATTTTCCTTTTTAATTGACCAGTTCTTTAAATAGAAGAACTTATTCTGCACGATATCTATGAAACAGTTTTTATTCATTAGTAGTTTAAATTCAAGTCTGCCTGTAATGGAGATCTAATGTAACAAGTTGCATCAATCATTGACAATCGTTGATATTTATTCAGGAGGAAAACATGAATTGAGTTCTCTTGTACTGTTCTCTTCAAGTGCCACTTTATTTCTCTTCCAAGTAATTTATTCTTTTATGATAATTAGAGTAAGCATAAATATTCAAGGATCTCTAAAACAGATGTATTTGAACGACTTACATTCAAAGTTAAAATGTGAGATTGGGCTGTAGATTTTTAACAGTAAAGTTAGCACTAGAGCTAGGACATGGATCAGTCCTGAAATCTTTCACATACCAGCTCATGGATCAATACACTACTTTATCCCCAAATAGGAGTTGTAATATTGCTGTACAATTTAAAAGTACATTTTTCATTAAATAATAATTAGCAGCAGTTCCATTGTACCCATAAACATTAAAATGTACTGTTTTTCTTTTGTGATTGTTTGATTGGTCGTTTGACATTTTTATATTTTTGGAGTAGTAATAATACACAGCTATAAATCAGATTGTCTTTTCTTGTGGAGCTTCAAGTGATTTACCACACACTATTTTTCTGTCCTCAACCCAGATGGTCCAGCTGGTGGTTCAGTGGGGAGATCTGCCCTGCGGCCCCCAGGGTCCCGACCTGCAGCCTCCCGGCCCAACATGGGGCGTTCCACCTCACCTTCCTCAGCCAATAAGCCCTCTCCACCCGAGCACCAGCGCTCCCACCGCCCCTCTTTGCCTGACATATCCCACCCCCCCAGCAGCAGCACCAGCGGGATGAAGCATAGTACCTCTGCACCACCACCTCCTCCACCCTTTAACAGAGGCGGTCGTGGTAACGCTCCACCGACCCCTAACCAGAAAGCACCTGCTCCACCTTCAACAACTTCCTCATATAGCAGAGAGAAACCCCTCCCCCCAACACCTAGTCGAGGGCCAACGCCATCTAGCGCTATCAAGCCACCTCAATCTTCCAGTAGGCCACCAACCAGTGGTTCTTCTGCCCCTCCTCCTCCTCCACCATACCGACCGCACCCATCCGTCTCCAATGGACCCTCTCATATAGATGGAGGTGGAGCTCCTGAGCTTCCCCAGAGGCACAACTCTCTGAACAAAAAACATACATCAGGAGGACGCAGCCATGCCCCACCACCTCCACCTTCACCATCTCCATCGTCTCAGCAGGTCAGCAGACCACCACCACCTGCCAGAGATCCACCTGGACGTAGAACAGGTACGGCCATCTTTTCCCCTCTCACAAGAGTTGTCACTTGTTTGTTGTAAAGGTCAGAAATTTGGTTAAATTAGCATTTCTAAAAAGCGTTGTTAAAGGAAAGGTACTCATAACATTTCCAGCTAGTTTAGAACATTCAGTTAGTGTTTTTATAAGTCGTAACCCTCAGGTACATTTCTTTTATTCTCTCCAAATTGATGGGTTTGACCTCCACCCCATTTTTAGCAGCTAATGATCCGTCAACCCGGAGCTGAACAGATTGACTGATTTAATGTAAAGAAACATAATTCCCCTCTTGTGTTGTATTGAGCTGCAGGCACAGTTCAGCAATTCTTTTCCTCTTCGTTTGGAGGAATGTTCACAAGACAAAGCAAGTTTGGACTAATCTGTCATTTGAGAGGTTATAGTTGTAAAGGAGCATGGTGTGCTGAAAACATCTTCTCCACATGATGACTCCTACACCAGCTCCAGCATAAGTTGTGGACAGTCCAGTAATGGTTTGGTTTTTTTTACAACCCATAAATCTGTTTAGAGTCTAGCATTCAAACAGTAAGTCTACAGGCAGTTAGCATACAGAAGTCAAGCATTTCTTTTTCACTTTTTGGGAAGATTACTTTATGTTCGTTACATTGTCAGGAAAGTAAACCACTGCACTTTTCCCCAGACATATCATACTCAGAATCTGGCCTGTTTCAAAAAAATGACTTTGCCATTGAGTGATTTTATGGCTCCCTGGAAACATATTCATAACTTGAAATCAGAGTGAGCTCACCAAACAGGAAAGCACTTGTTAGTTGAAGCTCTGGGTTATGATTGGACACCTAAATGATTCTCCACAAGCTTTCCAAGTTTCTCTGCATTCCTGAAGGCCTGTGGAATATTCCAGTATTCCTGTTCACTGAAACTGATTTACATCAACTTTTTCACCATGTCAGCAGTTTTATTTAATGCTACTGTCATTTAGTCAAGATTATTGTTTTCAATTTATTATGATCTAATACCTAAAAGCAAGCTGAGTAAAATATTACTTAAAAATAGACAAATAAAAACTAGTCCATCTGTGTCATGTCATGACTTTTATCATCTGTCATGATCAAAGTCACTATTTTTAACAAGGTATTAACCTCAAGTTCTGAGATGAGAAGGTTATCATGTTTTTAAAAGCTGTTGATGTATAATCAGGATACATGTATTTTGTATTTCTTAATCTGCAGCAGTTTAACTGTAGTTTTCCTGTGGTGTTTTCAAAGTTCATGTTGTCTTGAATACAAATAAAAATGCATGAGCTCAACACATCAAGTTAAGAATGAAATATACAGATAGAATAAATATATATGCATTTTTACTGTCAGCCACTCATTTTCTCCATTTTTGTCCTCAAGTCTCAGTGACCTGGATGTTTTAGATGTTTTCAAGTTCCAAAACACCTCATTTAAATGAAGGACTAGCCCCATAATCCTGTCATCAAGGTCTGCTCATGTCCATTAATGACATGCTGATTTTGGCTAACTGATTTGGCTAATTTTGGACCAGAGGAGCATTTCAGAAAATGGATTAGAGATTAGAGCCATTATAAGATATTATCTACGATGCGTTAATTGGAATAAATTGTGACTCTCCACATCTCTACCCAGATCACTTCACTACATATGATGACATATTAGCCCCATTTAAGGAAATAAAATTGTGAGGTGGGGGGTAAAAATAATTTTAAAAAAGTTATTTCAAAATTTTTAAGAGTCAAAATATCTGAGTTTGACTTTATAAAGTCAGAATAATTAATGAACAATCCACACTTATGTTGAAGCAGAGAGATCCATCTTTTTAATATAGGCTCAGTATTTTTTTTTTTTTTAATTTAATTTTTATTTTTTTACTTTTCCATTTTCAGCCATGTGCTGACAGATACTGTGTAAAGTGTTGGTACCACACGCATGATTCAACAAAGTTCAAATTTATTTAAACCAATTCAAATCAAATGCAAATTTATAACAGTATTCCACCTAAAAATTGCAAGATTTGAATTTTTGTCCATGTCACCTTGCCCGAGTGTGTTCCTGAGGACAAAGTTTGAGAAACACTGGCCTAGGCTACAGATAAACAGTTTGAGCAAAAGAAAAGACTTTTCAAGACCTGTTGAGCCTGACACGTGAACTTCAGTACTAGTCAGGTACTACATTAGACAAACCATTTGAGTAATCTGACTAACTCCAAATTGAGAAGTTGAATTATCAACAACATTCCATCACGAGGCACACGAACAAAATCAAAGAGTAGACCTAGAATTCAATTTAGCAACACAGGACGTCGTCCCATACTAAAAGAATTAAAAAGTGAAATCATTGAAGCCTTAACCTGGTTGAACAACAGAACTTCTAACTTTATGCCACTGTATTTTATTAACTTTTTTACCATCTGATATTTAGGCTTTGTTGACCAATTGCGGATTTTAGAGAGATAAACTCTTGCAAGGAAATATTAATAAAATGCTTGGTAATCTAATGAATTAACGTCAGCTCAAGTAGTATATTCACAGATAATACACGCATGCTGAAAAGGACATGATTATTTTCCACTAGGTAAAAAGATAACCCTAAATCCCTCATTGGTATTAGTTTGTTAAATCTTACCTCCCTGTTGTTAGAATTACTTGTGTGTGTAATGAAAACAAGCTTTGAAATCTCCCATGTTTTGAAATAAGCCTTACTTTCTGGGTTTAATCCCAGTTCTGAGTAAATGTGTTGCTCTCCAATGGACTCCACTAAAAATCTGATTGGCCTCTTTGTGACACTGATCGGATTGTTATATAACACCGATCATTTTTGGTGGACAGTGAATTCAATTGATTGAAACACCCTTCTTTTCCAAATGTTTTTGGGCAACAGCTTTTGAGCTTGGAGTAAGTGAACTTCAGCCAGTCTTCACAGTTGTGAGGAATCACAACTTTGTAATTACTAATCATCAATTCACCTATTTAAAATTTTGAATAAGAAAACATGATGCTTGTTTACTTGGAGTACCTCAAACCCTAAATCACTAAACGTGTACAGTAAAGCACTTTTCTAGACTTGTTGACCTCTAGCAACACTATAGTCCACATTCACCCATTCACCTGTTTTTCTTAAATCTATCTGGTGCTTTTCCTTTATCGCACACCCATGAACGGAGTGGGTTCAGGTCTCCTGAATGCTCCTTCCACCTGAATCATAGCTGCACAGATAGTCAGCTATTGTCATTTGCTCCGTCATTTGTTGGCTACTTTATTCAATTTCCTATTGTTATTTTTTCATATGTTGTCCTTGTTT
>JAOWBL010000001.1:1033541-1045823 GCA_028564865.1 Zenarchopterus dispar
AGAAATAATCCCCCTGATCCTTTCATAACAAACAGAAACAAGACAACATTAAATCACTGTCGCTTGAAAGCGATGAAGTCTCTCAACGTTAGTCAAATCTAGATGAGACTTTTAAAAATGACAGCCATTTACCAGTATGAGCCTCCCAATGTTTCCCAAGACGGTGTGTAGTAGCAATAGAAACAGGAAACTGCAACATATTTACTCAGTTTGTCCAAATCTGCTGTTCTGAAACAGGCAGAGAGAGATGGAGGTGTGCGAGTGTGTGTGCTTTGCTTACACTCTGGTAGTCGTGAGTCTGGATGTGGTGCAGCCAGCTCAGGTGCTGGTGAGCCTGCAGGAAGCTGGCCAGCTGCTGGTGCTGTGCAGCCGGCTGGGACAGCAGCTTCCCCCTCTTCCCCTTCTCCATGTACCAGCGGAACAGGAAGTCTGCAAAGTTCTGCGAGGGAAAATGAGGTAAAAAGAGATCAGAAGCCTCTTTACAGGAAAATGAGTGCCCTGGTTATGATTAAAAAAAATAAATCCAGTTACATAAGCCCACATAAACACCACTACACTCAGAAACCTCCACAAGCCATAGTGAGAATGATGAGACAAGTAACTGTATCACACTGGATCATTCACATAACAGACAATCTACCTTTAGGCTGAGATTAAGAGTTTCTCTCTCTGACTGTGATGTTCTCCCCCCAAAAGCCGTTTCAGACCTTTTAATTTATTTAGCTCAAATGTCTCATATATATATATATATATATATATATATATTCTAAAGAATACCTAGCTTTTCCTTTAGTATTTGTCATTAAAGAAGCCTCTGAATCATCCATTAACTTAAATTCAATGAGGTGCGAGTATGCCGAATGTTTTTAGCTCATGATACAATTTTAAAAGCTGTAACATATTTATGACTTTAATTAATCTGTCAAAATGTTCACACACACCTTGTGTTTGTTTGTTTTTGATGTTTCTCTCAAAAACCAGCCACAGATCTTCACAAAACCAAATACATCAGTTCTTTAAGCAGCAAGTTGTCAGTGATAATTAAGACGGGGATGAGGAAGATTTTACTGTCAGGCTGGCCCACCTACTTTTGAGGTGGAAGGGAATAAATTAAATAAATTGAAACCTTTAGATGCTGTGCTTTGACTAATTTGCTAGATTTCTTGCAGGAACTCTGCCCCTGGAGTTACCCTCAAGGAATTTAGAGGCTTACTTTTGACGTTACATAAGGCTTTTAGTCACGAGGTTCATAAAGCAACACTACGGTGCTTTCATCTTAAAATATCAGCTTCAATTTCATTTGAAGAATACTTTATTATCCTTGGGAAGTGTGATCTAGCTCTAACCATATCACGTCCCGATGAGCTCCAAAAAACACCCAAACTTAGTCTGAACTCCAGTCCCATCTCTCCTAACAAAGTCTGTGCTGCTGATGTCACAGATCCACAATGTTGGCTGTAAGATGAAGCCAGCTCACAGAGATACGGTGGAAATCAAGACAGATGGGACTAAGAGAGACAAAAACATAGCTGAAAAAGCAAGGAAGAGAAAACGAGCATGGCTGATTTATGAGTAAATTTCAGAGATTCTTGTAGAACCCACTAAACCTCCACACCTATAAGGTGACCCTCTGAGTTTAAAATCACAAAAACTCCTTTGTGTCACTTTAAAAACATGTTGTAATAGTTTTTCCACAGTGCAGGTGGAAGAAATACCTCGAGAAGGCTTTACAATCTGAACAAAGTGCAATGACAAGGAAAAGTGAACCCTTTGGACTGCACTGGTTCGCCACAAAACATAATTAGATCATCATTCAAGTCACAACAATAGACAAACACAATGTGCTGAAGATTGTGATTTCTCCTTAAGTTTGTGAGCACCTTGGAAGGTTGAGACATTATCACGGAACGTTTTTGTGGACTGATGAAATAAAAGGCTGAATTGTGCAGGAAAAACACTCCAACAACATCAAATCATTCTGCCAGTAGTGACACATGGTGAAGGATCATCACGACTTGAGCTTGGTTTGCTGCCTCAGCAACCTGGACTGCTTGTAGTCATCAAGGAGGAAATTAATCCCCAAATTTATAAAAGTATTGTACTGGAAAAAGTCAGAGGATGTCTCTGCCAGTTGAAGCTTTGTAGAAGGTGGGTGATGTAGCCGGACAAAGATTATAACCACTGATGTAAATCCACAACAGCTTCACAAAACAACAGATGAAATGGCCCAGACAGAACCCTGACATTAACCCCACCCAGATGCTGTGGAATGAAAGAGATGCTCACAATTAAAAAAAAAAAGAAAAAGAAAGAGAAGGCAGGCCTGATTCAGAGCTAAAGAAAAAGATGTTATTTCTTTATTTCTTCTAAAGAAGGTTTGACCAGTTATTAACTCTTAAAGTTGACTTACTTTTTCCAGCAACACTGAATCTTTTATGTAAAGAAGGTGTAACTGTGTTAGACGAAAATCAAACCACATTTTAAAGCAAATAAAAACAGAAAAACAATTAATACAGAAAGTTTACATTCCTTTTGCTCTCATTGTACAGCCCCCTCCTCTCTCTGAGAGGAAGAAGAGGAAAACAATGCAGTGGTGTACCTGCTCAGCGAACTTGGCCATGTAGTGCTGGAGGCGGTTCTGGTTGTCCGTTTGCTCACACATCTGTACCAGGATGTCAAAGTCACAGTATTTCTCAGCCAGTGCTGCCACCCACTGGTACTGACCCAACTCCACTGAAACACACAAAAAATACAAGTCAGAATTGCAGCATAAAACTCTGCCATTTAGCAAACCAGCCGCTAGAGTTATGCTGTTGTTATGCTCCTTCCCCATCCCTCTGGACTGGGTGGTCCTCCACTTACAGAGCGGGGCCAGCAGCTCGGAGCGGCGTTGGCTGTATTCCAGCTCCAGGCTGTTGTAGCGTTCCTGCTGGAGCCCTGAGGGCCTCTGCTGCTGCAGGGAGGTCAGCTGGGCCACGTAGCCGCCTAAATAGATGTCCAACAGCGCCACCAGCTGCTCACAGAGTGCACTGCGCAACTCTGAGTCAGCGTGTGGGTAGACTGAGCGTAGGATGATGTCGTGCTGGCGGGAAATGACAGTGCGAACGCCACCGATGCCTCCTGATGCTGGAGGAAAGAGGAGTTGGCAATAAAGAGGTTAATAATAACGCTCATATGGGCATTTTAAAGTCTTGATATGCATGTAAACATCAGTCAGGGTGTGTTGGGAGAAAGGAAGATGCTCTGGTTGGTGTAGAGGTTGAATTACATTACCTGTCCATGGGATGTACTCAGGCTCAGCAGCAGCATTTTCAGAAGCTCTGTACATGCAAGCCTTCGTCTCTCTGTACTGACCAGCAGCTTGAAGCATGTCCTGAACACATACAGCACAAGCTCTCAAGAACCACAACAGTTTACCACTCAGCTTCTGAGTAGTTGTTTATGTTTTTACTCCCAGGTGGCACACGTCACCCTTCACAAAATGATGAACCACGCGTTTACCTTGATGATGTTGTTAACTGTAAGGACCACGTCAGCCCACTGCACCGAGTCCACCGGGTTCTCCTTTAGACTCCGTTCCTCTTCCTCCAGCAGACAATCAAACACTGACGAGATCTGAGACACCTGAAAGTGCAGAGTTCAAACATGTAAGAGGCTTATGCTTTGAAACCACGCCTTCACACACTCGCACAAACACACCTCTCTGAAGAAGACGTCAGCTGCGGTGAGGCTGAGTGGCACCGGTGTGACGTTCCTCTGGAGCGCTGTGCTGATGGCCCGGTTCACCAGTTCGGCGTGTCTGCTGTGGTGGTTTTTCAGCACCATGGCAGCCTGCAGCTTCTCAGCATGCTCACACAGCAGCATGCGCGTTGCCATGGGAGATGAACGCACCGTTGTCTGAGTGAGCCGGTCCAGCAGACCCACCTGGTATGAGAGGACATTGAAATCTGGGCCTTCTGGACACGAGTGTGTGCACGTGTAAATGTGTGGATGGTGAGCCTAAAATACTGAGTGTGAAGTGAAATGAAATGTGTGAGATTATTACACAGACTGGCTGCATCGTCAATTTCCCGTCTCCACAATGTCAGTGTGCATGGGTCAGAGTTTACGTACAGGTGCACACATTGTGCAGTCACTTTTGTTTTTAGAGAGTTCAACTTTTGTGTGGGGAGTGTGTATGCTACTTTGAGGCCTCGTTTTGTGCGTACACAATGGTTATAAATGAGGTCTGTGGTCTTTTGTATGCTCGAGAGCGAGTCCTTACCTGGAGCAGGAAGTCCATGAAGCAACCATGGGCCTTCATCTTGTCTTCCAGTTGGTGAAGGATGATCAGGGAAGTGAGAGGAAAACCAGCACTCTCTTACAAAAAACAAGACAATACAGAAAAAGAATTAAAACTTAAGTTGGCTGACATCAGATAAGAGTTTGAAGATTCACAGTCGTTATAGTAACAAGTCTTGTTATGCTGCATCTTTCAGGCTGCAAATTCACTTAATATCATGATGGATGTAAGCTGTGGAAGGGATGGCAGTAATTCTTGGTCAGCCTCTCTTCTCCTCACCATCAGGGACAGACTCGGCCCAACGAGGGTCCGAGGCCGGGTAATCGTCCACCAGGTCCAGGTTGATCTGAGTCACGATGCTATCCAGCTCAGCTCCCTCGTCTCCATCACTGTCGGTGGAGAAGAGCTCGTCTATGACCGTCTGAGCTCCCAGCAGGTCGTTACTGACAGAGGAGGGAGAAATACATTTATTGAACTAATATCAAAACCAAACTCTCTCCATGTCTTTTTTTTTTTTTTTAATTAAAAAGACGTACCGACAGAACTGCAGGAAGGCAGCCTTTAGCAGTTTGGTCTTGTCCTCTTGCGCTACAGGCTCTGCTCTGCTTGGAGTCTCCATGACTGACACCTTAAATAAACATCAAAATTAAAAATACACGGCAGATTTAGCCAATCGAGTTGACGTCAAATAGTTTACCAGCTTTCCTACATTTATCTAAAAAATTCTTTTGCAAACTGAATCTCCAAAGTCTGAACTTATATGGCGATGTTGATAAAAGGCTGAAGCTCCACAAGTACGTTGCATGAAACATCCTTTTTCAGATCTGCAGAACTTGATCTGGACCTGAACTGTCAGACACCATCTGGGGCGTCGCTTTCACACATGATGCAGGTGACATGATCAGATATGTAAGAGATGAACTTTCACAACTAGAACTTTGGTTTAGGTCAAGGTGATAGCACAGTGCATGGGTCAGAACAATCAAGACAACTAGCTGCTCTAGTCACAGAATGAAATGGAATGACCTTTTTGTTCAACAGCTAATAGTTAAAAACTAAGTTAGATCTGCGTGTTCCCCTAAAGCATTATCTCAGAAATTCATCCTAAACTAGGTCAAGTTTGTTGTTTGTTGTCTGAACCCATCCCTCAGCAGGCAGCGTTCTGACTTGTACCTCAGGCGCTGCGGCCAGTGAAGAGCACAGCGAGTCCTCCATGGTCTCAGGCAGGATGGAAGAGCTCTCTCTGGCCACCACGGCCACCAGGCCACTGTTCTGGGAGAAGAAGACTGGCAGACCGGCGCAGCAGCCTCCTCCACGTACACAGTCACCTGAACACAAAATGCCGAACTCTCTTTTTTTTGTTCTTCAGTGAATGATGAACAAAATATTTTCTAGCTATTAAAACTAACAGTAAATTTTTATTTTTTTACTAATTGAGGCTCACAACTGTAATTTTATTTTCATTTCACTATCATACAGCCGAAGGAATATTGAAAACTTATTAAATCCACAAAACATCTACAATAAGACTTCCCTAATCATATAAATTAAGGTTTAAACAAAACTTTAAACACACAATAGTTGAATGTCATGTATCTCTAAACTTGTGTGATCAGAAACAAGAATAGTGAACATCTTCCAGCAGACAAGTGCTACTAAAATTAACTAAAATAAAATTAGACATTTTTGCCCTTTTATCAAAATAAATAAAAACCTCGTCATAAACTGCAGAGATGGAGTCATAAAGCCTTTTAAAACGTTATATGAGCACTATGCAACCTGTTCTTTAATGTTCAATAAATAAACTTGTACTTAAGTATTTGTTTGATGCTTTTGTTAAAAAAACAATAGAAAAAGTAAAACCTAAAACAAAGGGTTTTGTTTAAAACTTAGAGTTGTCAACAATTACTTGGACACTCATTCCAAGCCTTTCACATTGATAAAAATTGATAAACAGATGCCTGCGTGAATGTTCATCTACAGTTTTTTAAAAAAGGTAAAAAAAGTTTGACATCATGCCATTAAAACAAAACAAAAAACCCTTTCTTGACCAGACTTGTCAGAGATATACAGACATGTTATGATTTTGCTGGGTTAAGCATCATCTCAGTCCTTTTCAATATCAGCACTCTAAGTGCTAATTTATTTACATGTATTATTTCTCCTGTGATGTTTTTTTAACCTTTTTTAAAGTATTCTATCCATCATCACATTCAGAGTCAATAACCTAGCACAGATATCAGCATGGAGAAGTCGAGTTGAGCGCCTCTCACCTGGCGAGCTGAAGCCGATTTTCTCGTCCGGCAGCGCCGTTCTGCCGGTCCCCGTGGAGCAAGCAAACACCAGCTCCTCGTTGTAGAGGAAGGCGGTGGCGCTGGGGGAGCGGGGCAACACTAAACGCGTGGCCTGCAGCGCCTCCTCGCTCTGACAAAACGACATTGCTTCATTTTAAAAAACTGTCCAATGCTTTATTTTCCAGATACAATTATTTAGTTCTCAGGATATGCAAAGTGATTTTCAGTTTTAGTTTTTTCCATATTCATATTTTTGAGCAAATGAATGTTATGAAAAGTCCATTTACTATTTATTTTCCATTATCATTGTGTTCCTGACAGAATAAAGTAAAACAACGCTGAATGAAGGTGGGAAAATGTGCAACTAAACCATCCAAACCCATTTATGTATTATAAAACAGCTTTTAAAATTAACTGTAAATTAAATTATTATACTATGCATGAAAAAAGGTTACACTTGCACACTGGCTGTTTCCTAGAAAAACATTTGAGATCTACAGATGCAAAATAACAAGAACAAACTTCTTACATCAAAAAACCCCACATCTAGTAATCTAGTAACCGGTTTAAACTTATTTCTCAATTTTTTTCTTTTGCTACATCTTTTAGATTTAAAACATGTTACTGGTTTTGGAAAACAATAGTTGTTGCAAATTTCTAGAGAGTCATCTATAAACTTCAGAAATCATTACAGGAAATGGGATTAATAAAAGCATGTATTTAGTAAAAGATGCTGTAGATCTGAAAACAAGGCAAACGTGAATCCACCCCTGCAGCATCGCTGACGCACCTGGAAGGGACAGCTGTACTTGGTCACCTCTACGGTGAACTGGTCAGAGACAGTGGCACCATTTTCCTGCAGGGTGACCAGGCAGAAGTAGGCCAGGCAGGGAGTGTCTGAGGGGTGCCAGGCCGCGGCCAAAACCACCAGACCGGCCCTGGAAGCACAGCACAGTCCGGCTCAGATCAGAAGGACACACAACACTGATGCAGATTTTACTCATCGACGACTTCAAAGTGCAGAAAAGACAAAAAGAAAACTTGGAAAACAGTAGATTTGTGCCAGGGACATTGCAGGTAGTTTGTTCCAGCATCTCAGAGAACACGGCAGAGTCATTTTGTGCATGAAAAAGTAGTGCTATCAAAAACCAAACAAACACAAAACAAAAACAAAACAAAATCTGTCTGATTTGTGTTGTATTAGCTGAGGCATCAGGAGTTTAAACAGACTTGGCTTAAGGTCGGGATATAACGCCTTTTCTGTATTTGCAAATGAATGTTTTTACAGCTTGTGCTCCTGTAACAGTTACATACATTTAGTGCCACCATCTCTGCAGAAGATAAAAACTGTCTGGAAACAAATGAGTGAAATTACCATGGTGATTGAGTTTAAAGGAAATACACCCCTGCAGCTCTGAATACTCTGGCTTAAACCTCAACAACGATTACTTAGCCATCAAATCACGCCTCACAGAACATCTGTCAGAGATTTTTGAAGTACACACAATTCAGCTATTTTCTGATTAAATGGGACACAGAGATTACAGTTACATTAACAGAGAAAGAAAACAGTTTTTTTCTAGTTCACATCTGAACTTGATCGGATCAATGCTGTTAACCATGATGGAAAAGAAAACTAAAACAGTTGACACTAACAGGACTTTTGTGAGTAAAGTTTGCTCTCAGACAGGTGAAAACACTCACTGGCTGAACTTCAGGTCCAGGTACGCCACGTTTGCTCCTTCCTTCATCTCCTCGTAGTTGCTCTCGGAGCCCTGATGAAAGAGACTTGAGTCACCTTCTCAGCTGTGCGTTTTAAACAACACAAGTATCCAGTTTGGCTACATACTACATACAACTAGTTTTATGTACCCTTAATTTAAAATGTAATGTGTGAGATTGTTACACATGTGGACAAAATTTGCTGGTAAATTTAAACTGAACAAATAAAAATCCACAGTTGTCATTGAAATGACTTAAAACTGACAACTGTAATATTAAACAGTAATTCAATGAAATTGACTGAAAAAAAAATATTAAAAAAATTCCTAATGTGATGTCACTAAACTCTGGAAGTAGATCAATAAAAAGAATTTTTAAATACTTTAAACGGTTGTACTGGGGGGGGGGAGTGGTTTCATTTGTGAGCATCATCATACTAAATGTAAACTTGGTTGCAGTCACGGCTGTGAAGTACTGACCCAGATGGAGTCAGCGATGCTCTCGGTCAGCGCTCTGCGGGTATCCCAGCTGAAGATCTGGTGCTCTGAGCTGCTGTCAACCTCCCATTTACTCAGGCTGGAAGTGGTCAGTGTGTATAAGCAGCTGGTTTCTCCCACCCACAGCACACTGTTGAGCTAAGCAAAAAATACAGAAAAGACGCACGTTGCTGATGAGAAAACCTTTTGCTTTGCTGTCATTAATTACACCGGCATTATTCAAATAAATCACTTCAAGTGTTGTGTATTCAGACTCATCTATGACTCTCACCAAAATGCATTTTTTCAGAAGCAGCACAAATCTGCTAACCTACATTAACATCTCGACTTCCTGAACCTTAAATATGAGCACGATTCAGAGTGCATGTCTATGTGAAACTCTACAAAAACGAGTTACTTTGATCATCTTTCACGTATACTGGGACAGTGAACCCTGTCTAACCAACAGGTCAACGTTTTCAAAAAACTGCATGTCAAAATGAGGCTTCTCTGCAGATCTAACTAATGTCTAAGGAAAAAATACAAACTCGTATCCTGCAGAAGAACCACTCACTATGTCACTGGCTGGTGGAGAGAGGATGCCAAACAGGCTGGAGACGCGGCGTCCAATGCCCGACAGCATGCCCTGACCCTGCTGAAGAGCCCGACACTGCAGCTTCCCCGAAGAATCTGCACTCACTCTCACAAGCTGATTCTTAACCGACGACAAGACAAAACTCCCACCCTGAGAGACGAAAGAGAGGGAAAAAAAGGGCTAAAGATTTCAAACAAGATTGAAAAGAAAACTAATGTTTCCATTTAAGCACCTAGATAAAAACAGTACATTCAAAAGCTTGCACAAATGTTTAATTTGTAGATTACAAGTAGCTCTTTTATGAGATGGACTTTATCTACTAAAATCAGACACTCTGGAGGTCTGCTTACCCTGACAGCAACGAGAATGTTGCAGAGATCTCCAAGGTCCACATCGGATTCTGCGTAGTTGCCCTCGTGGGCCAGACTTGGCCAGAAACGAGCCGTCCCTTCTGCGGCCACTGCCAGGACAGAGATGGACTGAACGGGAGCCAGGTCCAGAGGCGCAGCGGATGTCACGGCCACGAGGTCGGTTGTGTAGTTGTAGTCACTGCTGGGCAGCTGCAGCTCCTTACACACAGACAGCTGTATTTAAAAAAAAAAAGAAAAAGTTTTACTATACGAGTTCAATGTTATTAAGAATATATGACTTATACGAACACATCATAGTCTAAACTCCCAGAGGCAGTAACCACTAAATGTTAAGTGAATCACGGACGGGTCGGTGGGTCGGTTCACACCTTGGCAACAGCAGTCTGGCAGATCTTCCATATGATCAACTTCTCTCCACAAACCATCCAGGCCCAGCCGCTCTCATTCACCTTCACTGAAATCTGGTCATCAGCTGGTGGGATCAACATACATAAAACACACACAAAGCTGTTCAACAGCAACACAATAAAACGCTCTCAAAGGAGAAACACAGAAACGCAACACACTTAAATTAAATAACGCATGGTTACACCCCGGAAAGATACAAAAAAGATTTGTGCTTCTGGACAGGCAGCCTGGGTTGGTGTGGTTTGTCTTTTTAGGGGGACCAGAGGGTGTGCTTCAATTGCAGAGAAATCCCACTCCTCAGCTTCCCTGGTCATGTTTATCCAGGGGTGCTGCAGAGGAGAGTCTGGTTGATTGCTGAACCTCGGATTTAGGAGGATCACTGTCGGTTCGGTCTGTTGGGGAACACCGGAGCAGCTCTTGCTTGGGTCCTGGAGAGAGATTGGGGATTTTGCCCAACCAGTTTGTGTGTTGTGGACTTGAAGAAGGTATTTGACTCTATCTCTCTGGGTTCTTTGCTACAGGTTATTCAGTCCCAAACAAAGTAAGATTTACTGTTAGTAAATCAGGTTTGATCCAGGTGAGAGTTGTACTCCGTCACGGCTGCTCTTCATCACAGATTCTGTTCATAAGTTATGGAGAAAATTTCTAGGATCAGAAGGGTCCATACACTGAGCCCGACACATTGGTGCCAGAATCATGTTTTCTTTTATCTCAAATGGAGCAAAAATATAAAGCAGCCTCATCTTTGGAGCTTGGGTTTCTGCAGCAATTTTGTTATTTCTGCTTTTTTCAGCTTTAAGACGGTCCTTTTCTTCTTTCAGCCTTTTCTTCTCTTCTTCTTTCTTTTGATTTTCTTCTAGCTTAGTGGCTTGGTGGATAAAGGATTCGATCTCGATTTTTGCAGATGATGTGGTCCTGCTAGCTTCATTGAGCCGTGATCTTCAGCTTTCTTCTGAGCGGTCTCCAACTGAGCAGGAAGCAGTCCATAGTTCTCAGTTGGAACCATGGTAGGTGTTGATGCTCTTCAGTTTGGGAGTGAGATGTGCCCCTCAAGTGGAGCAATTTAAACGTCTAGAGGTCTTGCTCACATTGAGGGAAGAACAGAGCATTAAGTTGACAGACTGGTGAAACATCTCCAGTAATGGAGACTCTGAATCGATCTAAGAACTTTCTGTTTATTGTTGATCTATGGTCCCTGACCCATGATCATGAACTGTGGGTACTGGCTGAAAGACACAGACTGCAGATACAAGCGGCTGTATTGATGCTTCCTCTGTAGGGTGAGTGGACTCTTCCTTCCAGACAAGAGGAGAAGTAGAGTTGCTGCTCCTCCATGTCAACAAGCCAGTGGAGGAGGTTGTGGGCATTTGGTGAAGATGACCCCCAGACTCCTTACTTGGGAGTTGTTTTGGGTATACACAACTGCAAAAACCAGGGTGGACCCATGACACGCTGGAGAGATCTGGCCCTCTCAACTCAAGTCCAGATAAATGGAAGTCGGTGCATGGATGGACATTTGTCTTACATCCATCCATCTTCTTCCGCTTATCTGTGGTCAGGTCGCGGGGGCAGTAGCCTAAGCAGGGAGGCCCAGACTTCCTTCTCCCCAGCCACTTTGTCCAGCTCATCTGGGGGGATATCAAGGGGTTCCCAGGCCCGCCGAGAGACATAGTCCCTCCAACGTGTCCTGGGTCTTCTCTCAGTGGGAAATGCAAGGAAAATCCTCACCAGGGAGGCGTCCAGGAGGCATCCTCACCAGATGCCTGAACCACCTCATCTGGCTCCTCTTGATGTGGAGGAGCAGCAGCTCTACTCTGAGCCCCTCCCGGATGACCGAGCTTCTCACCCTATCTCTAAGCGAGAGCCCGGCCACCCTGCAGAGGAAACTCATTTCTACTGCTTGTATCCGCGATCTTGTTCTTTCGGTCACTCCCCACAGCTTGTGACCATAGGTGAGGTAGGAACGTAGACCGACTGGTAACTCGAGAGCTTCGCCTTTCGGCTCAGCTCCTTCTTCACCACGACAGACCGATACAGAGCCCGCATCACTGCGGACACTGCACCAATCCACCTATCAATCTCCCGCTCCATCCTTCCCTCACTCGTGAACAAGACCCCGAGATACTTGAACTCC
>JAOWBL010000001.1:1045923-1064876 GCA_028564865.1 Zenarchopterus dispar
ATGTTAGATGTTTTGGAGATAAAGACTGAGGTGGTTTGGACATGTACAGAGAAGGGATAGGGAATTTATTGGGAAAAAGATGTTAAGGTGGGAACTGCCAGGTAGGAGGCCTAGAGGAAGACCAAAGAGGAGGTATAGGGATGCAGTGAAGGACATGAGGGTGGGTGGTGTGAGAGAGGAGGATGCAGAGGATAGGGTTAGATGAAGACGGAGGACTTGCTGTGGTGGCCTCTGAAGGGGGTAGCCGAAAGGAAAAGAGGATATTTTATACAAATCCCCATCATATTTTGGATAAAATAATTATTTGAATATTGTTCATAAATAGGGAATAAAGAGGGGAAAGGAAAATCACCATGCCAAATAAAAATATGTTGTTGAGCTAAGAATTGGTAATAGTGTAACTAATTACCCAAAACAATTAGCTAACTGTTGTTCATCCTTCTGAGTATTGTGAAAATGCTGCTTCGGGTTTTATTGGTTCATTAAACAACTTTCAAATCATAGATAGTAAAAGAGACTTTTGTGATCACCCTTTAAAACTAAGATAGGTCAATAAATGTTAAAAGAGAAAGAACAACAACAATCAAAGTATTTCTTGAGTCCCTAAACGATGAAGCACAATCAGGTTTTATGCAGAATGGATACATTTCAAATAACATTACAATAGTCCTAAATTTAATTTGGTACTTGCATTTAATCTTGGAAGACTGTTTTTTTTCTAGATTTTTAAAAAATTCTTAAGGCTTTTGAGCATAATTGTTTATCCTGTTCTTTAAGTATATTTCGTTTTGCATTTTTTCTGTGATCCAATTAAAATGTTTTAAAATCATGGAAATTGTTGTATCATGCTTAAACAGAAAGCTTCACCTACATTTAATGAAATTGTTGAATCAAGCAAGGCTGTGCAATGTCACCTCATCTTCTACTTGTGGCAGCCCAGTTTTTAATGCCCAGTGATCACTTTAAATCCAGAATCCTGCAGGATGTTTCTACCACTGGGAAAACTATTTTTATCAGTCAGCTGTCAGTCAACCCCAAGAACCATGGAAACTCTTGACGTCTATCAACTTCCTATATTTTGTAATTATTTGAGGCTTCAACCCTTTTGTGTCTTTTTCTCTTCTTTTGCTTTGGCCAGTTCTTTTATTGTTTGAAAATTGAATTAAACTGAAACTGAACTTAAAATACATTTTGGCTAAGTTTAAGCGGGCACATCAGGCTGACTCTGAACTGACTCTGTCATTTAAAACCAAATAAATGTTTTGCCAAACATTGTTTTAATCTCTGGAAGACCACACATTTAAGTAAGTAAGCAAGTGAGTAAGAACTAAACGCATCTGTCAATAGAAATGGAAATCTGTTATCGATAGATCATCCTTGTCACTGCCAGGCAGAAGTATTAGACCAGCAGCCTTAACGGGGCGGACAACCACGATGGACCGCCAACGAGAACCGCTGGCATTGTAGTTGAATTTGAGCAGTGGCATACGATAAAACTCAGCCAGCTTGAACACCGTGACTAGGAGGAACAACACGATATGCAGTGAGTAGCACTTATCCACCGGCGGTGCGACAGAAATGAATCAGTCCCGCTCAAAGTTTGGAGCTGTCTGGCCCGCAGCTAACGGTGCTAAGTTAGCCGCTTAGCTGAACGTGAACATCGCCCTCGAAAGTATCAAATCGACAGCTTTAACTTGATTAATTTCATCTACAGTTATCTCAGACCTACATATAAGATGAGATTGACATTTACAATGGTATCGTTTTAAAAGTATTTGCACGAGTAAATGCATTACGCGGCGTTGCTAAGTAACTAGCTAATGAGAAGATGCTATGCTCGGGGTGGTTTTATAATCTTTATTTGTCAGTATATATCTCACGAAATATTTTTACTTGAGGCTCGTGGACATTATTGGTCGTAAATGCCTCTTTGTGGTATTTTGCATCCCCTTACCAGCCTTTAAACGTGTTTCAGCCGCTCTAATTGTCAGGGTGAGAGAAAAGGCGACGTGCATGTGTCATCTGTGTTCAGACTCGTCAGTTGATTGACAGGATTTGTTCCTGTCAGGTCATGAAACGGGTGCGCACTGAGCAGATCCAGCATGCAGTGGCTCTGTACCTGAAGAGGAGGCAGTATGTGGACACTGATGGCTCCCTAAAAGGGGTCAAGCTCTTCCAGTCGGCTGAAGAGATGGCGGCCAGCTTGACAGGTGAAGGAGTCTGCAAAGATGATGGTGCTGTTGGCATGGCAACTTATCCTGCACCAAAACTAACATTATAGGCAAGCATTTAAAATAATGTGTTTCTACTCTTTCTGTCTCTTACCCTGCTCTCTGTGAGCAGTGCAGACAGAATCTGGCTGTGCCAATGTCGTTTCTGCTGCACCCTGCCAGTCGGATCCACAGCAGTATGAGACGCAGTACTCCAGGTTGCTCACCTTTCTCACAGGTATGCTGTGATATCAGTTATCACAAACAATGTCTGCTTGAAGCATTTTAAGATAGAAAGAGTCCACCATATCATATGAACAAGTCCCTAACAATGCTGTATTTGTTATCAACAGAAACAGAAATATCCTGGGCCCAAGAAGTGAGCAGCATCCTCTATCCACTCTTTGTTTACCTCCACCTGGATATGGTGCGCTGCGGCCTAAAGGGGGCAGTGGATGGCTTTTACAGTCGTTTCCATGACGCATTTCTTCAGGACAGTGATCAGCGTACTATCGTAGAGCAGCTCCGCCACGTTGTAACTGCACAGGATGTTACAGCGAACCCTAAGCTTCGAGCTTTTCTGGAGCACAAGTATGTGGTTCACTTGACAGAGCCAGCTTACAGCTACCTGCTACGTTACCTGCAAAGTGAGGACAATGGTGCCCTTTGCAGGGCCCTCAGCACACACCTGCAGGTGGAAGTCACTGCTTCAAGACGTACAGACTATCAGCTGTATGGAGCTGCAGGTAATTCAACAGCTGCTTCAAACTCCACCAGCTCCTGGGCAGGAGTTGATGGCGCGGAGGGTGGGGATGGAATGGAGGTTCCTGCAGGGATCCCACAGAGTGAGGCGGCCCTAGAGGCTCTGCAAGATTGCATCAAGAAAGTCCGTGAAGGTCCCCCTTCGCTCACTACTATCTGTTTTTATGCCTTCCACAATACGGAGCAGAATTTGAACACCGCTGAGGTCTCGGCGGACAGCCGACTTTTGGCTGCAGGCTTTGACAGCTCTACAGTAAAACTGTGGAGTCTTAGAGCTAGAAAGCTGAAGGCCAAACCGCATCAGGCTGATGTGTCACACATCCACCTAGCGTGTGATATGCTGGAGGAGGAAGTGAGTAAACTTTCTTTTTTTTCCTATATCCTTTCCAAACAACCCAAAAAATAATGTAATACTTTTTGAGAGTACTGTTATTTTCTGGGTAGGACTGGTGTTGCTGAAGATTTTCTAATAAGTCAAGTACTCCACAGGGTCTTTAGAAACCAGATTCATGACAATTTTTGACTAGTATTTTCTTAATAAATTAGTCACACAATGGTGCTATGTTATAGATATATAGTGGTTCATGGCAGCTGTAGAAAATATTGTTTTTCTACATGTTAAACAGGTGTTAAGTCTTGATGGCTTTGCTACTGATGAATACTTTACACTTAGAGTTCAAGTTTAGACTTTAAACAGTGTAATTGTCACCAATTAGATTAAAATGTTTGTTGATTACTGATCGATTGGTTACACCTCAATTATTGTTGGCTTCAGTGCTGCTTCAGTGTTGCTGTTGTTGAAGTTTTCAGCTTAAACAACAATATGGGAGACAACAATCCTCATCTGAGCAGGACAAAAAAAAAAGAAAACAAAACACTTTGTTCCCTTGCAATAAAATAAAAGAAAATGCAGTTGTGCCTATGAAAAACACTCAGCTTGTGTTGCATCATAGACACTAACAACTTTTTGCACTATTGAAGAATTGCAAAGTTTAATCTCAGTAAGAGCAGAATCTGTGAGACTGAACCAGCACTGGGCAGTAAGCGTGTAAAAGCTTCTCCGAACGTCATCTGAGGGAGAAACTCTGCACTTCTAAAAACACATCTGATAAAGCTGAAGCCATCAATATCACTATCTTTAATTATGTTTCTCAGGGTCAGTTACTGGGTCCCAGTGTTTTACTGTTGCATCTAAGATGCAGCTTATCACTACATCTCTAATCAAATATGTCTTTTGAAGGTATGGGGTTCCTATGAGACCCCAGGGGCAGTGTGACATGTTCAATACAGGGTTTCCCTCCCAATCATCTCCCAGTCCCAAAAACCTGTCTGTTAACTGGTAAAGATGGGACCGGGCCAAACAGTGGGGGTGGTTTGGGCATCTGGGGAGGATGGTTCGTGGAGCCTCCAAAGGGATGTGTTTTGGGGATGTGCCATTGGGATGAGGCCCTGGGGATGACCCAGGACACGCTGGAGAGAGTACGGTATACCTCTTGGCTGGGGTGGGAATGCCTCAGTATCCCCCATGAGGAGGTGGCTGGGAAGAAGGCAGTCTATACCTCATTTGCCCACATGACCTGATCTCAGACAAGTTGATGGATGGGTGGATGGGACTGGGACGATACCAACATGATTCATTGATCAGATTTCAGAATGACAGCACTAATCAAACAAAATTACATTTAAGAATCTACTGTTGCAATAGCCCTACTAGATCTATCCTGCTGAGATGAAGTGTTGTTTTTTTAGTAGCTTGAAACATTGGATAACTAATGCCAGTCATATTTTTTAAAAGATTTTTCTACAGTTTTTGTACTTATTGCAAATATTTAATTTGAAAACTACAAACAAAAAAAAGAACAATCTTTATTTTCGTTACCAGGGTCACTCAGTTATCAGGAGGCATGTATGAGAATCAGGTCAGAACTCAGAAGTGGATCGCTGCATCTTTATTAATTGGCTTAATATTCGGAGGTCTTGGCTAATTCTGATTTTCTTTTCTTGGTCATTTTCTACGTGTCTCAGTAATGTCCTGGTTACTCTCTGCTGTGACTTGTAAACCTTGTGGTAACTAACTTGTGTTTCAAGAACAGTTACTGTTTGTAAATGCATAATTGATTCAGAATTTACCAAAACTACTGAGTTCAGTTACCTGACAGGAGTCTTCCTGTGTTTGCATGTTCTCCTTGTGCCTGCATGGGTTCCCTCCAGGTACTCCGACGTCCTCCCGCAGTCCAAAAACATGTTTGTTAGGTTGACCGACGGCTCTAAATAGGAGTGTGTGTATCTGTGTATCTATATGTGGCCCTGCGATAGACTGGTGATCCGTCCAGGGTGTACCCCCGTCTTTCACCTGTAATGAGCCAGGATAGGCCCCAGCAGACCCCCATGAGTCCTGTACAGGATTAAGGGGGTATCAAAAATGGATGGAGGATAAATTGAGAGAGTTTTACACAGGTTTTACTCTAAACTTCTAAATTTAGCTTTGAATGTGCTAAATCCTCACATCTGAACTCAACGGTGTGTGATGGTGCCGTGCTGCCCAAACCTGGTCCTCAGACACACATTCAGCAACAAGACAGTGGACTCAATTAATCTTCCTGGGACTCAAGACCACAATAAGAATACAAACTAACATAAAATATCCTTGAAGTTTTAAATTCTTTAAAGTCTCCGGGGTTAAAAGTGCAGGATACGTCTGGTTGAGTAGAAAGCTGTGCTTCTGTTTGTGAGAGTGTGAAAAATGTTTTTTAAAGTAAACAGAAGCACAAGCGTTCTCATTTGTTGTAAGGCATGTGCTGAATGGTTGGTTCTGATAAAATTAAACAAATTAGACTTCAAACTATTGGCTTCAAAATTAGTCAGTTTTCCCTGTATATCTTAAGAGGTGCCAGCCTCATCAACAAGTCAAGAAAATGATACAATAAAGATAATTTTGTTGTTGTGTTGCTTAAAAATAGTCACTGTTAGAATATGGTACTTGAGGTAAATAATGCAGTCTTCTTTTCTTTTTGTCGTCAGGTGGATGAAGAGAACAGCTGTGGCAGCGAAACAAAAACGCTGCGAGGTCACAGTGGTCCAGTGTATCGTACTGCTTTCCTGACGGACAGCTCCGGCCTGCTGTCTTGCTCTGAAGACGCGACCATCCGTTACTGGGACCTGGGCAGTTTTACCAACACGGCGCTCTACCAGGGCCACGCCTACCCGGTGTGGGACGTGGACGTAAGCCCCTGCAGCCTTTATTTTGCCAGCAGCTCACACGATCGCACTGCCCGCCTGTGGACGTTCTCTCGCACCTACCCGCTGCGGCTCTATGCGGGACATCTCTCTGACGTTGACTGCATCAAATTCCATCCAAATTCCAACTATCTGGCCACTGGCTCCACAGACAAGACTGTACGGCTGTGGAGCACCCAGCAGGGAGCATCGGTTCGCCTTTTTACCGGCCACCGTGGCCCCGTGCTGTCGCTCGCCTTCTCACCCAATGGGAAATACCTGGCTACCGCTGGAGAGGACCAGCGTGTCAAGCTGTGGGACTTGGCGTCGGGGACTCTGTTCAAAGACCTGCGTGGACACACGGACAGCGTCACCAGTCTGTCATTCAGTCCAGACAGTAGCCTGGTGGCGTCGTCGTCTATGGACAGTTCAGTTCGGGTGTGGGACATCCGCAACTCCCACGGTGGGACGCCTGCCGACGGCTCGTCCAGCGAACTGGTGGGACTGTACACTGGAAACACCAGCAATGTTCTTAACGTCCAGTTCATGGCCTGCAACCTCCTGCTGGTGATGGGAACGGCCCAGGAGAAGGCAGAGCAGTAGTTGCAGCTGATTTTTGTTTGTATTTTGAGAAAAGTGAATGTGTCCAGATGTTACCTCCAGATGTGTTACCACTCAGGCTCTTGTTTGTAAAACGGCACCGCAGGCCCAGCAATCCATTACTTGCTTCTCTCCCCTAATATTTCATAGCATAGGACAAAAAAAGAAAAGCATTTTGTTGTTTATAAAAACTTCTGAAATTCATTTAAAGATGAATTGTAATATAACCAAAGCATGCTGATTAAATAATTCCCTAGTTTACCTGAGAGGTGTAATGTTCTAATTCTTCATTGTTGAAGAAAGATATATTTTTATTTTGTGCAGGAAAAAAAAAAAAATTAACATGAAAAAAAAACTCATCCCGACAGAAAATACCCACACCTTTTACTTGAATTGGTGGTTGATGGTGACGCTTATTTTGGTTTTCTTTATCTAAAGATGCTTGGATGTATCGTTACTGAGTGCTTTAACCACTAGCACCTGTTATAGAAGTTGTTTATGTCATGAGACGGCTTTCAGAACTACCCTCTGTCTGGAACTTTATAGTTTGATACAATATTTTACATCTTTAAATAACATCATTTTTCTTCTAATTTTCAAAACATGGATATTATGTGCTTAGAAAATACAGTTTTTAACCAAGATGACAAAGCACCGAGCAAGAGAAGCAGATGTGACACTTCAACAACTTTAAAAAGTAAAAATCCAGGATGTAGAACTGGAGACCGACGTCTTGGTTCTGGTAGAGAAGCACAACGTTGAGAAGATGGAAAAAAGAAAAAGCAAAATCGAGTTTGATTTAACTTGAAGGATAGAAAGCACCTAAGACTTTTTCCTTTTAAATTTCATCAGTTCTCCACTTTTTTCTTTTTCTGCCATGTCTGCTAGAAATGTTCAATAAAGATCTCAAAGTTGAAATGGTAGCTGTCATAACTGTTTCAGCAGGTTTCCAGTTGAAAAAGGAAAAGTCAGATTGATCGTTTCCACTTGGCAAAACTTGAGGATTTTCTCTCACATGTCAGTCAAGTAAACAAGATGTTGGACTGGAGATCAGAGTCAGCTGATTTTTGTCTGATTGGTTCTTACCTGAATTGAACAGTATTAGTTTCTGCAATCAGGTGACACCGATATTTGTTGTTCAAAACATGCATCTGATCCACAGCCTTGAATTTATATTATTTATTTAGTTGACGGTAAATGGACCCTCCCATTACATCACGATGACAGTTTCCAGGGAGCTTGTTGTGGACACTTTCCATTGTGAGTGAAGAATAACAAAAAAAAGTAATTTGTACAAGCTGTCAGAAAAAGATAAAAACTACCAAAACATGAGGCAAATTTCGTCCAACCAAGCATCACCTTGCTGGGCATGCTCAGTGTTATGAAGCTAACAAAAATTCAGAGACTGAAAATAAAACTAGCAGAGCAACCTGCAGCCTCTGCTATCTCCTTAAGTTAATCAACACATTTTATGATTTTAAGAGAAAACTAGAATTGGACAAAATCAATATCTGCACATCAGATCTTCAAGAAAAAAAAAAGGAGTTTGCAAAGACAGTTGCTGTCAGCGCATCTGTACTTTGAACAATTGTATAGTTGGAGAGTTTTCAGTATTGGTTAATGTACAATAATGATAGTTGGTAATTCCTGCAGCACCATTGCTCTTGCAGAAGTACTTACTGAGTTGATAGACTGGTCAGAAATCTTCTACAGCCTTGAGGCTCCACTGTTACCAAGTGACCGTATAAACATGAACACACCAGAGAGGAATCTGGCGATCCACTTGAATCCGTGATGAAAGCAGTTGTTCGGTTCTAATGGGCCTGGTGTAGCCGTTGTCGAAGAAAGGGCTTTTATTGTGGAGGGTTTTCTAATAATCGAAGGCTGCACTTTTCTCAGTGCCCTGTGAAGTCTGTAACTGTGCAATCCTTAAAATGTGTCAGTATGCTGCATGTTTTTTTTCTTGCATACGTGGGTATTTTTAACCAGGTTGCTGTTAATGAGGGCTAAAAAATAAAGCTTAAAGTAACTGATTTCATAGTCCTGGATGGTTTTAAATCAACCTGGAAGTTTATCCAGATTTCTTCCCTCCATTTTGTAGTCTTAAGAGTTATTTCATTGCTTTTGTACTTTCTGTTGTTTTTCTGCTGAATATTTTTGTTTATATTACACATACTGTGCATCACAAAGTTTTATTGTATGGCTCAAACCAGCAGTGTTTGGCTTCCCTCTTCTGATCACTGCCCTCAAACTGGTTACCCACACATGAAATGAGATCACATATATAAAGTTTATCTGACCTTTAACAGATGCTTTAGAAATGACCCACATCAACAGTTTGATCGAGCTTTGTAATTTACCCTGCTCAGAGAGGTGTGACTGTCTCTAAATGGTAGAAAAAACTGAGCACACGTTTATTCCCTAACAGCTGACTGACTGTTTCCTCACGGATGTGTAGATTTTTCAAAAAAATAGGGTGATATTTTCATATGAATCCATGTTTGAAATTCATAGCATGTGGTAGAAGAATTACAGCAGAGTTTCATGCCAGCTTACTTTTGAGGGACACCAGTGGTTTATTATTGTTTCGACAGCCCAGACCACCTCTAGCAGCACAGAGGCAGCACAGAGGCAGCTGGACTCAGCGGTTCCTTCCTCAGTCTGTTGTCGTTAAGTTGGTGCTTTTCCACGTTCGTTCAGCTACGACAGGAATCTGGTGAATGTACAGCAGGAATGACGGTGTCATACCTGACAACACCAGACTGCAAAGGTGCAGCAGAGACCACACCCCAAACCTATCTGCAGTGCTCAGAGAGAAAGGGAGCCGATAAAAAGATAAACCTGTCGTCTGTCGCTGTGAGAGCTTTGAGGCACAACGGACCCATGAGGATGGAGACGTGACAGGTTCCTGGAACCAGACGGAGGAGACATGTTGTGAAACTGTGGTTCATTTCTTTGAAGGACTTATGTTGTGGTTTTGTTTTATTTTTCTCTGCTGTGGAGGTTTAGCTTTGCTTGAATCGACTTGTTTTGTCACTTTGTGACATTTGCAGCTCTGTGATCTTAGACAGGCCCCCCAAGCCTTTTGAGTTTCTTCTGCTGACCTCATCCTCTAACAGACTGGATAACATAGGCGTGCTTTAAAATGAAGCTTCTGTGCTGTGGTGTTTTTACCAAACCATGTCAGAGACTACATTAAGATACCAGGATACTGTGGAGACTTTAACAAGAAGAGAAGGATCTGTCTCTTTTAAGGCATTGCTGTTACATAAGACTTCATCTTTTCTCTGTCTGTTCAGTGATGGACTAACACCAAATACAACTTACTGATCTCAAGTTCAAAGCTGAAGTCCTGGTGTTTTGTTTTATTTGAGTATTTCCTTTCCTTGGTACTTATAATCCACAATGTTTCTTTGATTACTATTACACCTTCTTCTTCTCTTTTTCAACCACAACTTGACATGTCTTTCAGCAGAAGTGTTAAACAGCTGCTATTCACAGAAATATGACATATTAACCCTTATAATGCTGGATGTGTCATATTTGATACATGAATTTCTGAGACCTCTGTCCAACCCTCATAATCCCCCCAAAAGAAAAAAAAAGGTTTTGGAAATTAAACAATTTAAAAAAAAATACATAGAAAATACACAAACCTACACAGTATATCTATAATGATAGAAAAAAATATTATGCAGAAATTGTTAATACAAAATTGAAAGTATTTTTGATTTAAAAAATGTAATTAACAATTCAAAATGTTCTTTTTTTTTCACCTGTTATTTCATGTCAGGCATTAAAGGGTTAAACACAGTGCAGGCCAAACAACAGAGGAAGTGAACATGTGCACAAGTTCATTTATGACCTTAATATAAGTCATGCAAAAAAATAAATGAATAAAAACCAGATTCCTAAGCTTAGTTTAACATAATTCCTTTATGTCTTTGCAGACAGTATGTGTCCATTTTGTTTTTTTCTCTACAGCTGCATTTCACTTCTTATGCTTCTTAATTCTGTTTCACAACTTTTAAAACACTTTCTGGCATTGAAGATGCCAAGCAGTGAAGCATTGTAGTTGTTATTTTGTCCCCTTTATCCTGCAACAAGATTGATTTGATGTTGTTTTATTTCAGAACTTCCCAGACTTTCTCCCTTACCTTCTTCCTCCTCTGTTGAGCCTTTGCAGTTCACCCAGAAATGGGTTTTGCTCTTTGTTCAGGTCGCACATTCAGACCTGCTCCATCACAGAACCTGGTTTTTATGTTTGCTGCTGATATCAGTCTGGATGTCGTCTTTCGTTCATACTCGTGATCTTATCAAAACTGTTAAATGGATATGGATAAACGGCTGTTCTTGATGAAATACCATCTGAAGGACCAGAAATAACAAGAATCAATCGGGGGCTTCTCTTACTGCTTTTTGTGCAATTACATTTTTGCAGATTCCAGGAATTCATTTATGATAATACACATATTAGAAGGAGAAATGTGGAAAAACTGGCTTACTTTTCTTAAGAGAACATTGTTTTTCAGTATTTCAGTGAGAGAGTGAGAGATCCAGCTTTGCACCAAGACTCAACGTTCCACGCCAAATCATTTTTACAGTCATCGGTTGACATCAAGTGTTTTAATTATTTTTCCTCCTTATTAGAAAGTAACTTCTCTACACTAACTTATTTTTTAAAATTGTGTCTCAGTCTTGAAATACAAATAGGAATTTGGTTAACAAGAGTAGATTTTGAAGAACCATCACATTTTTAAAATTATATGTACATTTATAGATTTTTATGTTTTATATCATTTTTTTTCTTGTTTTAGAATCATGTTTGTGCAGTTGGTCTTATTAGAAGTAACATGTTTTATTGATAAGCGGATATTTTTGTTTTAGGGACCATATCTTCAGTATGTTGCATCAAACTTGTCTATCTTTGGCACGTTATTTAATGACAACCAATCTGAAATATCTTGCAGTCAGGGAAGACAAGTTTTTGTGCCCTTCACACAAGGACTTGGACATTCCAGTAACACAGCTTCTAGGTATTTAATTTTCTTTTCTGTTGCTAAGTATGCAGATGAGTGCGTTTCAGGCCAAGCCCAAAATAAAAGGGAGGGACTCTTTAGGGGAGAGGCTCGCTGCCATGAGGACAAACCGGTTTCTGTCGGGAGGGTGTGCACGACCGGCCCTGCACACCTGACAGACTTGTCCCTGCATCCCACACACGGCGGGCCTCTCGCTCCATCACACCTCGCTTTGCTCCTTCGTAGCCTCCACTCGCTGACACTCTTTCTGAGGAAGAGGATGCCTCTCCAGTCTTCCCTGTCCGGCCGGAGCTCAGTCAAGGCCGAGAGCACGCAGTGGGATGGGAAGTCTTTTGAGCAGCTGAGGCAGGAATGCCTCCAGAAGGGGGTCCTGTTTGAGGATCCAGACTTCCCAGCAACGGACTCCTCGCTCTTCTTCAGCCAGAGCGTTCCTGTCCAGATTGAATGGAAGAGACCTCCGGTAGGTCATAAAAGATCTTGAAATTTAGCAATAAATCATTTAGTGCTGTAATTCATCCTAAATATGATCCTTTAAAGCTTTTTATGGCGGTTAAATCGTTTTGTCATCACGACAGAGATTTTACTGACGTTGTGGCACTCAAAAACAAGAAGAAACGTATTTTTTTCCTTGAATGCTTTTCAAGACTATTTATATTTGTATTTGCAGCTGCAAAACCAGTTCTGCCTGAGAAGTGTGTAAATAATAGGCAGCGTTTCCCGTCTGAGCTCAGTGTGCTGACTGATCAACAAGCTCCTCTACAATCCTCCTGGTTGGAGTGGTTTGATGCAGTTTGTGACTGCTCCAAAACCATGCTGAGCATTTCAAACATATTTATATTACAAGTTTTGTACAAAAACTGAAAATGTAGAAATAATTCTTTTTTAATTCTCTTTTAATTTTGTTACTGGACTCAGTACTGGATCAGTGTCAGTAGTTTGGAAAACCCGTATTTGCTCCTACGCATTTTTGTTCAGGGCGTTTCTTCAGGCGAAATGCTTCAGCTGCCAGCATGTAGTCCGTCCTATGTATGTTGCATTGGAGTGACTTTCAGGGTGATTAATATGTCTGGAATGTGAACACACCTTTTAAAACACACCAGTGTCACCTGTCCTTCTATTAACATAAAACAACCCATTTCTTTTCCTGTTTTTTTTTTCTTTTTCTCCTGCAGGAGATTTGCGACAAACCAAAGTTCATTGTAGGAGGTGCAGACAGGACTGACATTTGCCAGGGACAACTTGGTTTGTATTTGTGTTATCTGTGGGCTTCTTTTCTGTTTTAGACTCCTGCATATTTCACTCATTTATCAATGTTCGTCCCCACAGGAGACTGTTGGCTCCTGGCAGCCATCGCCTCTTTGACGATGAAGAAAGATGCTCTGGCCCGAGTCGTCCCCCATGACCAGGACTTTGACCACAGATACGCTGGCATCTTTCACTTCCAGGTATGGCATCAGTTGTTAGACAGCTCCAACAGGAGATCTGCAATCCTTAAACCCACTCAAAAAGATGTCCTCCAGTTGTCCCTGCCTCCCCTCAGTAAAGACAGACACTTGTCTCTACTATAGACACAGTAAAAGTCCCCGTATAAATGAGGACTATTTATGGTATAAGGTGCAAAGATGCTGCTAACTTTCCAAATAAAGGACTGCAAGAGCAAGAACCAAATACACTGGATGGGTTCACAAGTTTATTTGTTTATTTTCAATCATTGATTTTGAATTTTGAGCCCTTTACAAAATCAGTCATAGCCAACTTACTGATGACGTATTAGTGACAGTATTTCGTGACTCACTTTCAGTTCTGGCAACACAATAAATGGCTGGACGTGGTGGTGGATGACAGACTGCCGACGGTGAGGAATCGGCTCATCATGCTTCACTCTGCCTCCAACAACGAGTTCTGGAGTGCCCTGCTGGAGAAAGCTTATGCCAAGTAACACCACTTACTAATGAACTTTTACATCTGCTGAGAAAAACATGATTAAACTATCCGTCGATCCTCTCTTTGGCTTGCAAATCAACACTTCCACATTGACCAGTGGCTGTAGAATTGTCCTAAAGTTATTAAATCCTTACTTCACCAAGTTTGACTGTTTTTCTTTACCTCAGTTTTTACTATCATTGGTGATGGTTGTAGTGTGTTTTTCTGTTTATTTAAGAGTCCACGGCAGCTATGAATCTCTTAAGGGAGGCAGCACAATGGAGGCCATGGAGGACTTCACCGGTGGAGTGGGGGAAATGTACGAAACCAAGAACGCGCCAGGAGAACTGTTTACAATCATGAAGAAGGCCCTGGACCGAGGCTCCATGATGGGTTGCTCCATAGATGTAATTTCCACCAAAGTTTTAACTGACACAATTTCGTTCTGTCTTAATGTTCAGACATTTCACTTTTGCTCCTGATTTTCAACCCCCTTTTTTGTGGTTTGGCTTCGTTCAGATCACCAGCTCTGCAGAGTCTGAGGCCAGGACCAGCACGGGCCTGGTGAAGGGACATGCGTACTCCATAACGGGGCTGGAAGAGGTAAAATTCCCCTGCAGAGGTCTACAAACCCAGATAAAGATATGGACTTCTGACAGGAACCACCAGGCCTTTTAGAAGTCATGTAGGGTACATGCAGCAAAGTTTTTATTCTCTTATCAAAGAAAGTCCCTGCACAGACTATTGAAGGTGATTTAAATTCAAATTCAAATGAAAATAGATTCAAATAGCAGAAATATAACGTTATATTTTTATGTAATTGGTAATATTTGTTATTTGTTGTTAACATAAAGGCTAAAGTCTTTCATTATCACTTTTAAGTAGACTGAGTCCATTTTAGTTGTCATAGTGATCCATCCATCCATTTTCTACCCCCTTCTTCCAGCTTGAATGTAAACTCTGCTGGGACATTTGGAGAAATACATTTTTCCAGAACGTCAAGTCTAAGTTGTAATTTGTTTAAGTTCTCACTATAATATCTGAAGTCATAACCTCTATCAAACAAATCTACCGCTGTTTCATGTGTGACTGATGCTACGCTTTTTGTTTTTGAATCTATGACGCAGAAAACAGTCGAGTGTCAGGATGCTTGGAGTGATTGTGGTGCATTTCACCATCTTCAGAGTCGAAACCTAACCTTTTTTTTAAATTTTATTTTCCAGGTACATGTCAGAGGTCAGAAAGTCAAGCTGATCCGAATCCGAAACCCCTGGGGTCAGGTGGAGTGGAACGGCTCTTGGAGTGACAAGTGAGACTAAAACCCCCTTTTTGTCTTGACTTTCATCACAGGCAGCACAGATACAACCACAAATATAGTACAGTTCAAGAAAATGTTTGTGAAGTTCTGGATCTCACTTCTAATTACCAACAAACCCACTCTGAATCAATGATGATTCAAGATGTTTGATGACCCCTCAGTGCTGGTTGGGAACTGTGAGTCCACTTTTAAATGAAGTGACATGCGGTTCTGTCATTTTAACCATTAAAAAACTGAATGTATCAAGCTCTGCAGGTAAAGACTTTGGTTGTCTATAGAGGGGCTGGATTTGATTATCATAAAATGGCTAATAGGACTATTAGCTTGTCTTTTAAAGACAAAAAAAAAGATAGTGGCTTACATGAGGACTCTAGTATTTCTATAATGATGTATAACGCTTGTATGCTGTTCTGTTGAACTTATACGTCTTTATCCTCAACCTTCTCCTACAATCTCATAGCAGAGCCAAACAAACAAGTGATTCCTTCAGCCGACTACAGTTTTGTCCCACTAAAAGTTTCCTATATGTTTTTACAACATCGCTCGAAGATCCCTGTAGTTCTCTTTTTCTAAATATAAATAAAACAGTCAAAATCTGAACTCAGAAGCATAAAACCACACCTCTGTTATGTTTCTGCTGTAAAGTCAGATGTTTCGGTGTGAGGGTCGTTGAGGAACTACTTTTTCCTGTTAAAAAGAGAAAACTGGAGATTTTCATGTGTTTTGCTAAAGTGATCTCAGACCATGAAGCCACTGAAGAAGAGACAGTAAATACTTGTAAGGTCTGTTCAAGAGAATACTGATGACCTCGGATGTTTATGATCCAGAAAATGTTTTAGCTGATTTTGTTTTACAAAATAATGAAGAGTCACATGTTTGTTTTCTACTGGAAAACACTAACTTTGTTATTGTTTCTCTGATCATAATCATCAATGAAGTGAGGCTCATTTCTAATATTTTCTATTTATTGCCCACCAAACTAATTCTAATCCCAAAATTCCTTATATATCAAAATCTTCCTTAAAATATGAATATTTACAGTATCAACCTTTAAAAAGTCAATCCAGAGAAAAACAGTTTCTTACATGAAAACCTCACGATTCTTTATTGTTTTGCATATTTGAAACAAGGGTTCTTCTTCTGTCTCTCCTGCATGTTTTCGATTTACCAAATCCTTTTGGTTCTTGTCTGTTTCAGCTCCAGAGAGTGGGATTATGTTGACAAAGCTGATAAAACTCGCATCCAGCAGAATTCATCAGAAGATGGGGAATTTTGGTGAGACCACATGATCAGTAGTGTTTGTGCTCTTGTGTAAAAGTTTGTTCGAGGATCAGATTGATAAATAAGCATTTTTAAACATCAGTGATTAATAGTTATGACTCAATTTGTATCAAACGCTCACAAAATGATGCAGCAATCCTTATAGGAAGAGTCGGTTTTAACCCTTTAATGCTTGATAGATGAAATAACATAAACTTTCCTTCGTACTGAAGTCTTTTGAACACCAAATAACTTTGATGTATATTGATGGCAGATCTTGTAAAGTTGAACATTTTTCAAACTTTTGTGCTAAATTTCAAGAAGGATGTTGATGTTTGCGTCCCTAGGATGGAGTTTGAGGACTTCAAGAGGAACTATGACAAGGTGGAGATCTGCAACATGACCCCTGACTCTCTGACCGACGACACCAAACGCCACTGGGAGGTCAGCTTGTTTGAGGGAAACTGGATCCGTGGCTCCACCGCTGGAGGCTGCAGGAACTACATCGGTGTGCTGCCTTTTGCCATGAAATGGCTCCAATGTAGAGGTCCTGTGGTTATTTTTGTCCCCACTGCCCCCACTAACGTGCTACCTGTGTAACCTGCAGACACGTTTTGGACCAACCCACAGTACAGGCTGGAGCTCGAGGATGCTGACGATGAAGATGACGTGTGCAGCGTGGTGATCGCCCTGATGCAGAAGAACAGGAGAAAGCTGAGGAAGGAGGGTCTGGACCTGGAGACCATTGGATTTGCTGTGTATGAGGTTGGAAAACAATTCAACATTTTTGACCCTCAGACTTGCATGGTTCAGGATATCACGTTGTGCAAGAGTCATATAGTTTCAGTGTGTTGCAACATCTTTCTTGTATTTTTTTTTTCCCTACTGACAAAACAGAGACAAAACATCAGGACAGATGTCTTCAGCATTTATTTCTGATTCTTTACAGACTTTTTACTGTTTAATTATGATAAAATGAACTAATCAAGAAGGTAGAAATGTTAACAATTTTAACATCTGAAATTCTAAAGTCTGAGCCTGATGATGAAGGTCACTGATTTCATCAAAGCTTTCACTTCACGGGTCATACCCAGTGACTAAATTCCTAATTTTCCTTATATTTCCTTTTAGAAACCTCAAATGCAACTTTCTGTTCTCATGTCTTTGTGTCTGCTCTTTCAGGCTCCAGATGACGAGGATCACGTGGGAAAGGATTTCTTCCGCTACCACGGATCCAAAGCTCGGAGCAGGACCTACATCAACATGCGGGAGGTGGCGGAGCGATTCACTCTTCCTCCAGGAAAATACCTGCTGGTCCCCACCACCTTCCAACCCCACCACGAAGCTGACTTCCTGGTCCGAATCTTCTCTGAGAAGAAGGCCGGAGCCGTGTGAGTGCTCAGCTTTGGATTCCCGGAGAAAAAAACAAAACGAAACCAAAACGAAAAAGTGTTGTTTTGCTTATCAGACTCTCATTTAACAGCAACAAAACATTTTAGATTCAACTTTATTCCTTCAGCTAAATTCTCTGACAAAGACCTTTAAATCAAATACATAAAATAAAAATGGCTTTAATCATTCTGAATAAGTCATTTTTGAGTTTCATTTAGAGTTTATAGTGGTGGAGTGGGTTAAAAAAAGAGGACTGAAAAGGATTTCTATATCGCATATTTTAAGCTTTTTTTTTTTTTTTTTTTTTAACAGAGAGATGGGTACCAGTGTTGATGCAGACCTCCCAGATGTAAGTAACTAGTCCATAATCAAACACCAGTTTCACCCACCGGTGGAGTCTGTTTGTACTGAGGAAGTGTCTTTTCTCCCAGCCGCCCATGCCCAGCCCGCCGGAGGAGGAGAGCGATGAAGAAAGAGGCCTACGGAGGCTGTTTGAGCAGCTGGCCGGCCCGGTGAGAAAACAGCAGCATCACCTGAAGGCCTAGACTGCTGGAAGTATTCCACCTTTAGAAAGACAACTTAAACACTGAAGCTCAAACTGATGAAAACTGAAACTCATCCACCGATGTTTATGATCACTTTATGACCAAGGGGACTTTACTTCTTGCACCACAACCAGATCAAAATTACAACTGAGAAGACTTTTAGAAAACCACTGAACATTGACACAAAATATTCTGACTAGCTGTAGCTGTTCCTCAGTTTTAGCACTAAATAATACAAGTTGGCATCCAAAGGCATTAAATTCATACAATGAATATCAAAAGTATTATGCCTCAATTGATGCAAAATATTACTCTGTAACTGCAGTTTTAAAGAACACTGTTTAAAAGCTATTTTTAATCTGCTTATCTCTGGTTCACGCGAAGCCAGCGGAGGCATCTGCAGCGTTAGTGTTTCCAAACTGCACGCTGGGCGCTGCTGCTTCAGCACAACCGTCGACCAATCAAAGTATGGCTTTACAACCAGAGCTAGCCGATTAAATTGTATGTGAGGGCATTGCTCATCAGAGCAGGCGCTTTACTTGTGAAGCCAGAAATGTGCTTGGTTGTTTATGGTATGTCAGCCGTAGTTCTCTCACCATGATTACCATCTCGAAAATTACAAATGTTTCCACAAATATTCCAGCTTATGAAACAATCAGGACACAGATGTTTGGACATATTGGACCGC
>JAOWBL010000001.1:1075511-1104867 GCA_028564865.1 Zenarchopterus dispar
ACCCATATACTCACCCCTGTACTCACCCATATACTCACCCCCGTTCTCACCCATATACTCACCCATATACTCACCCCTGTACTCACCCATATACTCACCCATATACTCACCCATATACTCACCCCTGTACTCACCCCCGTACTCACCCCTGTACTCACCCATATACTCACCCATATACTCACCCCCGTACTCACCCATATACTCACCCCTGTACTCACCCATATACTCACCCATATACTCACCCATGTACTCACCCATATACTCACCCCCGTACTCACCCATATACCCACCCCTGTACTCACCCATATACTCACCCATATACTCACCCATGTACTCACCCATATACTCACCCATATACTCACCCTTGTACTCACCCATATACTCACCCATGTACTCACCCATATATTCACCCATATTCACACCTCCGTACTCACCCATATACTCACCCCTGTACTCACCCATGTACTCACCCATATACTCACCCCTGTACTCACCCATATACTCACCCATATACTCACCCCTATACTCACCCCTGTACTCACCCATATACTCACCCATATACTCACCCATATACCCACTCATATACTCACCCATATACCCACCCATATACTCACCCCTGTACTCACCCATATACCCACCCATATAGTCACCCCTGTACTCACCCATATACTCACCCCTGTACTCACCCATGTTCTCACCCCTGTACTCACCCATATACTCACCCACATACCCACTCATATACTCACCCATATATCCACCCATATACTCACCCCTGTACTCACCCATATACCCACCCATATAGTCACCCCTGTACTCACCCACATACTCACCCCTGTATTCACCCACATACCCACCCCTGTACTCACCCATATACTCACCCATATACCCACCCATATACTCACCCATGTACTCACCCATATACTCACCCACATACTCACCCATATACTCACCCCTGTACTCACCCATGTTCTCACCCACATACTCCCCCATTTACTCACCCATGTACTCACCCCTGTACTCACCCATGTTCTCACCCATTTACTCACCCCTGTACTCACCCATATATACTCACCCATATTCTCACCCATGTACTTGCCCGTATACTCACCCATATACTCACCCAAACACATGCACTCACCCCTGTTCTCACCCATGTACTCTGTACCCGTTCATGTACTCTGTACTCATTTATGTACTCTGTACTCAACCGTGTACTCTGTACTCATTCATATACTCTGTACTCGTTCAGGCTTTTCGGTTTCCACAGCGACTCGGAAGCGCCAGGTGCGCTTCTCGGCGCGCCATGACATCATCCTTCTGCGGCAGGTCATCGCCCAGAACCCCTTTGCCTCCAAAGAGCCAGGTTTGTCGTCTTTGGTTAAAATTTGACTTAGGAGCTGCGGTTCCAGCGTGATAAACGAAGATCGGAGAAAGTCGGTGTTTTTTTCCCTCAAAAGTGATCTCCATCGTTGATGATGTCAGGACGAATCTGGGCCCGCATGGGGGAGAACATCACCGCCGCCCTCCAGGAGGAGAACTTCGAGGTGGATGCTCGGAGGTGTCGGGAGAGAACCATGCTCCTGCTGGACTACTACAAGAAACAAGACTTTCCGAGTCTGCGCAGGTCGGTGCACCCAACGATCACTACGGCGATGTGGGTTCGTAGATGCTTGACTGCGTTTTTTTTTTCATTGTTTTTCAGGTTTGGAACGGAGAGGTTGTACGCCCAAAAGGAGGATTTGCTCCATGATGTCTTGGAGCTGGAGGCGGAGAAAGGGCTGGTGGCCGGAGGCGACCTCGTGAAGTACCAGGTGAGTGTCCGCCGACAAAGGGAAAAATGACCAAAAAGAAGGTCAGAACCAACCTCCGTGAGAAACGGGACACAGACAAGATCCAGACGTTTAAAAAAAAATGCCACAAACACAAACGGTCCTTCTTTACTTTGTCAGTTGTAGTTCATAAATACTAGATAATATTTTATAAAAAAAAAAAGTATGACATAACCTTCTACATGTACCATGTTTTCAGTCATTTCTGTAGCACTTATAAACTTTTCAGAGATCACGTCCAGAGGTCTAGCTCCATCCATCCATCCATCCATCCATCCATCCATCCATCCATCCATCCATCCATCCATCCATCCATCCATCCATCCATCTATCTTCTTCCGTTTATCCATGGTTGGGTCGTGGGGGCAGTAGTCTAACCAGGGAGGTCCAGACTTCCTTCTCCCCACCCACTTCATCCAGCTCATCTGGAGAGGGGGGGTCTCCCGAATGTTCCCAGGCCAGCCGAGAGACATAGTCTCTCCAACGTGTCCTGGGTCTTCTCTGGGGTCTCCTCCCTGTGGGACATGCCCAGAAAACTTCACCAGGGAGGCGACCAGGAGGCATCCTCACCAGATGCCCGACCCACCTCATCTGGTTCCTCTTGATGTGGAGGAGGAGCGGTTCTACTCTGAGCCCCTCCTGGATGACCAAGCTTCTCACCTTATCTCTGTTGGAGATAGGATGAGATATGGATGAGTTAACTGAATTCCATCCATCCATCCATCCATCCATCCATCCATCCATTTTCTACACACATTACTTCCTGTACAGGGTCATGGAGGTCTGCTGGAGCCAATCCCACCTCATGAGGGCGATAGACAGGGGTACACCTGGACAGGTTGCCAGTCCATCACAGAGTCACATACACAGACAAACAACCGTGCACACTCACACCTCAGGACAATTTAGAGATCCCAGTCAACCAAACTACATGTTTTTGGACTGTTGGAGGAAACCGGAGTACCTGGGAGTTGAACCAGGAACCTTCTTGCTGTGAGGCAACAGTGCTAACCACTAAACCACCATACTCCCCTTAACTGAATTCAAGTAGTAGAATTGAACTTTTGCAATTTTGAGCTCAGCAGGTCCCCCTACAGGCGTGGAGGTCAAATTGCTTTTACTCTGTCTCCTGCTCAGTTTGTCGTGTTCCCTTTGGTCATGACTCTTTAGTGTGTTTTACCAGCCTCTGATCTCCACTACAACCTTATTTCCTGTTTTCATTGTTGTTGATTTGTGACACAATGCTTATTTGACACAAACGACGACTAGGACAGTTACTATTTTTTGCCAATAGCAGGAAAAGAAAAGCATGAGAGCAGGATAACACTAACCAAAAGTAATCAATTCGTTTTTCAAATGAAACTGAATTTTTTAATGTTTAAAAGAAAAAATAAATAAATCTGTGTGTCTTTAACTGAGAAAAAAAATTGTACATTTCTGTTTGCTTCTACACAACAATTACTCACTAGAACCAAGTCACCATTCCTAGTCAAAAGTCTCTCCTTTTCCTGATGTTTTTGTCTTGGAAACATTGTTTTTTTTTCCGTAACTTTGTCAGGATGAAGAGCGAAGAAATCACGCCATAGAGGAGCTAACTCTACCAGAACAGGACAAACCCAACATCAACCAAGTGTCCGCTGCAGGTAAAGCAGGTTCACAAGACCGAACATGAACGTGTTTGCTTGATATCTGCACAGCTGACAGAAAACAGAGATTAAGGTTTGTTTAGTCGTCGGATAGATACTCCCAGCCGGACGGTGAGATTCTAACAGCTGTTAAAGTTTCACTTCAGTTTTACTACCTTTAAGTGTATTGTGCTATTTCACGACAAATGTCACCCGAGGTCACGGGTCCAATACTACACAAAGTTAAACTAATTCAATCTAATTATATCACAGTTTAATTTAACATCATTTTAGTTAACAGTTGTCATTTTCTCTTTCACATACAAGTGTTTGTGGGATTTAGTCAACTTTCCCACCTACAGATCCAGAAGAAGAGTGCGAACAGATAACCGAGCTTTCGGCGGCGCCCACGGCCAAGCGGCCCTGCCAGTGCTGCTGCCAGACCTACTCGGAGATCCTGAGCTTCCTGGAGAAACGCTCGGAGGCCGAGCAGCGGCTCCGGGAGGAGGAGCTCGCCCTGCGCAGGGAGGAGCTGGAAATCCAGAGGAGTGCGTCTTTTCCTCTACCTTACCGAAGGGGAACGCTAAATACGCCGTGAATATGGGGATTCCTGATGTCATTCATAAAACTGTTCTAAAACTTCATTTTTTTTGATTGTGGAGAAATTTTAATTAAATTCTTGCTATGATAAGTAGTGAGAAATTATAACTATGTGTTAAATGATCTTAGAATTGAGGAGGATTGAATTATTGCGTATGCAGATGATGGTGTTGTCTACATTCATGCCGGTGTTGTTGTAACATTCCCATTTTCCTGTTTTTTTTTTTTGTTTTTGTTTTGGCAGGTAAGATTGCTCTGGAGAGAGAACGTCTGGAAGCTGAGAGGAAAGAAAGAGAGCAGAGATTTGAGCTGGAGAACCAGGAGAGGCAGGTGATCCTGGACCTGCTGAAGGAGAAGGTGCTGAAAGGATGAAAAAAAAAAAGACAACACAAAACGAAAACGCTGCCACCTGCAGCATCTGTGGGTGGAAGATGTGGACAGACTGAGCAGGCTGCCAAAAAGAGGAAGAAAAACAGCGAAACTGGAAGTGAGCAGATCAAAGACAGGAACAGTGGGTCGAAGTATAAAATGTAGGCCACTGATGCGTGATTGGTCGTTATATTTGTCTAGCTTAACCGTCAAACCAACAAGTGATGCTGAGTGTGTGATAGGACGTCTGTTCAGTTGCTTCAGAAAGCTCTTCATCAAACTAATCTAAATTCTCCCAAAATCCATGTTGTAGAAGGTTTTTTTAGACATAAAAAAAGAAAAAGTGACATATTTCTTTTAGAGAAGTGTCCAAACCGTCCTGCTTTTTCATGAATCCGCGGGACACCTGTCACAAACTAAATGAGATAAACACTTTAGCGAGGTATGTTTCCCATAATTCCCACCGGAGCAGATCTTCTCACCGTCCTCGGCACCTTCTGAGCGCCCATCAGCGTGATGGATCCAGAGGGAGAGCCTGGAGCGTACACAACTTAGACCTCCCTCAGCTGTTTCTTTGTGTGGAGAAACTTGTCCTCGTCAGAACATCCCACATCAAACCACTGGCCTTTCCCTTCAACAGGAAGACAAGGATGAAGAGGAAGACTTCTATCTGTCAGCCTTAGTTTAGTTAGTTTCCATGGGTAGGGGTCCAGGACAAAACCTCGGAGACAGATTGGAAAGTTGTTGTCGGTAGGGAGTGTTTTATGACGCTACTTTATAAGTGAAATGTGAAACTTCAACATCGGCCTCAACGAACTACTCAGAGCTCATTCTTATAGAATGATAATAAACACTTCCCGTGGGCCAGTCTGCATGAGGATTTGAAAACATTTCGCTTCACTGACTGTCATCTAAGAAACAGATTGCAGACGGGGGTTTGGCAGCAGTGCTGTGATCTAATGAACAAAACATTGGCAGACAGGATTAACTTTAGTCTTTTCCACAAAGTCAGTACATACTTTTTCCTCACAGGACATTAACACCTTTAAAAACACAATTACTATTGTTTTAGAATAAAAAATGAAACAAAAACCTTGATACTATATTCAAAGGTTATAAAAGAGGTTAAAATGTGAATCTGAAACTCTTGCAAATCCAATAGCATTTAATATGTTGGTGACTTTACACATGACTGATGTCATTTTGTATTTAAAGGAGACATATTATGGCTTTATTCACATATTGACACAATTTCCTGAGGTTAGGATTAGGGTTTGTGTCATGCTTTGATTAAAAAAACAAAAAAACTACAGGGATACAGTCTTAGAGGCCCTGTTTTAACCATGTCTTGACAGCTGTGTTCATATCAGCTGGTTTAGGGGGCGGAGTCAGCCACATCATCTTCTTCTATGGAAATTATTCTGAAAGGCTTGTTTTGCTCTCACCTCCATTAGCCGAACCCTGCAAAAATATCTGAGCAGCTGCTGTCAGATGTTTACAGTGGGCTTCATGTGTTGACTGGACGGCAAAATCAAAAATGACCGTAGTGTGAATCTGACTCTGTGTTATTATAAACAGGTGGGGGCTTTGCTAAGCACGTTAGCATGACGATTACAGATGAGGAAATGAGATCTGCTAGCCATTGGCTGAGCCGGCTGTCAATCAATCATGTTAGAAATAAATGTAATGCTTTATATAAATTCTCCTGACGTGGTACAAAAAAATTCACCCCCCTCAGAGTTGTCATAGATGTGAAATCAAAGAACTGAGACCAAGACAGTTTTTTAAAACAGGCGGTAAATATGTTTATTTCTGCTCTAAACTTGAACATTTTAACATGGAAGTCAGTGGAGGTTGACTCCCTTTTGGAGCCACCCTCTAGTGGTCAGTCGAGGAACTGCAACAAATCTTGGTTCTGCATGAGCCTCAGTCCAGAAGGGAGATGGTTCGGCGCTTGTGCAGAAGGTACCAAACTAACTGGTACAGGGGAAGGGGCTTTAAGCGATGACCCGTACAGGAGCCAAAATGGCTCCTTTCACATGCTTCATTTCTCTGAGGGTTTGTATCCAAAAGGTGTCCAAAGGCAGGATTTTCTGTTCCACCTAGAAGCTAAAGTTGAATCTAGAGGAACCAGACTAAATGTTTGGTCAATGAGGAAAAGAGTGAAAATAACTGGCCAGGCTTTGATAAGTCTACAATAATCTGGATCTGTGATGTCACAATGTTCTGTAAATCTGAACCACTTACTTCCATTAATTTTAGACCCCAAACAAAGTGGCATGGCTATGTCACTCTAGGCACTTTTTTTTTTTTTTTGCATAATATGTCCCCTTTAAATTGTCTGAAATGAAGAGTGAAGTGCTGTATTTTTTTTACTAATAAACACTTTTGTACATAAAAACAAAACAAAGCACAAAAAAACCCTTTGTCTAGGTTTTATCTGTGTCTGCTCACACATAAATCAGTCATCTGGCTCCAAAGCATAATTGTTAAAAAAAATAAACAAACAAACAAAAAACTGAAAACAAATATGACAAGAAGCCCTAAGTGTTATAGAATGAAAGCACATAATTATTTTTTTAGGATGTAATTCTACAAATAAAAGGTCTGGGGCAGAGTTTGTGTGCATCATCATCATTTCAATCTACGGCTAAAATGACTGATTTACTAAGAAATGCTGCTGTAAATGACCTGTTGACAAGCTCCGCCCCCTTAGAGACTGTTGCTAACTCGGACAAGCTATTGGCATTACTTACAGTTTTAAACTGGTGACTGTATGTCTAAAAACAAACAAATTCTCAACACATCTGACTGTTGTTACGACATCCAGGATCAACACTCTTCGTGCACTGCAGAATAAGACTGAAATAATTTACTGTTAATTAGTTTAGTTCGGAAAGGCATAACCACTGTTAGCTATCCAACACTCGATGTGAAGTTATAACTTTACTTCTGGTGTCTGGTAGCTTCATTATCTGAGGTAAAGATAGAAATTAAAGTGAGTTAACCCCGTAGGAAGCCTGCTGTGGACACTGATACTGTCGTAAAACGCGGGGCACTTGAAGGACATCTCAAAATTGAGGTTAAAAATTGGTAGCCAACAATAATTAGAATGGGGCCTACATTATAGTGGTTGGGGTCCTACGGGGCCCAAACCATGTGGGTGCCATATTTCACTCCAGTGGGGAGTCCCACAGTGATTTGCTGCCCACAGGAGCCCCAACATGGGCCCTAACTTGGCTTGGCTTGCACCCCATTGTGTGGCACCCACATGTACCCTTTTAAGTGTAGATATGTCAAAACTGAATTCAAGCTTAAGTGAGGAAAGCAGTTTATGAGTTTAATTACTGGCGTAATAATAGGTAGAGTTATTCCCATTGAGAGCCTGTGATCAGCTCTCAAAAAGAAGAAATCCATAATCAGAACGTTATAAAATGTGATCAACTCAGTGCACTAAAGGAGCAAGAGTGACTCTATCAGTCAAAACCTTATATCCACGATGCCAGAGCAAATTATGTTTTCAGGAAAGGTTAACAGTGTAAATATTATCTTTTTGATAGAATCAGATCTATCTGCCAACAGAAAGGCCTTAGAAAACTGTTAAATAATCCTCAATATACCACAAAAACAAGTGAAAAACATCATCTAAGAAAAAGGAAGCTGTAAAGTTCGCAAAGCACAGAATTCTGTATCCATGCCAAAGGTTTTAGCCTCAACTGTGGTTTTGGTTGTGAGCATGTTTTTAGGATTAGCGGGAGCTGTTACACGTCCACTGCTACATTCATGTTCGTTTCCCTTTAATTATGAGTCACACGCAGCTCACGCTCTGATTGGTGGGATTTGGACCTTTCGCCGCCTTGGCTGTTTCAATCTGCTCTCCGATTGGTCCGCCGGAATGTCAGTCTCGCTTATTATCCATCCAATGAAAACGTGCTCGTGCCGTTTTTCTCCGGGCCGAGACAACGATGCTACGAAGATTTTACCGTCTTTAGTTTTAGTCGGTTGTGACTGCTCTGAGTTTTATCTGTGGTACATTTGAGTTACATTTACGACAAAAACAACACAGCTTGCCTTTTGTGGACACCTTAAAGAGTCATAACCGCATGGACGAAGTCGTAGCTTTGTTTTCTGCTGCTGGTGATTTTACTGGTCGTCTGGGATTTTCCCTGTTTCTCGTAGATTTGAAATAACCGACACAGGTGGTGCGTTCACGTGTCACGTGGACCATGTGCCCAAAGCGTCGTTAGTTTGTAAACTGTGTTGAGTAGCTGTCAAATGTTAGCATTTTCTGATATTATTATTCTGGTATTCTGAACCTAGAAGAGTTTAAAATTGAAATTATACTGTTCAAACTTCTGATTACTTATCCACGAAGGATTTTGACGATTCAGTGGGCTAATTAACCACGTCCCCTGCAGATTCCCAAGCAGCATGCCCATAAAGCGTTTTGGGGGTCACAAGTCTTTGGTTTCTTTCTCTCAAGCCACAAAGTTGTCTTATGGTTACACAAAAATGAACATTTCAAGAAGCGGCTACCGTGTTTTTTCTGCCAACTCCACCACCGCCTGCACCGAGCTGGCCAAGAAGATAACAGAGTAAGTAAATCCTAACTATAGCTGCAAAACCACTATTTCTCTTACATATTTAAGGTTTTAATTCACGCAGTAATAGCAGTGACGTGAGCTAGAATATAATTGTGTGATTGTTATGAGTTATTCCAGTTATTAGCTGGTGTTGTGAATCCATTTCATATAAATTATGCAACAACAAACAGGAAAGCAAGGTGTCACTTAAACCACAGGAACAGATGATAGTGGGATTAAGATATAAACTATATTTTCTAAGGTTAAAGTGAAAGGAAGAATGGCACTGGTAAAATTGCTTAATGAAAACATGAATCTGCTGGAGGTGTACTTGTGCATTTGTACACTGCTTTGTTACATGTTTACAGCTGATTAGTCAACTCTTTAAACACACAAACTTTGCACTAAGTCACTGAACTTGCAACTAGGAGTTATTTTCATGCAGTGAACACTTTAACACTTATTTAGTGATGATTGTAGGAGTAATGACATACCTCTCATATTAAAGAAAAAACAAATTTCTCAAAAGGTGAGATACTATAAAATCTAAGGAAAAAAAACACAGTGAATTGCAATCTTATAAACCTGTATTTTGTTCACATTAAGACATGGTGAAAAAAATAAACCTTATCAAATGTTGAAAGTGAGGGAAGAAGCAAAGAGTAATTTTGTAATAAAACCCAGCTACATGTCCCAAAAAGTAGGAACAGAGTGATGCTGGACTTTTGTATGAGGACTATTGTCCCATGTGTTTTTAATGTAAGATTTAAGTGTTTGTTTGTTTTTTAAATTTTAGTTTGTTTGTTTGGACAGTAGGCAGTCCATTTTAGGACCAAGACCTTTCTACTATGAACCCATGCTCTCATAATCAATATTGTTTAAGTCTAGCATTGTCTTGCTGAAATATGCAACACCTTCCCCGAAAAGCTGTTTTCTGGATGGGAGGACACGTTACTCCTAAAACCTGTATATGTCCCAATGTTTTTATTTCTGTTAGCAAATTCAGTGTGAGCTAATATTTTTCATCAAATGGTAAAATATCAATCATTGTAAGTTTTGAAAAAAAAAATCTTTCATTGTGAATAAAAGTATTAGTTCATGAGATTTGGAAATTATTTAACCCCTTGATGGCTGATGTTGCATATTTGATACATACCTGTCTGAAACCTCTGTAGCATCCCCAGAGTCAAAATAATAATAATAACAAAAAAAGATTTGTACAATTAAAAAAATTCTAAAAAATAGATACACTACATAGAAATATAAAAGAAATGACCTAATGTATTCATAGGGGTACAAAAAAAATGAATTAAAAATCTTTTAAAAACAGGATTGGGGCTATGTTTTATTGCGATATATTTTAAACACTTTAAATGTACAAAATTATAATTTTCTGTGTATTATTTCATATATCAGGCATCAAGGGGTTAATTCTATATGTATTCACACGTTAGACAGCGTCTGAAACTTTGGAATTGTGGTTGTAAAACTGCAATTTTAAACTGGCTGTAAAATTTAATTTTTTATGCAACTGATGGTTTGATATGGGCCTTTTCTTTTTGTTTTTTTTTCTTTTCTTTTTTTTAAAAGACCAATTAAATTGTTTGAACTAACCCAGTATTTCCTCAGCTTAATGTCTCCTGACGGTATATCTATTTAGGCTTCCTTGGAATGAACAAAATTCACGTGCTTCAAAATGCATGTGTAGGAGTAGGAGTAGGAGGAGGTGGTGCTGGTGGTGGTGGTTTGAAAGCTGTGTTTGTGACTTCTGGTGTGGGGATTCAGACTGGGTCGGTACCAGTCGCTGTGACCTGAGGTTGACACTGTCCAGCCTCACTTCTGTCCAGGGAGGTAAACAAGGCACAGGTGCTGCCGTCGTATAAATACGTTGTTATTGGTGGAGCATTTGAATGAATTCTGGATCAGAACACGACGGTATCTGGAACCGGTGGACAGTCGTGTTTTCGCTGATTTCGCCTACACGAAGAGCTTCGTCATCGCCAGAGTTTACCGTTTGGCAGCGTTGACGTGATAAGGGAGGTGACACTGGCATGCTGCTGCTGAGTTGTTTAGATGTGGAGCAAAGGTTTTAATCACGGCATGAAACTGGAAATGTACTGCAATGTGTTTGCTGCTTTTAACTTTGTAATTGTTTATAAGATGTAAAAAACAAACAAACAAACAAAACAAATCCAGGCTGTGACTTGGATTACATTTTCAACTTTGTTGGAGCTTTTTCTTTTTGCACAAATACATGTGTGAACTTAATTATAGCTTTAGATGTCCAGTTTAAATGTCTGGTACCTCTAGGGTTCTGCTGAAGTCCAAAGCCTGATAATTATTTCAGAATAACAAAGTTTAGGAGTCACAAGGAGAGGCTCTTCCTGAAAACGAGTAGATTTAGCTGAAGTGCCGTTTTCGATTAGTCGAATCCCCGGAGTCAACATAAGCTCTTGCTCCTGTACGCTGCCCAAAGAAGATGACCCCACACTGAACCCCCACCCTCTGTGATGTCACAGAGTCGGCATTATTAAAAAAAAAACAAACTCGTTCTCTGTCCTCCAGTAGTTTTAGCTCAAATTAGTTAACTTGTGGTTCACAAATCTTTGAGCCCCCCTCACATATAAGATAATTCATAGTAACACTCTACAGAGATGCATCATAAAACAAATAAAAAAACAAAACAAAACAATGTTGACATTTTTTTTTCATCGGGTTGGTGCTGAACATTGTGGTGTAAAAGGTAGAACTTGTACAGGTTTGGTGACTTTGTGGTGCTTTTTCACATTTATAACTTTTATTTATTTTCTTTCCAGACGTCTGGGTGTGGAGCTGGGCAAGTCTGTGGTTTATCAAGAGTCAAACTCAGGTAAAACAAAGCAGTGTGTCCGCAAACCTCGCTTCCACTTTGAATCTCTGTAACTTCATTTATACTTTGTTGTCATTTCTCTTAACTTTTTTCTTTTTTTTCCCCCTCGGTCCTCTGCAGAAACTCGAGTGGACCTGAAAGAATCTGTCCGTGGACAAGACATCTTTATCATCCAGACCATTCCCAGGTGAGACCATAGACTCCGGAAAACAATGGACAGAGCGTTTGGACACGTGACCCATTCCTTTCTGAAGACCGGGTTTCTGCGTCCCGTACGAAGACATGTGGGCGTGTACCCGTAGGCTTCTTCAACCGACGGGAACACGCCCACCGCCTGTCAGTCAAAGTTAGCTTTGCTCCCATGTCCTTCAGCTGAACGCTGGGTTCATACAAACTTCTGTTTGCTTCGGTAACTTTGGTAGCGTGACGATTACGGTTGAGAACGTAATCGCTGCTAGCCATTGGCTGAGCTGACTGTCAATCAGTCATATTAGAAATAAATTGTATTGCTTTATAGAAATTCTCCTGGCTTGGGACAAAAAAAAATATTTATTCACCCCCTCATAGTTGTCATGGATGTGAAATTAAGCGATTGAGACCAAAAGGGTTTTTTGAATATTTTTTTGAATATTTGAATTTTTTTTTGTTTATTTCTGCTCCAAAGTTGGACTTTTTAACATTGGAGTCAGTGGAACCAGCCTCTAGTGGCCAGTCAGGGAACTGCAACATATTGATGGTTGGCACTTGGGTGAGACAAAAGCCCCGTTTCCACCACCGTGTCCAGGTTGGGACGGGAAGGATGCCTGAATAACTGACCCAAGCTGTCTAATCTTTTTTTTTTTGGGGTACTAATCTAACCGGTCCGACCCAAAGGGGTGGAGCTTGACACACAGCAATCTGTTGATTGGTTGGTTGAACGAATCATCACTTCACACGCGACTCAGGCTCAGAAACAAACCGAGAACAGCTCCAGGTTTAGAGCGACACAACTTTTATTTCATGATTAAGTCTCTGTACAATAATGGCCGCTGAAAGAACCGCTCCGTGGACGCCCGAGGACGTTGGATGTTTGAGATTCTCGTCTCTTTTGTTTTTGTTTTACTTGAAGGAAAGTGTCCCTCTTTGCTATCTGGCAGACACCCCACCTATGAGGTGAGGATACGTACACCTGTGGAAATACATATCCATTTCCTTTTTTTTTTTTTTTTTTTTTTAGAGACGTCAACACGGCCATCATGGAGCTGCTGGTCATGTCTTACGCCTTGAAGACGTCCTGCGCCAAGAACATCATCGGAGTCATTCCCTACTTTCCCTACAGCAAGCAGTGCAAGATGAGGAAGAGGGGTTCTGTGGTCTGCAAGCTGCTGGCGTCCATGTTGGCGAAGGCTGGTAAGACTCGGCTGCACCGCAGGACTTCTATGTGGACTAAACTACTAAACTTGGAGGCCTCTTGGATGGGAGGGAAACTTCTCCCAGATCCAAGAAAAGAAGTTCATGAGGCGTATATCCAAACTTTTATGGTCTAAACATATCAGTTTATTGAACAGAGTTGTCGGTTTTATTCAGTATCTGGCTGCTCTTTATTTGGAGATCGTTTTGAGGCCGTACCCACTAATGCACAGATCTCACATGTCCCACGCTGCAGGTCTGACTCACATCATCACCATGGACCTCCACCAGAAGGAAATCCAGGGCTTCTTCAGTTTCCCTGTGGACAACCTGAGAGCGTCTCCTTTCCTCATCCAGTACATCCAGGAGGAGGTGAGGCGGCATCACAAGCAGCCAACGTGCCACAAAAAGTACCATGATCATCCACTTCCTGTCTGAGTTTGGGTCGTGGGACTGAGACCACTCCCCCCCCTGAAATGTCCTCATCTCTGTCCTGGGTCTGCCCGGGAGTCACCTCCCCTTAACCAGATACATGGACCACCTCAGTCTTCTGTAAATCAAATATGTTGAATTATTTGATTAACACACAGGTTTTTTTTAAATTGTTTTTTCCTCCTCAGATCCCAGACTACAGGAACGCTGTAATTGTTGCAAAGTCGCCTTCGGCTGCTAAAAGGTACATTTGGGGCCATTGTACCTCAAAATGAGATGCGCATATGTTACCCCTACCTTCTATTGGTATTCTAATGCTGGCTTCTATTATTATTACTATTCTACTACTATTACTTTTCTATTACAAGCTTATATTACTCTTCTATTACTGGCTTCTATTGTTGTTATTATTATTATCACTATTATTATTACTATTACTTTTCTGTGACTGGCTTCTATTACTATTACTCTTATATTACTTTTCTGTGACTGGTTTCTGGTACACATGTAGTAATAGAATAGTAATAGTATCTGTGAGATCAGATTAGTCAGGAAATGCTTTTAGGGTTTGTAGTTGCTCAGCTGTACTTGTTTTTCCGTGTTTGTCTCAGAGCTCAGTCTTATGCCGAGAGGCTGCGACTCGGACTGGCGGTGATGCACGGGGAGCCCCACCATTCAGAGTCCGACATGGCGGACGGTCGGCATTCCCCCCCGCTGACCCGGCCCAGCGCGGGACACACCGGCCTGGAGCTGCCATGTAAGACTATCACGCAGCGTTTTATCCTGGTGCCGTTTTCATGTTTCTGTGTTCTTGAACTGAAGTTTAGATTTTTGTTGTTGAGGCTCGTGCAGAACCAAGATTCGTTGCAGTTCCTGGACTGACCACTAGAGGGTGGCTCCAAAAGCGAGTCAATCCCCATTCACTTCCATGTTAAACGGTTCAATAAAAGCAACCTGCTTTGATTTGATCCGTTTTCTGTTGCTGCTGTATATTAAAGTACGCAGTTTAAGGGTTAGGTGTTGTAGTTGGCCACGGGCTGAGTTTCCAGGGAAGTCAGCTGGATTTGTAAACGAGTGCATTGACCACGCTAACCTCTTCATAACACCCAGAAAAAACCCCGTTTGAGGTTGGCACGGTGTCGGGGTTTGTTTGACATCACTCCTCCAGATTCATGTTCCTCCTCAGCACATCTTTTTCTATCATTTTGGTTGAATATACCGACTCCCTCTCTGGATAGAAATGTGTTTCATGTTGGTTATATCGTGTTATTTCCTTTCCAGCAGGTGCTGAAGGACATTATCTTTTTTTTTTTTCTTTCTAAAATTTCAAGTTGAAATTCACAAATGCTTTTATTTCAGAAAAAAAATGAAGCAAATGTTTTGTCTTTTGATTTGCCTTTTTTGATTTATATTATTGTGTGCAGGCTTTTTTTTTTTGTTCAAGTCTTAACCGCTATTTTTTTTTTAAATTTTATTTTAAATAACAATACTATATTTTCCCCCACAGTAAACGCCAGACATTCCCCATTTCCTGGAATAGAGATCCCAAGTATGATTGCAGTGCTTGAAATCCTTCGTAGCCTCTGTTGATTTTTTAAATTTTTTTAAATTTTATTTTAAATCACGGTTTTGCATGAATTGAGTTGCAGTGGGCTTCCACCTGACATCAGGATTTACACAAAAGGTTTAGATCAAATCATATAAATATAACTCCAAATTAGACCAAAAATGAATTTTCAAAAACAAAAAAATAAATTCAGTCACAAACTTGAGATTTTTCATATTTTACCTCGTCAGTTTCATCTCATTTGTCAATATATATTAATTTGTGCATTTCTGGCCTTCAGTGTTTTCCCAAACAGTTGGAAAATTTGCAATTTAGGACCAGTAACAAAGGTAAAAATGTCACTTTAAAGAATTGATGTTAAATGATTGTTGTAGTTGGTGGAAGAGCGGCTTAAAAACCTGTATCAACAGCTGGCGAAAATTTGTGTTTTTAGCACGACGCTACACACTCAAAACTGTTTTTTTAAAAGTTCACTGTGAAAAAACAAACAAACAAACAAAAGAAGCCTTGTGTTGTCCAGAGGAGACGGCAACAACCGTCAAAAACCAGCCTGAGTGATGGTCCGGGGTTTTTATCCGTATCCTTGGCAACGCTCACCTCCACTTCTGTGACGGCAGCATTAATGCAGAAAAGCACAGAGATTTCAGACAAACATGATGTAACACATGAAGACCGTGTCTTTGCAGGGACGTCCCCCACCCACCCACCCACCCAAGACAATATAAAACTACATTTACACATGTTTAACAAAGACGTGACTAGAGAAGAGGGGCGGCTGCTGCACTGGTCTGTCCGTAGTCCTGATCGGAAATGAAAAAACGCAGCAGTGACTTTGTTGCCGACTTTAAAGTGTGTTTTTCCAGGAGGAATGAGACAAAGTAACTGAAATGCATCGTGGGTTGGCGTCCTCAGCGTCTTTGATGTTGCGGGTCCTCCTGATGCTTAACAGTGGTAAAAACTTTTATCTAGAGTCCAGGGATTGATTTATATCAACAAGTAGGAGTTTAGAATAAATAATATGAAATTTTATTATGTTTACACTGTAGATGCAAGAAATACTAATATATTTGTCTTTTTTTGTGGTTTCAGTTCCATTTAACATTCAGATAAACTTGCAAATGGGAGTTTTTGTTTCATGAGTGAAAATCCCTAAATGACTCATTTGTAACCTTTACAAACTGAGTGACAGTGGTTTTTTTTTGTTTGTTTGTTTTTTTAAGGGTTGATTGACTGGTTTATATTCTCAAAGTGTGAAAGTCCCATCCTCATATTTTAAAGTGTTAATCTCTCAATGCAGCAAAAACCACTTAAAAATGCTTAAAACCACTTGACTCATCTCAGTACAGGAAAAAAAAAAAAGAAAAAACATTCTGACCTTGGAGTAGCTCATTTGTTTTCTCACAGTCTAATAAAAGTCCATGTTTTCAGATTGTGATCTGAACTTCTGCCGAGTCATCGTTGACGCCGTCACGCCTGCTGTCGGGTTACTCATTCTCCATCTGAGGCCTCTGGCCACACAACTACATGTTTCTTTCCTGGAATCCCAAACATTTAACTTCGCTTGCATCATCACTTGTTTTTGGCTTTTTTAAAATGTTACATCATTTCATGTTACGCATTTATGAACCAGACGGCACAAATACCGAGAGTTAAACCTTTTGAGTGTTTGTGATGGTTGGTGGAAGTCCTCCGTTTCTCAGCGGGAATGATTTTTAGCCTCATGCTCGGTGTGTGTTTTGGATTTGGATCCCAAATGGCTCGATTTTTGTTTGTTTGTTTCCTTTCCAGTTTACACGTCTCTGATCCTGGGACTTTCTCATCTATGTACTCGTTTGCATATAAAAACCTTTCAGGAAAACGTCGGGGCTTCACGGGGGGAACCCTTTTAAAAAAAGTCAAGCGAGTTTGGGTTTTAGTTCAAAGTTGCTCGATAGCAACACAGAAATTTGATTATTGGTTTAAAAAAAAAAATTCTTGTTTTTGTCAGTAAAATATAACTTTGAACTCCCACCTTCATTGTCTCTTGCACCACCACATATTCCTCTGTGGCAGTTTATTACCCATCAACAATGTTGGAAAATTGCTCACAGAGTGGAAGTGAAAGCGGCAGGGGCGACTGAAAAGACTCAATGTAAATCTTGGACTTTTTGTTTGAAAAGCAACTTCACCTCCACGCCAGTAGGGGGAGCCTGTGAGTTAGAAAAAAATTGAAAAATGTCCTTTGGGTTGCCTGGAAATCTTTACACTAGGCACCTCATCTAATGTCTGTGTTGTGGAAGTAAGAGTGGTTGCAGTACCTCAACTGGCCAATGGAGGCAGGCTCCAGAGCGAGTCAATCTCTGTTGACTGCCGTGTTAATATGTCCAACTTTAGAGCGAAAGTAAACATAATTACAGACTGGTTCAAAAAACCGTTTTGCTCTCAATTGTTTGATTTCACATCCATGACAACGCTGAGAGTTTTTTTCTTTTTTTAAAAACCACGCCAGGAGCATTAATATAAAGCAATTAATTAATTTCTGATATGATTGACAGTCAGCTCAGCCAATGGCTAGCCAGCATGGCTGCATTCAGTATTCAAGAAAAAAAAAAGTTTTTAAGCCGCTCTTCAGAAACGTAGGCGTCACATGACTTGATACCTTGTCTGGTGTATTTACAGTTTATGCTCAGCGCTCATAGCTCCATCACTGAAGAACATAACCGCCACCTAGTGGTTGGTGGTATAATTACACCCACACAGATGACAATAAATGGCAACGACGGCGTAGGTCCTGTATGTAGGCAGCATGAACAACTGCTACATGATAACATGAATCAGGCGTTGGGTTTATTGGACTCTTTATTTTTAGTTTTCATTTGTCCTTGAACATTTCACAACAGTTGTATCTGGAGGTTATTTTGTGCCACAAAATGGAGCAAAAACTCCCAACAGGACGTTTGTATTTCAGTTAAAGTATTTACATGGCGATGGCCGTTCTTCCACATGTCTTCAATGCAACTATTACTACTTCATTTAGACTAAAGTCACCTTTCTGTCGCCTTAATCTGATCCTCATGGGATTATTGTTTCCATGACAACACACTGATTGATTTATGTGCAAGCTTTTTAAAGAGCTGTTGATTAAATTACAAAGAACGTTGATTCCTGCGTGTGATTGTTAACCTGCTGAGACCTGAAGCATCTCTAAGATCAGGAACTTCAAACCTCCAGGTTGCTTCAGGTCTCAGTGGAGTTAGAGGCTCAGTTCTACACTCACATGTCCATCTACCACTTCAAGAAGTATAAAAAAGTATTGTTAACTGGATTTAATAGAAGTACAAAAGTGGTGAACTGTTAATCTGGCTTTTTTTTTTTTTTAAACCAAACTGAACCTTCTTGAGCGGTTCTGAGTGGTAGCTGGAATCTTGCTGGGTCAGAGCATGACGTCTGCACGAAGTTTGCAGGTTTTAACCGATTTATCTTCTCACCAAATCTCTCAGCAGTTCTTGCTGTAAACTTTTTTTTTTTAAGAAAATAACATTTCTTTTCTGTTTGTCAGTGATGATGGCGAAGGAGAAGCCGCCGATCACCGTTGTCGGAGATGTCGGAGGAAGAATTGCCATCATTATTGTAAGAGCCAGCAGTTGTATTATTTTATTCTTTCGTTTATTTTAAAAAGAGGATGTAGACAAAAGAAGTATTTGTATTTTTTTTATGCGGTTTCGATGCCACTCAGCATTCAAATAAACTTGCAAATAGGAGTTTTTTTGTTTTGTTTTTGTTTCATGACTGAAAACCGCCAAGTGACTCATCTGTAACTTCAAAAACGGAACGAGGTGCCTTTTCCTTAGGATTAATTGACCCGTTTATATTCTCGTGTGAAAGTGGGCACTTGGTCAAACTCCCGCCTCACATTTTAAGCTGTTTTCCTCTTGATGCTTCAAAAGGGGAGATATTTACTCGCTGCCAGCTGTCGGGCATGGTGGTGGAGGTATGATGATTTGAACTTGGATGGAGCAGTCACAGACCAGATGGCAGCAGGGTTGAAACGCTGCAGTTTTAATAAAGCTGTGAATTGATGAATGTCTGCAGGCCTCAGTGAGCTCAGTGAGTCCTCCACAACGACAGCAGCATACTGACAGGGATTAGTTTTAGTTTTCTGCCACTAAAAGATGCTTCTACATGCTATCAGCTCATAGCGATGGAGCTGGTTTTTTTCCACACTGTTTCTGGCTTAGATTTTTTCCCCAGTAAATAATGTCACATTTTTGTTATTCGTGCGTTCTTTGTTTTTTTTTTTTTTTAACCACACATGTATCTTCCCTCCCAGGATGACATCATAGATGATGTGGAGGACTTTGTCGCAGCAGCAGAAACCCTGAAGGAGCGGGGCGCCTACAAGATCTACATCATGGCCACGCATGGGCTGCTGTCTGCTGACGCTCCCAGATTAATAGAGGAGTCTGCCATCGATGAGGTGAAACACTGGTGTGTGTGTGTGTGTGTGTGTGTGTGGTTGGCAGGCAAAGTCATGTTTGCTTCGTTATATTTGTTGGTTTTAAACGGTGGGGGGAAAAATATGGCTTTAAAAAAGAGAAGTTGGACTTTGACTTTTAAAGGTCAACTATTTATTCACATCCCCAGTTCTGAAAAAAGATGAAATTAAAAAAAAAGTGTCATGATCATTTTATTCCTAAAATAGCATAAAAACACAGTAAACTGAGCCAGTATGCTATCTTCAAAAACAGAGCTCATTTTTGAAGTTTATATCGGCAACACATCTACAAATCAAGAGACGTTTACTCCACAAACATCAGAGAACTTAGGAGGCCAGTTGGTGGAGTTTGTCGAGGAATGTTGTCCGTGTCGTGTCTGATAAAGGATTCAAAAGTTCCCAGGAGTTGTTCTTCTCAGAGAAGATGGGTCATACACAAGAACAGCTTCTTCTTTGCCCGACAGACCTTTAAACTGTGTTTGTGGATGACATCAGAGGAGTGAGGGACGTTACTCTGAATCAGTTTCATCATTTCTAGGTACCTGGTTGTTTTTCAGATTATTACTGAATGACTCTGGTTCTGTAACGCTGTGTTTTTACTCGCAGTAATGTCACTGACCTGTTGGCAGTTAACCCAGTTACTTAAAAAAAACATGCCCTTTAGCCTCCTTCTGTCACTCACGTCCAACCCTTTTGAGACATAATGAGCTAATATTTTTTAATGAAATGTTAAATGTCTCATTTTCAATCTGCAACATGTTAAATGTCGTTTTGTCAATAAAATATGGGTTGATGAGATGAGACAAGCTGTGTAATATTTACATATTGCAAAGCTTTCTAGCTTTTCTGTAGTTGGGGATAAAAAAATGTTGTTTGAAAGGGAAACTTAGTGCATATAAAAGACTTTCATATGCACAAATTCTTTATTTGTTAAAATGTAAATGCATTCTGCACATCTTTTAATCACTTGCGTTAGGTCTTTTGGACATTTGACGACATTTACGTCAAATATTTGTGTGACGAGTTGACTTGAACTGAAAACATTTTCTCTTGATGATGATAATCTTTTTTGCATTTTTAATGAGAAGAAATATTAAAACACACATTATTACAGAACACTTTCATTATGTGATGACTTTTGACAGTGATTTTTTTTCGTCTGAAGAAGCAGCACAACACATTTGTGCACTTTTAGAAAAAAAAACAAACATGGAGTTGAGGGGTTGCTGTAAAGCGAGTGTGTTACAGTGAAGCAAGTGTGTTACAGTAAAGTTATGTGTGTTACAGTGAAGTTAGGCGTGTTACAGTAAAGTTAGGCGTGTTACAGTAAACTTGGGCGTGTTACAGTGACATGGTCGTTGTACAGTGGTGTGTTACAGTGAAGCAGGTGTGTTACAGTAAACTTGGGCGTGTTACAGTGACATGGACAGGGACGTGAGCGAGTATGACGTGACTTGACTGCAGCTGCTGGTTTTCTGGTCCTCCAGGTGGTGGTGACGAACACCGTTCCTCACGAGGTGCAGAAGCTGCAGTGTCCCAAAATCAAAACGGTGGACGTGAGTATGATCCTGGCTGAGGCCATCCGCCGCATCCACAACGGGGAGTCCATGGCTTACCTGTTCCGCAACATTACCGTGGACGACTGAAACAAACAAACAAACAAAAGAGACATTTTAGAGGCACGAATCAGACATTTTCAAAGACTTTTGTTCTTAGTTGTTTAGTTGAAACATTTTTTTTGGACAGCATTTCTGTGTTTACTGTATGTTACATCTAAATCAAAGGTTTTTGTCTGTTACACAAGGTGCACGACACAGCAGTGTCTCTACAGGAAACAAAAATGCTGCACCCGATTTATCACGTGCACCTTATCTGTACATGGCTGCTGACTGTGATAAATAAAGCTTTCTGATTTAAGAATAGTTCTTTTTTTTTTTTTTTCTTTCTTTCTAACAGAAAGGCATCACAGCTGGCAGCTTTGTCGAGTTAGAGGAGATTTCAGGAACTAGAATAACTTCAGCCCAGCGGTTTTTGCACCTGAACCCAAACTTTCAGTAGCGCTTTCAGTCACCGCTCGGGCTGCATGCCCTCTGAAGCATAGAAAAGCAGTAAAAGTCTCATTCGGTTGGGTTTGGGAAAACGTTACGAATCCCCAAAGAATCGCTCAGTGACTCAGCATCACCAAGCTCCCACCAGAGCAGCGTTTACTGCTGAAAATAAAAGCAAAAATGCCTGAAAGCTTTTCTTTATTATTTCAAAGATACTCCTGTTTTAAACCATTTACAAACAGAACAGTAAAGCTTGAAAATGCTCCTCAAATTTAATTGGTTTCATTTCACAAATGTTGGTGAATCAGTGGTGAGCTTTACTGCTCTTAAAGTTCAGTATGGATCCCTTTAGTTTCATTCATGATTTCAGTCGGAGACACATTTTTAAACAAGTGGTACCTCTTGGCCCGTAATGACTCGGATAAAAATGTGTCGCGTAAAAAATTCTGCGGTTTGTTTTTCTCTAAAAGAAGCCATGAAAGCTGCACTGTACATCTGTAAATGAACCTGAAGTAGTCATGCCGGGTTTCTGTCCAGGACCCTGAACTTGTTCTAAACGCCTCAGAGGGATATTTTTAATCTGCTGAGGAGCTTTGACCAAGTCCAGGGGCGGAGACATGAGAGAGAACCTGTCAAAGCTGAATCAGGGGCAGCTCAAGTCCACTTTAACCGCTCTGGAACCGGCTCGCAAAGTCAAGTTGCTCCAAAGGAAGGAAAAAAAAAAAGAAATTCTCTGAAATCTTCGGCTTTTCATCCAAGACCTCCTTTTTACGTAAAGCCTGCAAGAAGATTGAGGAATCCACGCACCTGCGTGACCGTGGAGCTGCCGGGCTTCTCTTCTTCTGCAACTGAACCGAGTGCGGAAGAATGTTTTTAAGTGTGGACTGAAAGAGGAACTGCCCCGCAAACGTTTACCCGGCCACTTCCTCAAAATTAAAACAGGAAACTTTGTAGGCTGATCTGACGGACTGCAGGGGGGGGGGTGCTTGGACCTGAGTGGCACGACGGCTTCTTCTCCACAGGTAGAGGAAGCGTGAACGGCCGTTTCGGGAACTGCGCCCCGACCAGCCGGAGAACGGCTGAAGGTCCCAGTATTCAAACGTGGCTCAGGTGGATGTTCGGCTCGCCTCCGACCGCCGTCCCCCCCTTTTTTTTGGGCCCCGAGCCAGTCTAGTAGTCTGAAACCGTCATTGTGCTAAACCTCAAACTGCAGCTGTGATGAACTCGTCGGTCCAGGCGACCCAGACCGAACCAAACCGAGCTCTGCTCGCTGGAACAGAAATGTCTTACTCCACAGCGTTTCCTTAGAGAGCTGCGTTGTACCTCTTCATAACACGTTGACCTGAAATTTCTGCGAATATTTAGTTAAAATGCTACAAGGATTAAAAAAACAAAACGAAAAAATTCCCCTTTTCAAACACGACTCCACCCCTCCATTAACAGCAGCCGGTTTTGGGGGCGGAGTCAAACACTCAAATTCCCTTCGACCCCTTCCACTTTTAAAACTGGTGTTACAACTTTATAATAGTCTCTTCTGAGATTACTGAATAAAGTTTGATATGAAGCTGAGCAGTGATTAATGGTGAAACTGGAAAGTGTCATCTGATCTGGATCTGTGATGTCATCAAAACCCCCACAAATCTGAACCAGCCAGTGAATGTCAGATTTTTTTTTTTTTAAATAGATCTAGATAGCCCCAGACAAAATATCAGGAGTTTATGTTCGAGCTGCGGGGGTGTTGGACTCTCCCTTAGAGGTGGTGAGAACAGGAAGTGAGAAGTTCAGTCATCTGAGAGGGACTCGGGACTCGGGACTCGGAGTAGGAAAGTCCAGCCTGGAGCATGGCCTTGAGACACACCTACGCTGGAGACATGGTGGTTCTTGGGTGTCCTGGGAACATACCGGTGTCCTCCTGGACGGACTGAAGAAGGTGCTTCGCGCGAGGGAGGTCTGGGCCTCTCTGTTTCTCGAGACCCAAAACCCAGATAAGCAAAAAGGGGGTGGATGGATGAGCAGTTCCTCACCCAGATGACCTGGGTGAGGAACTGCATGGGGGAAATTGGGGGGGAGGGGGAGGAGTTGAGTGGCTGACTCCCATAAAACTAGCAGTTATGAGCTGATTTGTTGAAAAAGGCGCTTTTGTCTGTTTTGTATAGATTCAGCATGTTTCATTAATACTTTATGAAATATGACAGTTTGTGGGGAAAAAAAAAGAAAAAAACCCCGAAAGCCCTTTTAAAGGTGCTACAATAGTAACAATAGTTCACACACACGAGTTGTTACTAGATTAATGTTTATTACTATAAATGGATGTAACACGTTTTTATACGTCACATAGCAACATTTACATTAAACCGATGTGAGCCTTTTATAGCGGTAAGAGGAGTTGGACCAAATAAAAAGCTGGCCTCCAACCCGAGTTGGAGAGTAGTGTGAAAGTAAGGTTGGTATTTTTAAACATTTGTCATTTTTCAAATGTCACTGTTTAAATAAATTCATTCTGATTATTATTATTATTATTATTTATTAGTTATTCTGTGCTTCACAGGCAGCCTCCAGTAGACCTTGAATCACACGCGGAGGTGCAGTTCCTTAATTGACCACTAGGGGGCAGCTCTGATGGTGAGTCGATTACTTTTTGACAACTGCCCCTTAAAATGTTTAAATGTCCAACTTTGGAGCATAAACAATTTAAGTTTTGGCGTCCAGATTCCACATCTGGGTCATCTGTACGAGGAACATGATTTTTTTTATGGCAAAATTGTACAAAGCCACAAATGTACATATAATTAGCTGTGTGGTTTAATAATTGACGACTGCTTTGGGTCTTTGGTGCCTAATGGGGAACTTTTATTGCTTTGCTTAGTGGAGTTTACTTATTTTAAACTGTTTCGGCTTGATTTGCTGCTCTTGTAAAAGACCGCTGTGGCAGGCTCTGGGTCGGCCTCCGAGGTTCTGGTGGTGAAGGTGGCTCGTCCGCCACAGCCATCCACCCGCTAGCTGGATCCATGGCTAGCGGTAGCTACGGTTAGTGACATCTTCTGATAAGATCGTGTCGCCCAGATTCCCCTCAGTGGGACTTTTAAACCACTCTGTGGAAACCTGTGGGGATGCCACAGAGCGGTTTCTCCAGTTCTTCTGAAACCATTCATGGTTCTGCTGGTGCACATGACATGCATGCATGCTTTTCACAATCATGTTCGTGCACAGCAGCTAATAACGGGAGACTTCGTTTCGTAATGAAACACTTTTATTTTGGTGCATGCAGGAAGTGTTCAGAGTGTAATGATGTAACGTCGCAACTTTGTGTAAACGCCACACCAGAACCAAACCAAGAATACAAACTTTATCTTCATCTGGTTAAATCAAGAATTTATATACATTTTATTTTATTTATGTGTGCTTCAAATCTAACGTTTGTATGCAAAGTTGGTACTTTATCCTGTTTATTACTTTGTTTATCCAACTTCCTGATACAGGTTTTAGGTCTCTCAAAAAGTCACAGCAAAAAACTTGCATCTTTTAATGTGCTTAAGAAATATTCAAGTAGGTAAAAATTAAATTAACACGTAGAAACCAATGCTCCAGAATGGTGTATAAAAGGTGAAAAAGCTGAAAGAAAAGTAAGAAGGGGAGAAGGAAAAAAAATAAAATAAAAAATCTCAAGGGCTGTAATGTCTGTTTTTCGCCACCAGGTGGCGGAAGAGCCCCTAAAACCCCGAGAGCCGTTTTCAGTTGGGAAATGATTTACCAGAGTTTGGCTCACTGTGCATGAACAGGTTTTTCTGCGTCGCTTTGAATACTTTCATAACATCAAGTTTTGATTTTTAATCCCGTTTTAAGCCTCTCTGAATAAAGCTGAGTTACAGTTGAAGAGATTGTTGACGGTGACGGTGGGCGGCTGAAACAACCGAAGCTCAGGGTTTGTTCATGTGTGCTTCCTGTCAGCGATCAGATGATTTTAATCTTTGCTGCAACAATCTCTGTGTCAGATACCGACTGCTTCTGTTTCCTGGACCCGTCTTTTATTTAACTGATCTCATTTGATATTTTTATAATGAAAGTTTGCAGCTCTCCAATACAAAATGTTTTATTTAGGCTCAGATCAACTACACCTAATCAATATAATTATCTCCAGTAACATGTCACGCATTTTCTTTTTTTTTTGTGCTTTTACATTTATTACACATTTACATCAAGATTCCATGTACAACACATTAGTGAATAAATTACTACATTTGAAAAAAAAACATTTAAAAATGATATAAATGCAATTCACATATGTACAAAAAAAAGTTAAATTTAAAAAAAAAAGGTGCATTAAGGTAAATTCTTGCTCAACAGAAAATTACAATTGTAAACATTATGTGCTACATAAGAATTACTTTAAAAAAAAGAAATTACATTAGATATGCATGTTTTGCACAGCACAACATCGACTGTCTGCACTTTTCTCCATGTCGGCACCAGTCTAAATATTTTGATCTAAGAACAACTTCATTAAAAAAAAAATTTGAAAGCAGCAAATTGCTCTACACACCGAGGATGTTTCACCAAAGAAGCAGCGAGAACGACACGTGAAGTTTGGCAACAGATTAAAGAGCGTTTGGACTTTTTCTTCCTTTCGTCCAGAGTTCCTTCCTCCCGCTCCCGTTTTGTCTTCTGTGGGATCACAGTCGGGCATTTTTCCACTTCGCGGCAGAAGTGACGGAAGTCCACGCTTGTCTTTTTTTCCCCCCCGTTTTCTCGTGAAACGCCTCTCCCTTCGTCTCCGTCCGCTGTTAGGACAGAATGCAGCTGTTGGTCTTGTTCATCGGCGGCCGGAAGTCGGTGTCTTTGGGGAAGGTCTCCCTCCGTCTGCGCAGCGCCGGGCTGAGGCGGCTGGGCAGGTTGACCTGCTGCAGCAGCTCCTTGAACACCTCCACCACGTTGGCGTTCTCCTTCGCGGACGCCTCCAGGAAGCTGTTGTTCCAGTCCATCTCCACGGTCGCCAGCACGTCCTCGGCGGGGACCTGCCGGTCCTCCTCCCGGTCCACCTTGTTCCCCACCACCACGATGGGCGTGCACTTGTCCTCCTTGATCTCCAGGATCTCGTCCCGGAGGCTCTTGACGGCCTGCAGCGACTCGGGGTCGTCCACGGCGTAGACCAGGGCGAAGGCGTCGCTGTTCTGGATGGAGAGCTTGCGCATGGCGGGGAAGGAGTAGCTGCCGCTGGTGTCCAGGATCTCCACGGTGACTTTGACCCCGCCGATGTCGTACTCTTTGCTGTGCAGCTCCTCCACGGTGCGCCTGTGTTTGGGCTCAAAGGTGTCCTGCAGGAATCGCCGGATCAGGGCCGTCTTTCCCACCCCTGCTGCTCCCAGGAAAACCACGCGCACCTGAGTCTTCTCCTTCACCTCCAACGACATGTCTGTGTCTTTTTGGCCAAACTTTGAGGGGAAAAAAAAAAAATAGAAAGTCTTCTCCAAGTTCTCTTTTTTTTTTTTTTTCCACAAAAAATCTCATCAGCAGTTTGCAGGTTCTTGGGCTTGGTTCTTATTCTTTGCACGTCCCAGATGTTTAAGCCGGCTTTCTGTTGAGCTGCTCAGACTCCCGTGTAAGTGTCTGTCATCTCACGCTGCCTTTTATGCCTGTTTTTGTGAGAGAGAGCGTCCATGCCTTACAGAAGCTGTAGCCAATCAGGAGAGACCAGCCTGTTGCAGCACTACATCTCAGCAGCCAATGAGAGCGGAGCATGCAAATCAGTGTGTAGATCCATCTCATGAGGAGACGGGAGGTGGCTTAAGGAAAAAAAAAAAAAAATCTGTAGTATTGTTTAAGCAGAGCCCTGATTACAAAATCAAGTTAGTGTATTTAAGGAAACACATCATGCTCATGTTTCAATTCTCTATAAGGAAATGATAACGAGGAGGCTGTGAATTATAATTACTGTATTGGAAAACTCTTCTGGATTATTCCAGATCATCCCCAGAAGAAACTGATCCATGTGTGATAAATTCAGGTTCCTTAAGTGCCGGGCCGGTCCTAGGATTTTGGTGGCGCTGCAGTTCCTTCATTTTGGACCTTTACAAGTATCGATGAAGTACACCTGTGGGGGTCCATGATTCTTCTCTTGATGTCTGGGGACAGTTGGGGTCTTGAAGATGTAATAGATGTAACCCCCTTTTTTTTTTTTTTTTTTTTTAAATTTAGGTTATTTGGAAAGCTACTCCTGCGGAGCCGAAAGTTTCAGAATCGGCGAGTACAAATCTATAAACGTAGCTTTCATCTGTGGACATCACTGTGAACATGTTTCAGCATTTCTTTTATTCTTTGAATTTTCTTTCTTTCTTCTGATCATAATTAAGTTAGTTTTATTCTAAATCCTAAAGAGTATAAATTGAATTTTTCAGTCATGAGTAATATTTTAACATAACTGGGAAAAAAAAGAAATTTCAGTTGCAGTTGTTCATTTTGTTGAGTTAACTTGAGCTTTGTTGTAAATAATTTAACAATTTTTTAAAACCGTTTTTTTTTTCCAGGAGACACTAAAAGATCCAAATCCTGAGCCGAGTCTTGTACGATTAACTTACTTACACTCAGGCAGGATCGTGTGGATCAGTCAGACCGTAATCCAGGACTCTGGATGACTGACATCTGTCCTCAGAGCCCAATTAGACGCGCTACACCCGTCTGCATCCCTCCGGGTTTTCAGTCGTTCGGGTGGAGAAATCTGACTTGTGATCCACCCAAATTTCCCCGGAGAGTCGCGCCGTCTCGCACGCCGGGACTTTGCCTGCCGAGTTTAGTTATGCGACAGAGTGGAACCGCGACGGGCCTCGGGGAGTACCGTCACCCCCTCCCATCAGCTCGCACTTTTAGCTCGCGCACCCCACAACCCCCCAGGGAACGGCTGCGTCTGAGCTGGGCAGCAGAGCAGAGCAAAGCACCATGGGAATTTGAGGCACAATTACGTGATGTCAAACTATAATTTGGGTTCCTGGACTGCTAACAGTTTTAGTCTGACTGACTTTACACACACTTTTACACTCAGTAGCGTACAAATGATAACGATTTATAGAGGAAGTGACCATATTTGGTCATTTCAGTAGAATTATATTCTATGGTTATTACAAAAGCAAAAGTTACGACGTTAGTAGAGGTGCTTGAATATTCTCCAATAACACTCTAGAGTTTAAATTTTGAAATTTCAAGTATTTTATTGACTAAACTATAAAGGGTTAAAGGTGCTGTAAACTAGGAATTACACTTAAAAATATGTTTTTACCCAACCTAAATAAAATAAAAGCTCACAGGTGATTCCTATTGTCTTTGGATGTTTTATCGTGTATTATCTGCATCACTTATCTTTCAAGTTTGTGACATTTTCGATTTACAGTCATGTTGTCCTGCAGAGATGGTGATGATGACCAGATGGCGTTGCCTGTTGGGACGAAATAATTGTTCAGCTCTGTTATGATGTTGTTGTATACCGTAGCCGAGTGTAATGATTTCATGGCTCTTCTTTTGTTTGGTTTTTTGATTCAAAGCATCTTACGTATGTATTTATTTCAGGTCAGAGTTTGCAAGTT
>JAOWBL010000001.1:1110456-1124525 GCA_028564865.1 Zenarchopterus dispar
TATATATATATATATATATATATATATATATATATATATGTACGTACCAAAAATAACAGCAAAGACGACACCACGTTTATTTTTTGTGTTTTTCATACGTAATCAGTCAACATCTGCTACAGATAACATGTTGGTCACATAATTAATTATTTAGTTGTCATGCAGACATAAATCCGTTTAATTGGCACTGCTGTGACACCTGCGGGGCCTGCCTTCCCGCAGAATAAACCTCCCCAGTGATTGGCTCCGTTCACTGTCCATCTACGTGGACTCGCACGGTCCCGCCTCATCATTGGTCTTCACACACGTCAATCACAGCTCCTCCTGCAACCTGATTGGCGCGTCCCTCCTCGTGCTCGAGCCCAGCCACTCTGAGCGAGCTTCCAGCTGATGATTGATGCGACCGTTTATACCACATCCCGGTTTAACTGTTGACTCAACCGTACCGGCCGCTGTGGTAATTTTAGAGGTCGTCTCCGAAAATATTTGCCTTATTTTTAGCTCGGCTCACCCAAACAACCGTTCCTGCGTGAAGCCCGTGGGAGGAGGTGTGGTGGGGGGGGCTCGCGACGCGGCGCTGCGTCCCGGTCCTATCCCGGTCTAACGTCGGCAGGAGGATGGCGCTGCGGTGGACTGTCCCTTCGTGTATGTCCATTTAGGTTGTAATTGGCTGATGACAAACGTTTTGACGCCACTTGAGTGGGAGCGACGACGAGGACGCCGCCGTGACTATGGAAATCGACTACAAGTAAGCTATTTTTTTTTTTTTAATTAAATCCAAGGTTTGCATTTATTTATTTTCAGTGTCACGGGCCCATTCATCGGCTCCGGGAACCTTCATCCCCTGCTAAGACGCAGCTGCGTGTGCCGTGTCCACGCTGTCGGCGTCTCGTCCTCATTTTTTAAGACGTTACACAATCGTGTTGTTGTGAGAGAGGCTTCGAGGCCCTGATGTGTCATTTGGGCCACAGATGTGGATCCAGCCCAGCGATGAGTCGACTGCAGAGCAGCCAGGCAGGCAGGCAGGCCTGTTGGTGGGAGACGTCTTCCTCCAGCAGGAGCAGCAGGCCGGGATATAATGAGCTGTTGTGTCCAAACAAACCGATCAATGGGATTATTGGCTCTTGGAGGTCGGAACCACAACAGCGCGGTTAAGGGAGTGATCCTCAGGTTTCCGACAGAGCTGGAGCATCAGCTGGCCTGAACGTTTAAACCATGCTAAGTGAGGCATGAGCATGTTCTTCTGCTCTGACTTCTCTAAAACCTTATTTGACCTTAATCCAGGTGTACAGAACTGTGCGGGGGATAAATATGAATGCCATTGGTTAAAAGCAAACAGAACCGTATCCATCCATCCATCCATTATCTATACCTGCTTCTTCCTGATTAGGGTCACGGGGATTTGTCGGAGCCTGTCCCAGCTATCTTCAGGTAAAAGGCAGGGTAACCTTCTGGATACATCTAGACGAGGAACCACAGATCATCACGCTCACTCCCCATGTGCAGTTCAATCCGATTAGCCAGGGAACCTGGTGAAAACCCACTCAAGCCTGGTTAGATATTGTGGCCAGGTGTTTGGTACTTCTAGATAGCTCCCGAAGACCGCCCAGGTATCAGGAACTTTTGAAACCAATCTGGTTCTCATGGTTCAGTTTTGGCACTGGTAAAGAGCCCTGTGGACCACATGTGCATCAGAATTGGGCCAAATTTGACTTTTGAGATGTTGCAGGAGCCTGATGTGGTCCAGATTTCATGGCCAGGTTTAGGCATCCAGACACACCTTGAGTCAGTACCAGCAGTCAAAGACAAACATGGGTTTAAACTGGACTTTTTTTTTTTTTTTTTCTTGGTTCTTGAAGTTGTTCCACCTTCATCCAGAAGACTTCAGGTTGAGCCGAGGAACCCCTCTAAATCGAAGTTGAAACAACTTTTTAAGATCCAAGGAAAGTGAAGTCTAGTTGTCTTTGATTCAAACCTGTGAGGATCTTCAAGACCTGGACCGTTATTTAGGTTCCAAAATCACCTAACGTTGGGTGAATGATTATGTGACATCATAGCAGATGTAAGGGCATCAGGATGTCCATCAAAGATCTTTTTTTTAAACTTGTGATGACCAGAAACAACAAAACAATAAATCAACAGAGCAGGTCCCACAGTTTCCCATTTTCATCTTCTGCAAAATTCCCTGAAGTGACTTATTTCTTCATTAACCATCTTCCTCTCTTCAGGGCAGTAAAGAAAAGTGCAAACCAGGATTTTATTTATTATCACCATTATTGTATGCTGACACAGCACCTTTTTTAGGCATGATGCAGCTCACTTTTTTTTTTTGTTTCTAATTAGCTGCCAGTGGTTTTATAATGGGGTGTGATCTTTCTGAAAACAGCTGTATAACTGTTTAAATGGAAAATTACTCTGTTACTTAGTGCAGAGCTAATGTACTCTAAGTTCTCAAAACCCAAGAGCTGCTAGATATGCAAATATCTTTTTATGTTTGTGTATTAACAAGCACAACAGTATATAGTTTGAGCCTACAATCCTGTAGTTGAAACCTGTCAGAAAGTTTACCAGCCTCGTAACACGGGAAACGGAGAGATTTTTCCAAACAGAGAGGATCCGAACTGGAAGCCACCAAATTAAATGACTCAGTGTTGTAAATCTAGGTCAGACACATGTAATTTTAACTACGCAGCTGTAATAAATAGTGTTGAAGTGACTTCACTTTTGGGCTGAAGGATTGAAACGAGAGAACTCCCTCAAGCTTTCAAATGTGTTTTGTTTTTTTCAGAAGTGGATTATTATCTTGGATAATTATCCTGCTTTGTTTGTTGTAATCGTGTTTCTAATTCCCACCTACTAAGGACGCATACCGCTGAGTATTGGACTCCTCAAACCTCCATATGAGATGGCTTTTTAAGGTTTATCTGCTAAATCCAACTCACCATGCAAATGTCATCTCTCACTTCGCCGTCAAGGAAATGGGTATCAGATTCTCACATCCTGGTGACCTTGTTTTTAAGTGCATAAGACTCAAAACTTCTTTATCTCATTCCAGGATCGCACATGAACGCACGGGAACTGAAATTGCCACCTCTGTGACATGCAAATGCACCTCAGACTTTTAAAGAGTTAACCGTTCCCTCTGCGTTATAAAATCCTCAGTCGTGTCTGTGCACACACTCGTGTTTTTAAATGAGTGCGTGGATCTAAAAAGAACAGGAGGAGGGAGGTCGTTTCTGAGATTTGTCTGCCTGCTGTCCACTTTTGTTACCGTCTAACTGGGACGTCGGCCATCACGAGCCACAAATCTGGGCCTTCACAAAGATGGGTTGGTCTGGATACCATTAGGAATGGAGTATCCCGTTAGGATGAGGCCTCAGGAGCTTAACTTGATATGTCTGCTGTTGGTGAAAGTAAAAAAATTACAGATACATGAAACGTCGAGCTAAGACCAAGCATGGGGTGAACAGGGAAACATGGTAAAGGTGGGCTATGTTACTTACAACATAAGTAATATTTTTAAAAAAAAGTTGGATAGATGTCCATGAGGGATATCTGATAATAATAATAAAGGCAAAGCAAATAAATGACACAGAACTGAATTATTCAGAGGCAAAATATTGACTTCTTGTCTGTTCATGTCAAGTAAAATACAAGTTTGTGATTTAAAATATCAGGATTCTGGGAAAAATGAAAAAAAATAGTTTCAACATCAAACGAGGATGATTTGGGGGTGGGGAGGCTCTGAAATATTGGCGTACATCACATTTTGAGGGCGTTTTTGGGTTACACCTCTTGGTTCTGGAGCTTCTTGAGTCCGTTCAAGACGTACTTCAGTTGGGTCCAAGCTTGGAGAAGCAGATCTGATTAAAGCGCTGCAGCGGGTAGACGTCCGTCTGAAGTAAAATCAGATTTTTCTCTATATTATTTAAAATACTGAATCAGTTTAAGAGCTTTGCGTTGTTCATATTTGATTCATTTTAATGGACACGAGGGTCTCATTGGTGAGGCTGGTTAAATTAGTTCCTGTTGAAGTGGAACTTCGGACCTGTATGCGAGTTAAAGTAAATGGATTATAAAAAAATGCATTAGCAAAATGTAATTGTTGATGTGAAAGGCTGGAATGACTTGATTATACTATTTTCCTCCTGGATAACCTGCGAGCTCACCGACCGGTACTTAAAACGATGTGAAGGTGGTACTCTCAACATGATTGACATCCAAGTAGAAAAAAACCCAACTTCCTCTGTGGTCCGTCCCCACTGTGCCTTCAGTGGCTCGTTCATCTGTGGAGTGGATTTTATATTTAACATGGTGTCAGAATGACTTTTGTTCATTAGGGTTTTTTTTGTTTGTTTTAAATAAACCGTAATTCTGACCCTTTTTAAAAACTCACTCTGTGAGTCCTCGTTGGTTTTTATTCTCCATGAAGAATCATGATGCTGAATTTGGGTCAAAAGTTTGAAAATCCTCCTCAACCTTCTTCTGCTGGAAGAAGATCGACCTCCAGGAGTATCTGGAGAGGACTTTGTTCTGACAGCATCAGGGTTCATCACCGCTGCTAGATTTGAATTGTTTGTCACCTCTGGATGAGTTAAACCGATGACTTATAACACTTTGAATTGATATGTAAAAGAGGTACTTGTATTTTTTTAATTATACTTTTTTTTAAAAATTTTGTTTGAATTGGAGAATATCTGAGATGCAGTATATGGTACTGCTGAGCGTTTTTTAAATATACCTTTATTAACCAGGAAGGAGTTGTTTATACCCGAGCGCTCGTTGGTCAGCTATTTAAAGCTAATTCAAATGTTTTGTAAAAGCCTAAATGGCTGAAAGGGACAATTGATTGGTTAATTGATTTTTCATCAGCCCTGAAACAGAAGAGAAGGGATGGTTGCTTAAACTATTTACTGACCTTGCAGTTACTCAATTCAGCAAAATAAACAAACAAAAATAATGTTGATTGGTACAAGACGCAAGCATTGTGATTTTATAAAAGCTTATCTGTTTTAGTCATCGATACTAGTATGTGCCAATTTATACAACTGTCATTACACAATTAATGTAAAGCTTAAATACAAATGACTGTAACTGAAAGTGGGGGAAAAACTGGCCACCATGGGACTCTTCAAGGTTTAATTTTGTCTTTGGTAAGCCCTCAGAAGAACTTCCTCTTCAACTGTCTGACAGACTCGGTACCTATTTTTTCTCCTAGTATACAGATGTTATTTATTGATAAGGTTAATGCAGTTTTGTTTTACATAGAAGTAAAAAGGATATTACAATATTCTAAATAAGAAGAAATAAAAGCATAAATCTCCAATTCTGGCTTTGAAACCAAAAAAAAAAAAAAATTCTCAGACAAGACTGGACAGATTCACAAAGAGAACCAGTTTTCTGCCTAATTTCTCTAATTTATTATATTACTATATACATATTACAGATATTAAAACTGAATATCATTTGCTAAAAGTGATGAGCGATGTTCCTGAGACTGCTAATAATCTCTGACAGATTACAAGGATATAGTGTAAATGAAATGGGGCCTAAAACGCTACCCTGAGAGACACCACAACAGACCTGCAGCCTCTGACATGAACTGGTTTATGCAAACTTTAAAATGTTAATATATTTCTCTTTTATGATCCCTATTTGTTCTAGACGTTTTCAGAGGACCCCCCTGCCCCCCAGAAACTAATTTCCAGTTATGCAAATATTATGTAGATTGGGGCTCTCACGTTGAAGCTCAGATTAACCCCTGGCCATGCTTCTGTCGCCATGTGGGACAGTCCCTGCAGGCCCTTCAGACAAGATTGTTAGAAACTATTGCAGGAGGTTTTTTTTTTTTGTTTTTTTTTTCTAGTCACTGGTGCGTGACTGACGGGAACATGTCTGACTGGTTTAAGAGGGTAGTCAATAACAGGGGAGTGAGTGGGGAGCAGTGGGAGGGGAGGGCAAACATGGTTCTCACCACATCGAGAGACAATGGGTGGTTTAGACTCAAAGGAAAGAAAACTTTTGGGTTTTGAGTTGCAGGAGATAAAATGACTCTTGTGGTGCAAACCTTTAATGATTAGATGAGATGGTTCATCATTTTTGTTTCCTTTTGTGGCAACATCCATACAAATATTAACGCAGTCACGGTTTATTTATTGAACAAATGTTTTTTTGTTTTTTTTTTTAAAATCATCCTGGTGAAGTCTTCACCCGGTCTGGGCTCATGCTGGTCGTCCTTTCACAGTTTTGGTGCCGGTAGACCCGTCCGCGGCTCCGCACGTCACCTGATTTGCTGACTCGTGAAAACGACCTGGCGGCTGTAGCTCCTCCACCTGCTCCTCCCTCTCTGCCCCGTTGTTCTCCCGTAGATCTGTAACCGGATCTGCGCCGAGTCTTAATCCACCCGAGCCCCAGATCTCATTTTCACTCTGCTGCGTGTTAGATTCACGCCAGCGTGTAAATTTATATTCAGATACTGAAACAGAGCCGTGTGAATGGCTCTGGTGTTTATCGCTGTGCACGTGGAAGTGTGTCACCCTCCTCCTCCTCCTCCAGTGTGAAAACGGCCACCGTTTTTTCATACTGAGGATTTTCACGCAGAAACGCTCGGCTTCCTGCCTCTAAACTCGTCAGATCACTTCATCGGCCGCGTCAGCGTTTTGTTACTGTTTTAAAGCGAACAGGGAATGATTTACAACAGGATGACTGCGGTACACAGGATGATTAACAACCGGGTTTGGGCCGGAGGATGTGTAGACGCTGAGAAGCTGAGGCATTCTGAAACCCGTGTCGTCACAGCGGATGGATGATGATGATGATGATGATCCGCTCGCGCCGTCGACGCATCGTCTGGAAGCTTTGCAGCTTGAGGTGGTCATGTGTCTCGAGGTTTGTATATTTACAGAGGAGGGGCCAAAATTGTAGTTTTTGTTCTGGTTTCCAACCTGAACTAGAGAGGTTTAGTTACCTTTTCAGTGATAACATTTTTAAATGAAGCTTATTCTTAGAAAGAAAAGCTCACTTCTTTCTCTCTTCACTTCTGAAGCAAATAACAGACGATCCTTGACTGGTCAGCTGTTCTGTTGATTGATCCGAGTTCCTGACGGTGCAGTCATGTACCACAAGAAAACGGTTATCAGTAGCTGGTTGTGTTTTTTTTTTTTTTTTCTGCTAACCTGGGTTGACCTGTGTGGAGCCGTGACGGCCTCGGTGAAAGCGTTCAGAGGTTTCACTTCCCTCACGCTCCGTTATCAGCTTCATGCTACTGTTTGCTTCAGCTGTGACGAGCTGCTGTAAACTCAGCGTTTCCTGCTTCACTCTTCAAGCTTCCCACTAGTGAATAATGGATGGGGTTTTTTTATTGTGAGGAAGTGCTTGCACCCTGAGGTTTGCAAAGAGGCTACAGGATATAATAACAGAATAATGAAATGACAGCTAGACTCTGATCACGGGTCGGGCAGTGACCAGCTGGCCGACTGAGTTTAAGGACCTCAAGAAGTTCGGGGCCAGAGACGTTAAGTTTCAAAAATCAGAAGCACAGATATCAAGTTTACGGTTCTCAGAAAACGCCGCTATGCTGAAAACAGTTGGAGGGCCTGCGACCCACAGTGAAGATGATGGATTCCCTTTCTTCAGTTATTCTAAAGCTTATGACCACGTTGGTAAACTTTCCTCCTAAAACAACAAACTTCTGCTCCAGTCGTGAACAACCCTCAGAAATATTTTGTCCTGTTTCCGTTTGTAGACCAGCTGCTGTAGTTTTAGTGTGGACGGGTCAAAGTGGAAGCATTTGGAAGTGATGACGCAGTTGCAGAGATTTTTACCTCGATTCTTCTCCTCTGGGGCAGTTTGTATCATCTCCTGAAGGTGAAACGCAGACACGCCTCCACAAGAACCTGGACCTGCAGGGAGGAAGAGTAAACTACGACAAAGTTCATTTTCCAGCAAATTTGAGCCTCGGTCATGGTCGTGTTCATGGAGTTGGAACTTGAACGTGGTCCCAGATTTGTTTTTGTTTTAAAACTGAATCTAACTCGTGTGAACGTAGCTTTAATCTCATGCCAATACGGGCAACCTGCAAACTGCAGAGCATCACACCAGGGGGTTGGCAGACCCTGGGCATTTCCAGGTCTGCCAACCTTCAAAAACTGCAGAAGAGAAGAGTTTACTAGTCGACGTGGCTTTTAGGAAATCGAGTAGAGATTTAGAGGACACGGGATTGTGTGTTTGAGATGGCAGAGTTCGTTGCAGCTGGAAGACCTGGAGGATTCAATCTCACCACATACTGTAGATACCAGCTTAAGTGTTTTAAGGGTGTCAAGCTGACTGTTGACAGTCACCAAACACTGTCAACAGTCAGTGTTTATTATTATTTTATCTTTTTTTTTTTTTCTTAATCTCCCCAGATGTGAGTCAAACAATAAGCAGAAATGCTTTCAGGAGCAGTTCTGTGTTTCCACTGATGCTTCTCAGTCTGAACGCTCTGGTCGCTCATCGTCTTGCGGGTCACTTTCAACGGGACTTAAGTCCAGCCGGAGTAACGGAGGTGGCGGGTCCACGCGGCCCACAAATGGCTCCGTTTGCTTTGTTTTAGTGGCTCTGATGACATTTGGACCACAGCTCCCATTAACTGTGTGAAGCAATATCAACATCGGGTCACTGCCTTCCTCCATTTGGGTTTTCTGCACGTCACTTCTTTGGGTCCCGGTTACCATAGCAACCAATATTGGCTGAACATTTGCTGCAGGTGATGAGATCCAGATTCATTTACATCTGGATTATGGCTCGATATGCAGAAAAAATAAATAAGTATCAGCTAAGGAACTCGGATGGTTCGGTACGGTTCTTCAGAATGACCTTAAAACTGCACTTGAGCAAAGGTGCTTCCCAGCACCATCGGGGTCAGTAAGATTTGTTTTTACTATCGATTCGGATCAACTTTACTCACCACTGCCTTTGGCAGAAGATGCGGAGTGTATTTGACTTGTCAATACGTCTCCGGCAGCCGTTGGACGATTAATCCCTGGCGAAGGTTTTTAGTCGGCCGTGTCAGAAAGGAGCTCGCTGAGCAGGAGCACCAGAAAAACCGCATCACCTCCTCACAAAGGCGCACTTTGAGCAGCGCGGAGGCCAGCAGCAGTCACAAGGACAATGAATACAGTAGCTGCGAAAATGTGAGTCAGACCTGCAGTGTGGTTAACAGCCACAGATTCACAAGGGGGGGGGGGGCAGGACAGGAGGGCGCTGGAGGCAAGACGCAAGTACACGGCAGGGGTCGAATCCCTTCAAAAACCAGCTGATTCCCACTGTTTTTGTTCTAAAAATGCTGATCTGTCTTTTTTTGAAATCTCCAGGGAGATAACTGACACCCCTCAAAGGGGGGGCGGGAGTGCACAGTGTCTCAAAAAAAAAAAAAAAAAGGATCAATATGTTTCTGCTGGTGTCGTGAGGAGATTAAAGAGAAGCTTCTGCCTTTTGTTTGTTACCCTCAGTGTTGTAATTGCCCCGGGCTGGAGAACCTCCTGAGGACCAGTCAGAGGGTTTTAAGTCAGAGAAATACTGCAGATGTTCATGCAACATGCAGAGCGTGGAGGTGTAACGGGGGATCTAGTTGGTGAGTGGAGGGAAGAAGCAAGGATACGTGAATGGCAGTGAAAGTCCATCATGTCCAGAGGGACCCGTGTCCACCTCCAGAACGACGACTAGTTCAGGAAATCAGACTTGTTTGGCTTCATCAGAGACAATGTCCTCTCCTTAACCAGGCTGAGTGTGTCTGTCTGTGAGAGAGGTACCCACATGGTCCTTCACCATCTTTACTAAACATCTGTTTAGTTTCTAGCTGATTAAGTGTTTATTCATAGTCCCACCCATCTCCATTTTTTCTTCTTTTTTTTTTTTTTTTGGTCCCAATTCAGCAGATGATTCTTAGAAAACTGAAACCAAATGTACAATTTTTAAGGAAGACCAGAGTCTGGGAACGCTTTGGCATCCTTCTGGACATGAGATGGAGGAGGTCAAAGGTCAGGAGGTTTCCATAAAGGCTTCTCCTCCAGCGACCCAAGCCTGGATAATGGACGGGTGAAAAAGGTTGAGATGGAGCTGAAAAACGTGGAGTGTTTTTGCCACAGTGACTGATGTTTGATCAGTTAAGATGACGAAGGTAACGGTGTGGGACTAGGTCAAAGAGTCGCTGAATGTTTGTGAGAAAACTGTGAGATATTTGCCCTGAAGTTCAAATCTGGAAGCAGCAGAGAGCTGGGTTCATCTCAGGAGTTGTTGGATCATAAACACCCTCAAGTCTTCTACATCACCTTCCAGACGCCGCTGAGATCCCCACACACAGAAATCTGCAGGTGTCAGCAGTTATGCGTTCAGTCGGTAGTAGATCTGAGCAGAGCTGGGGTCTGGGGTCTCCACCCATGGGTGGAGGTGGAACAGCGACTGGTAGGATGGATGCATCGCTGCCCGAGGCTCATCCATCTGTTGGAGGATTTTTAGCACAAAAGCCAGTCATTGTTCTTTGTTGGCTGCAGTGTTCCTGTGTCTGTAACCTGATTTTAAGCTTTTATTGCTGGTTTGCATTCCTTATCCAGTTTATGATATGAGTGTTTGTTTGTTTTGTTTTTTTTTTCTTGAAGGAGCGCTTTTGAAATTGTTTTCATTCACTAGTTAAAGCTTCTTTTGAGCGAGCCTGTTGCAGTGCATGAATGCGCTCCTTGTCTCTTTCCCGTGAAGACTTGTGCCGCCGTTCTCGTCTCTTTCGGGCTGGTTTTTTTTTTCTCGTTTCTTGTGTACGTCGGTGTCATATGCTTCACATTAAATGGCCTGCAGGCCGCTTCCATCGACGCTTGATCACAAGGCCAGAGTTAATTCTTTATTGCATTGTTGTGTAGTTTCTTCACGCAAAGCTGCTGTGAAATGTTTCCTCTGCTGTGATTTTTCTAACTGAGACTGAACCTCAGCACGTGTTCATGATCGGTCTCATCTGTGAGTGCACAGCTCCTGTATTTATTATATGATTAAGGTCGGAGCTGGGTGTCAACCTTTACTTCGCTGGTGGGTGGATGAGGGTCACGTATTTCTCCACAGGAGCGCCCCACTAACAGAGTTGCATCCATAAAACAGATATATTGGCTCCAGTGGAGTTCACTGTGGCGCCACTTAAGCCTTCCTGCTACAGACGAGTATTTATGCCATTTAGCTGATGTTCTCCACCAACCAACACATCTCCCAGTTTGAATCTCTGGTGTCTTCGGTTTTGGGTGTATTTTCCTCTTAAAATCTTCACATTATCCCAACCTGAACTCTGCCTTTTTCTCTGCCCTTAAAAGAGGAAAACGTAAACAGTAGCCTTCTTTATTTTCATTTATTTAATAAGATCAATTCTCCTCCAATTCTCTGCTGGCTTTAAAAGCTTTTTACGACTGTAAAATCACTCATATGATGAACGGAAAACAAGTAAAACCTTTCTCTCCTCCTCCTCCTACCTAATCCTGCAGTTATCTCACTCAACTCAATTTGTGTTTTGTTTTTCTTCTTTCCAAGAAGCTTTGATGAATTCCCTAGTCGGTAAAAACATATTTTGTGAATGCACAGGAAAAAAAAAAAGCCTCAGTCCTTCTAGAAACCTGGAACGGATCAGAGATGATCCGTAGTCCTGATCCCCGGGCCTGCAGGTCCATTTTACAGACTAAAGAAGTAGAAAAAAACCCATAGTAGTGCGGATTGGGAGTGCTTAGACAGACGGGAGGAATATTTAGAATAAAAAAAGATTTTTTTCTATGTTTGAAGTCACCAGAATGGGGGTATTTGTCTCGCAGTCAACTTTCGGGATCGAACCGCCACATTCTGATGTTTCTGAGGGGGTTTGACGTTGAGCTGCAGCGTCTGAAGCTCCTGGTTGCAGGGCGACATTTCAAAATGGATGCATAAATCTCCGTGTAGGTGGTCACTTTATTGATCATTTATGTTTTATTTCAGAGTCGTAGATAAAACGATCGCAGTACATCTACACTCCAGGAAGTCACACGAACACGACGACACGCTGAGCATCGTCTCACTGACGGGAGAAAAACTGCAAACCCATAAAATTTATTACAGATGGGATTTGTTTGTTTTAATGTAGGTATCTGATTTAAAAGATTTAAAGTCCTTTTAGTTTTATTAAGTAGGCATCCTACTTTTATATCACAATGTTTTAATTCAACATAAAACAAATTCTTTGTAGTGACAGATCAAATTTTAATTCAGTTTCATAGCTACTTTTTTTTTCTACGTTTAAAATTACTTTGAAGATTAATTAAAAAATCTAGCCTGTTAGATGCTGTTCCCTTTTTATTACGTGATTTTTTTAACTTATAATTGGAAAGAAAATCACATTTACATCCTTTTTTTTTTTAATAAAATAATACCAATTTAAGAAAGAAAAGAAAAACAATCCAACTTTGTTTTCAACTTGTTTTATTAAAAAAAAAAAAAAAAAAACATGGCCCAAACTATACAGAGAAATGGAAAAAAAAAACATACCAGATAATAAACCACAATAAAATAAAATAAAATAAAATAAAAAATCTGGGCTTGCTCAAAAACAGTGATATGATCCAAACTGTGATGAGTGTGATCTGTTACGATCCTAATCAACAGTATAACAGATTGTCAGATCACTAACGATCAAGACGGCATTTATTTAAGAAGTAAAAAATGAGAATATTTGTTTATGGCAAAAACAACGAAGTCAAGACAATATTGGCTGAGTTGGTGTGTATTTCACTGAAACTACAAGCTTTTTCCACCGTTACAAAGTTAAAGTGATTAAAATTTAAAGTAATTTACTTCACTCTTTTTCAGTCATCTATTTTTAACCTCCGGAGTAGGTTTGCACCCAGAAGCCTGTAAATATTTCAAACAACAACGACAACGTGATGGAGTGTCATATTCTCATTTGGTCATGCTTTCCTGGCTGTCCATGTCTCGTGAACATGGAGGGCACTAAGATGGTGGCCGAGCAAGGAAGTTCTGCCCTCGATGACATCAGAGAGAGTCAGGATTAGGAAAAAACTCACCAAAAACAAGCGTTCTCATCACTCTGAAAATCAAGGTTTTTGTCCATTTCCATCACACTGCAAACATTTACCTGTTTTTGTTAAATATGCAAAATTAGTAATGCATCATAATATTGACACGTTAAGTAATCAGTAATATGATTTTTTTTTTTCTTGTTCTTCTGTTTTTTTGCAGGTCTGAAGGTTTCTGATCATATTGGCTCCAGGGCCCACCAGCTGCCCAGTCAGGCCACAGCCGGGGTCACTAAGGAGGGAGACCACCAGTGAGACCCAGACACGTTCTTACCCACCCAGACCGCACCACCCGTCCCGCTCCACCCCCAGAACCATGTCTATCCCCAGCAGCAGCCCGGAGAGGGAGAGCTCCAGTGGGGCTCAGCTGGAGTGCCCTTCTTCCCCTCCCGGCATGGACCCAGACCCCTCATCAACGGGCAGCCCGGTTCTCAGCCCAGACTCCTCCTCCCACGATGCAGCGCTCTCGGCGCCGGCAGCCTCTCCAGTCGACTCTGAGAACCTGAGTCCTGATGAACTGGAGCTGCTGGCCAAGCTGGAGGAGCAGAACAGGTAAGATCAGCTCATTAACGACAACATGGAGATGAAATGAGCCAGTACGGAGGCAAAATCTGGATTTAATAACGTCAGCTGTTTGACTAGAAGGAAACTGGACTTAATTTTCTTGAAGATGCCCCCCCCCACCCAGAAGCTTCCTCAGTTTAACAAAGGTCATTTCCAGCAAAGCTTTTGGTAACACTCATGATGTCCTCCTGACCTGTGGAGATCTTTTCTAACACGGTGCTGAAAGATGAATTTGTAACGTGGATGTAGTCTTTTAAGAACTAAATCCAGATTTTAGTTGTTATAGTATCAGGTTTTACTGTCTGATTTTAAAGCCTGGGAAAGCTGTGAGAGGTAGTCATGGAGACGGATCTGCAAAAAAACCCTTTAAAGCTTGTTCCATCTGGAAGTGGGGATGAAGATGGAGGACACCCTGAAACTACAACCAACAAG
>JAOWBL010000001.1:1133232-1151785 GCA_028564865.1 Zenarchopterus dispar
GATTAAACTCCCGGGCTGGTTTTCATCCCCTGAGGTGTTAGTTCTTGTATGTATGTTTGTGTGTGTGTGTGTGTGTGCGAGTGTGTATGTGTGTGCTAGTGATCGTTCCTCTAAACGAGGGAGGTTCCTCCCCTCTCCTCCAGCGCTCTTCTAGTTAAGACTTATTTTAATCTCCTTTTCTGTGAAATACTTTTTTTTTTTTCTAAGTGAACTCACAGCTGCCTCTTTTCTTGCTCACAAACTTCTCACTTCTCTCTATTTGTTTCCTCCACTTGTGATCTTGTTTCTTCCTTTTCCCTCAAACGTCCTCTTGGTGGTCTCTCGTGGTTTTTTTCCTTCCGGGTGTCCCGCTCTCCTGCTCTCCTACGTCACTTTCTTTTCATCCTGTCCTCGGTTGCGCTGTAGGAGAGTGCCGCTCTGGCAGACAGACTGATCCAGGTAGAGTACCTGTCAACCACGTTCCCACAGACCTCGCTCACCTCTGACTCACTCACACCTACCTGCTCTCCTGCACCACATCCCCCCCCCTTCACCAGAAGCTTCACAACAAAGTGCATGAAAGAATTTCGTGCTGTTTATCTGTCGTGTCTGCAAGTCCAGTGTGTAACCCCTGAACGCATGTGATGTTGATCGACGGAGTCGTACAGTCCCTGCATGTGGCATGTTTACGACCATAATGTGACAGATTTTTATTGTAGGTGCCTTCAAATCACCAAAAATGTGCAGGAAATGGGAAATGTGCCGTTTGCTTTCTTGCCAGAGGTTAGATAAGAAAGCTGTTGTGATAATCTGCAGATTTCGTTACCTTCCTGACTCGGGGGAAAGAAAGGGTTATACTTCAGTATTTTGACACAGAATGGCGGTACATATGAAGCAGCAGGACTTTGGACCAACTGCAGGATAAATGAAATGAAGTAAATAAAAAGGGGCTAAGAACTGAACCCAGTGAACTCCACAGAGACGTAGAGCTGCCAAAGCTGAACATAAAAGATCTGTCTGCTAAACGGGAACTAAAGCACTCAGAGCAATACATTAGATCCACACACAACTTTCCAGAAAATCAGAAGACTGTCGTCTAATTCAGCCGTAAGATCCAAACACACCACGTTTGCATCAGTTAACATGAGTTTGCTCAAATTAAATCTGATGTTGTTTACGTTCTTTCCTGTTGCTGTTATCAGACGGGACATTGAGTCAGAAAATGGCAACTGAATTAAAACCTCATTGAACGCAATAACCAGATTTTACACGTAGATTTACAAATGCATGATGGCGTCTATTTTGAGTGATTATTTTTTAAATTGTACTGGCACATAAAATGACTGAGAACGTTAGTTTGCACAACTCACTTCTAGACTGCAGCTCTGCAGACAGATAAAGGAGGAAGAGCGTTCACTCACCACCACGAGGCAGATTTTTTTTTTTTTTTTTTTTTTGTTAAACAACGCTCCTTCACAGAATTTAGCTGTCATTTGGCCGAACATGTCGCCACATTTAAAGCAAAGTCTAAACACATAAACAAAGCTGCAAAGTTGAAAGAAATAAATATGCCAGTAAATACAGAAGACAAGAACAAATTTATCTTTCTTTTCCAGGCTTATGTTGGTATCCCGCCCAGCCATAATCCTGGCTTTATTTTGCTGTATTTTGAAACTATAAATACAATGGTATTGATTTCTTTATCTAATAAGTCTGCAAGAAAAAGAATGAGCCTTTCCCAAAGTGTCCCAAAATGCAATTAAAACTGCCGTTTGATGCATAAGAAAGTCCCCCTTATCGTTAAAATCCTCTTGATCTCTTCACCGGTTGCCTTGAAAAGCTCCCACTCCACACATGACATTTAACCCCATGTTTTATTCTGGTTTACCAACGCAGGGTCAGGTGACGAGAGCTCAGGAAGCTGAGGAGAACTATGTGATCAAGAGGGAGCTGGCGGTGGTGAGGCAGCAGTGCAACACGGCCAGCGAGAGCCTGGAGAAGGCCCAGGACACCATCAGAGAGCTGCAGCAGCAGAGGGTAACCGCCGCATACACCGGCGTTCAGGGCGGGCTGGGTCTCCCAGCGTCGCCTTTGATTTCCCCCAGTTTACACGTCTGTTATCAGAATTTGTTTTCTTTCTGCATCTTCTGGCCTTCTCTTCGAGTGCATCTGCCAGACACAGAACCGGGGCTTATTTACAAATCGGGCATTTTAAAAACATCTGTTCATTACATTTTCCACTGCAAAAACGAAGTCCGGATGAAGAAATAGTTTTATTAGGAGGTTCAAAGTGCAGTGCAGAATATACTTTCTGAAACCCATGATTCACAATATGATTTACCAGCTCTGCTGACATGAAACAGGAAGCAGCATACGTTTCTGCGTAGCGCTGCTGTTTCATGATGTGATCATCTTTTTTATTTTATTTATTTTGTTCTTGGAAGAACTTCTGTCTTCATGTGTATGAACCAAGCTTCGTCTGGGGTGACTCTCTGTGGAAAATACAAAACTAGGACTATTGGTAATTGATATTCTCTTTGACATTTTAAAATAACTTCAAATATAGATCTGCATACATTATTTAAGTGCCATTTTTTGGAAAGTCTTGAATTTGATACCAGCAACACACTGAAGAATGTTGGAAGAATTAAAAAGAAAAAAAAAATACAGAAAAGTTTTTAGAGTAAAGAAGCAACCCCACTCTGGGAGATTCAACAATCAGCAGATTAAATAAAGACAAATAAAAGTGCCAGGATCAGGTATAAAAGGAGCATCAACTCAAAGCTCCGTCAGTCCAAGCAAGGTTGGGTTGTGGTTCACCACTTTGAGTCAAAATTTGTTAGACCATCACGTATAAGTTTAAAAAAAAAAATGGATGAGACCTTTTAAGCTTTCAGACTTTCTAGGTACAAATGTTTTATTAAGAGTAAGCAAATAATGTGTATTTAATATATGAATGGATGGATTAATAGTTTTTTACATTACACATTTGCAAAGTCAAATATTTGAAACTTGTATCAACCATCTTTAGAGGTTGTGGAGAAGCTGTTTAAAAAAAAAAACTAGTACAAGTTGGTCAGACTTTGAAAATACATAGTTAAGAAGTAGAGCTGGTCTGAGTAATATTTCATGGTGATTGACTGGTAATTGATCGATAAGCCCCGCCCCTCAAACACAGATGAGCTAATGTCTGTAGAGCTTTAGTTCCACAGGGACCAGAACTTGGACACCTGTAGGTTTCATCTCACAGAACAACAGTGAAAGATACTCTAGGCCAAAATAATTTGGTTCCAGCCCTTTTTAAAGAAGCAATGTGTAAAATAGTAGGTTGAAATATCCTAAAAATAATCAAGAAATGGCATAAGAGTAAGAAGAAATAAGTGCAATCATGTCACAGAAATGATGACTATGTATTTGACTAAAAGAGATATCTACCGAGTCATTGTGCTAAGTAACGAACTTCGGTCTGTCCAGTCTTGTAATACCAGTTTCTGCCATGTCTGGCGGTAGTGAGCAAACAGCAGTACAACGTGATGACGTGAAGAAGTCGCAGCGTTTGGGGGCGAATTTGAACTTGTCAGTCATGTTAATTAACGCCACCAAGTTATCATTGTAGGATAAACAGAAATAGTAAGGATGGATGAAGCTCTCGGGAAGGAGAACTTTGCTGCCACCACAACCACCCGGTATCGGGAAAAAAGACTTGAAACAGTGGAGGTGAAAAAAACAGGAATAAAATCAGTGTAAATATCGGCAGTGCTTTCGTTGGAGACAGCTCAAGGACAAAAAGGAAAATAAGTTTAATACGAAAGTTAGTGTTTTTTTTTTAAAGATTGGTAAGTAAACCGCTGCTGATTTTTATTTATTTATTTTCACTAAACATTTTTGGTGGTCGAATAGGTCAAGTTGCTATGGTGTCAGTTGAAGGTCTAATGTGTTGACGTCATCTGTGTCCCGCCTCCCAGCGGTTGATTGACGCGGGGCTGATTTGACCCGTTTCAGAATTGAAAACGCCAAAAAAAGTGCAAAGTGGGTTCAGAAACGGAGCTGGTCTTAGAAATAATTGCAAGAAAAGAGAAGTGCAACAGGAAGTGATTTGGATTTGTTGCTTAGAGATTCTCAGATTTTGGGTTTTAAACATAAGATTTGGGGTTTTAATTTGCAAAACGTTTGGCGTTGAACTGACGAGGAGAGGGAGGGACTGTGCGTCTTTTCGTTTCTTACGCGAGGATAGACCAACTCACTTTACTGTATTGTCCCATTTCTTTTGGAGTGTGAATTTAATTTTCGCCTTCACATTACATGATTTCTTATTTAAAAAGTACAACCTTTCTTCATACCGGCCTCTGAAGCCCCGCCCCCAGAGCAGATTAATTATCCACAGAAGAAGAAGTCAGGCCTCAGCGGTCCAGTGACTTTGCTGGGATCACTCCAGATGGCTTCATGTTGTTTTTTTTGTTTGTTTGTTTTTTTTAAAAAAAAGAGTCCTGTCACTTCCACAGGCTATGAATATTTTTTGGTTAGCCATCAGTGAATAAAGAACATTTTAGATAATATTGCAAAAAATGGTAATGGAAATCCTCTAAGTGGGAATGAATCTGCTTTAAATTGACTAAGTTTGATCATGGGTGTAAAGCATTTTTAAATAACCAGGAGGCTCAACTGATTTTCTCTGGCTATGACACGATATTGGAGAGTAAAGGTATCAGTGATGTCAGACTGTTGCGTTTGTGAAGAACAGATAGGAGCTTCTCATGGTTTATTTATCTGCATATGTTAGTAGCTCAGACATCAGCATGTTGCTTTCAGAGCAGCTCTGCTTTTTGTCCAACTGCCAATACCACAAAAAAAGGCTCGTGAGAAGCTGTTAACCACTGGCTTTCAGTTTAAATTCACACAGTCATCTCAACAGCCCCCTCTGACATGTCAGAAGATGGCACACAGAACAGCCAAGTAAATCAAGCCAATTAAATATGATAACAGCAAAGTCAGTGATTTCTCTCTAAATGATGTCACTGTGGTGGCTTACTCTTATTCCAGCTCTGTCACCGTTCTCCCACCCATTTTCACACACCTCCACACACTCGCAGTCATCTTTGATAGTAAAGACTGAAAAGCACAGAATGACAAACCGAGAATCTTTTACTCACGCTATGCACTTGCCTAATTTCAAGCTTTTTGTATTTTGCCTCGTAGGAAGCTATTTTTCCACTTTGCTCTGTATTTTTCTGCTGCTCTCGACATTGTCGTTTCACCTCGATGTGGTGGTGTGAAACTTCAGTGGCTATCAGTTTTCTGATGTCGCAAAGTGTTGCAACAAAAAAAAAAACTCAACTGCAAACATGAATTTTACTTTTGTTGTCGCGCTCAGACCTGCTGATGATTGATGCTCTGGTTTGTTTGTTAGCAGTAATATGGATGGTCCTTTTTTTTTTTTTTTTATTAAACCGTCACTTTTCCGAGAAATGTTCTTCAGCAGTGCAATAATGGAGGCTTCTTCATTTCTCGGAGGAAAAAAAAGAAAGAAACAAAAAGAGATGTGGAAGTTTTAACACCATTAAAGATTGTGGTGAACCACTTGTTCTGATGCAACAAGTTGGTGGCCTCTGTTCTGCTTATTATAATAAAAATGACCAAACGCATAACTGTAAAGAAAGTCCAGGTACACAAACGTGCATTTCAAAAAAAAAAACTGGTCAGTAACATTACTGAGGATCTCAACGACATGTGGTTTGTTTTCAGTACACGGAGCAGTTCGTCAGCAACCTGCAGACCCAGCTGGAGCAGTCCCGGCTGCGTGAGGCCGAACTGCTCGGAGCGCTGAAGGAAATGCAAGACAAGGTTCTGGACCTGGAGAAGGTGCGGTCTCTCCCCTTCTCACACACACACACACACACACACAGCTGGCAGCGTGAGAAAAAACAGAGTGTTCACAGCGGCCAGACCGAGCTGGCGTGTGAATGTGTTACAGTTTGTCAGCTAAGCTGACTAACAGTAATCCACCTGAGTTTTCAGGCTTTCACTTTTACTTCATGTGCTCATAAAAGACCCCAGCTCCTCATAGCGATTGAAGTACCATCATAGTGAAAGTCAGATAAGGGGATATTCCTCTTTCTCAGGGTTGTACAGACATGAACAAACTCGACAACTATGGAAGGGAGGATATTTTTGCTTCAGTATTTGTTGTAATGGCACAAGCAAAGTCTTGTTTTCTCACAAATACCTTAGATATGACTATCTACAAGATGACGGCACACGTCAAAAGCCAAATTAATGTCAGGTCATACAAAAATGTGTCAGTGACAAAAAGTTAGTCATCTTGGTGTCTATGAAGGTTCACCGGGTCGACCTTTGGCTGATGGTGTAATATCTGAGGAACTGAACTTTCTTGGCACAGAGACCTGTTTGGAAAATGCTTTTTTTATTTTGAATTAAAAAAAAAAATCTGAGCAAAGAATACCTCAGTCTGAGAAAACAAGTCTATTCTGAGCTAAAAGAAAAAATACGTGACTCGCTCTGACAAATCTCTGCTCTCGCTCCAGTCTGCCTGCACTCTCGTTGAATACAGCACGTTACGTTTGTGCCCCAAATAAAAATAACACTAGTAGATTAATCGGTCGTTTCCTGAAGCACCATCTATGACTAATCGACCACAGCCAGCTGCAGAGCCAGATATGTGGTTTTAATGAGCGACTGGTGACACAGTTTTGGACAATATTTGAGTTTAAAAAAAAAAAACCTGATATCTTAAGTCACTATGTGCACATGCACAATTTAGTTAACTGGACCGTGATTCTACGTGCATTATCTGACGGTCTTAGTCTGACCAGGAGAAGTCTGGTGTAAAATATTACTACTTTTTTGTTTGTTTGTTTTTTTCCCCCTTTAATCACGTAGACACACTCAGTACTTCTGGAACGTAAAGCAACACTTTCTAAAAGAATTTGCCCGTCTCGTGCACTTCCACGATATATGGAAAGCTCTTCACACAAAATCCCAGCCGGATGGCAGATTCTGTTACCACGAATTTGGCTTACAGTGATCCAAATCAGTCAAGTCTGGCAGATGTAACACCTGCTTGAAGTTTGTGATGAAGAAACGGACTACTTTGTATCCCTGAGGGAGACAGGAAGTGCCTTCCTTGTAAAAGATTTTCCAACACACGGCCTTGCAGGTCACTGTCACACCTGTGGGTTATTGGGTTATTTGTCTGTGCAGAGGAGCAGCTGCCTGCCGGATGAGAGCAACGTGGCCGCCCTGCAGGAGGAGGTGAAGCAGATGAAGCTGAGGGAGCTGGAGACGCTGCGCTTGTTCAGAGAGATGCAGGACACCGTGACGGAGCTCAACCAGCGCTGGCAGGTCAGACACGCACACCTCTGCCATCTCTGTCCAGGTGCTCCACGTCTGGGCGGCGGCAGAGTTATAAGGGCTTCTTCTTTGTTCCCGCAGCATCACACGTCCCATTGCAGCAGCTCTGGCGGCGGGGGAGGCCACTGGAAGGAATCCCCGAAGAAGAATGCTATGAATGAGTTACAGGACAAGCTGATGACAGTCCGGCTGAGGGAGGCCCAGGCCCAGGCGGAGCTCCGAGAGCTCAAACTCAAAGCCCTGCAGCTGGAGAGTCAGGTAGGACCAGCTGTGCATCTGCACTGATTCAGTGTGGGAAGTCAGCCCGAGCCCTGTCCTCACTTTTCCCCCCACCTGACTTTTCTCCACTACAGAACCAGATCCACAGCAAGCTGATTGGTCGCCACGAGCAGGAACGCTCCGCCCTGCAGGACCGCCTCCAGATGTTGGCCAATCAGAACAAAGCTCTCCAGGCACAGCTCAATGAGATGAAGAGGAAGCAGGCCGAGTCGGATTGCAAGGTGTGGATGGAGAGGAGAAAGGTGGAGCGAGATAGCAAGACGGAGGAAAAGGGGAAAAAAAGAGAGAGGCGTTTCCTAGAAGTCAGGATAAAAGTCAGGAAAATATGGCGGTGTTCAGGAAAAGTAACTACAAGTTAACTTGGAGAAAAACATTGGCAGAGGTGAACAGTTTATTCTAGGATTCACATCCTGAAAAGACGCCGGAGTTACAGAGTTAAGACATGGATGGAGGATAAACGGGATGTTGGTGACGGGACAGACACAGTTCAGGATGCTCCTCAACTATCCGTCAAGAAAATATCACGTAGCTCAGCTTTTAACCCTAAAATGCTAATTTCCCACTTCTGTTACCCCCCCACCCCCGCTGTAACACTCGTAGAGTAAAGAGGAAGTGATGGCGGTGCGACTGAGGGAGGCAGACAGCATGGCCGTCATGGCTGAACTCAGACAGAAGATCGCCGAACTGGAGATACAGGTAACGGCGCTCGCACGTCTGCGAGGACGCACATGTGGGGAATATCTGTACACACACGTGCACAATATTTGGATCTCTGTGTCAAATCAGTGAATATTTTACCCATGAACGGGAGTGGGAGCGTTAAGTTTAGGTTGTGACTGTGTTTTAGAAGGAGGAAGGTCTGATCCAGGGCCAGCTGAACCACTCGGACTCCAGACAGTACATCAACCAGCTTCGGGATCAGATCGCCGAGCTCAAGAACGAGGTCGGGCACGAGTCTCCACACACGCACGTGCACCTCAGTCAAGCACGGAGAATACAGGAAATCCGCGTTTGTTAGGGTTTTAATTCTGGAAATCTTTGTCTTCTGAAGGTTTTTTTTTTTTTTTTTTAAATTTTCATCTTTTGAAGATGAATATTTAAATCCATGAACCTTTTACTGAACACTTGCTCTGACCAGGATCCCTTTAAATCTTTAAGTTTGAACATTTACCTTAATCCTGCCTGTAAAAGTAGGACTGCCTTTATTAGGTTTCCCTTTTAGCAGTTGGAGAGACATAAACAAACCTATTTCAGTTCTTTATTTAAAACACATCGTGCAGTCAAACACAGATTTCTGTGTAATCCGCCTCAGGGACCTTTTTGTGTATTTTCTTCCGATAGCAGATAGTATTTTTTTTATGTGTGTGTATTTTTAAGGTTTCTCAAGAATAAATAGAGGACAATGTGGGAAACAAATGACTTATGACACACAAAGAATCACACTATATATTTACTGTGCAGTCGTTTGATAAAGTAAATGGTTTTTATGATTAGGACACGAAAAAAAATCTGTTCCTAACTTGCTTTTGAAATGAGGTAAAAACAGCTTTACATGAACGACAATGATGCAGATCAACCTTTAGCAGGAATGACTTTTTTTCTTTTTAAACATCCCCCTCCTCCCATCCCTCCCCCGTTTTTTTTTTTTTGGTTTTTTTTGTTGTTTTTTTTTACGTTGTTTTAGTCCTTTGTGGTTTGCAGGTTTTCAGGCGCAGCTCGTTTAAACTCCCACCACAACATTTAAATTTAAACCAGTCTGACTGAACTTTTCTGTTCTACGACGCAGTTTTAGGTCAACTTTAGCTACCAAGCAGACGCCTCTGATTTATCTCCAGAATACTTTGATATGCAGAAGAGTTCCCAGTGAGTAGAAGGTGTCCAGTTCCTGCGGCTGCAAAACCATCACCATCACTCCACCTCCGTGCTTGCCAGTCAGTTTGTTTGTTCTGATTTGGTATCAGGTATTAGGTATTTTCCAAATATTCTGGTCTACACTGTGACCAAACATCTTTACTTCTGTCCCACTGACATTATTCTACTGTATTTTTTTTCTTGTCCTTTTTTTAGTCTTAAGGTACTGTGATGAACTAACAATTAACTTATATTTGTAGAGGCTGAAATGAAGTTTTTCTACAATTTCTCTCAGCATTGCGTGGTCTAAGTTTGGAGTAAACTTGTCCTGACTGCTTTCCATCTTTTAGTAATAAAAAAAAAAAAAAAACTCTTTCCAGATTAATGAACAGTAATTTTGACTTCTTTAGGGTCATTGCTGATGTTTTCCCTCCTTGGCATTATGTTAACACACCTTAATGCTCCAGGCTGTCCGACAGAGCGAGGGGAGCTCACGTTGGCTGGCGATCAGTTAACCGACTGCGTTCGATGAGCAGCATCTCGAGTCACATGGGAACGATCAGGACGTGCGTCACACCATATTTGGTCACGTCAGACCTGCTTTAACACCTCATCTTCACCTGAGGCCACATTTCCCTCATTTTACACCTAATGAGCATTAGGTGGATTTTTGTTTTTCCTGACACCAAATCTTAGAGCTGAAACAGAGCAAACGGCTTTTTCAGATGAAAGATAAGTTGTGTATTTGCTCCCGCCACAAAACAGCCTCTCATCACACACCACTTCCACCCCACCGCGTTCCCACACAAGCATTTATTTCTGTGTTTCTTGTAAGAAGAGACCACTGCTTCTCCCCCCTGCAGCTGTGTTCCCACCAGTCGGTCGACGGCGAGCTTTAACGCTAAAACACGGCCGAGGTGCAGAAGAAGAAATTAATATTCTTTAATAGCGAATCAAAAAATAATTAAGTGTTTCAGCTCACCATCGTTCAGCTGAGATATATATATCTTTTTATTTATTTATTTATTTACTTTTTTTTAAATGTCACTTGAGGATCATCTCCAGCCTCGGCTGCAGACGTGATCTTCCAACGCTGTCTGGGTTTTTTCATTCGGAGAGTGGCAGTGCGTGACTAGGAAGGAGCGTGAACTTTAGTAGTAGTGGGGGGAGGGAGGGGGGAAGGTGGGGGTGAGACTGCCCTGCCCTTTACCGCTCCTCTCCCCTCTCTTCTTTTCCACCCCCCACCTTTTTTCATCAAAGCCCTACTTTTATAAATGAGACTGAAACTTGCGTGTGTTGAGATGAAAGAAGCAGCGAACCTTTCAGAAAAATCTCAGTGTAGCTGGAAGCGATGGTTTCACGGCTGACTCACCGATGGCGCTCATGCGTAATCACGCCGTGGCCCTAACGCAGGTGAGCCGAAGTTGAGTCGCATATTTCTACACTTTTATTGACATTTCACTTAAGAAAAATATTCCACGTAGGCATTTTCCTTTAAAAGCAATTCTTATGTTACTTGTGGGAAGTTTAAAAAGTCAAAATGATAGAAAAAGACCCAGCATTTAAATAAAAAAAAAAAATTAAAATTTTTTTTTTTTTAATTTTTAGGTTGAGTAAGTAGTCAGTCAAAACATTTCCACTGGTTAACCACTGTCCCACCCCCCTAGCCATCCACGCTGTTTAACTGGGGGAAGAGCAAAACCTCTGAGATTTGTCATGAGTCACTGGGGTACATGGCAGCTGAACATGCAAAAAGCACGCATGTGAACGCCGCGGCGGTGGCGGCGGAGCAGCCCGTTTGTTCTCGCTTCCTGGTTCGGTCCACTTTAAACGAGGTCTGGGGTCAGGGGCTCTGATTGTAGCTGAAGAGACTCCAGGTCAACGCTCCATCCTCCTCCTCCAACCCCTGAACGCTGTGAAAGACTGGCGTCTGTGGTTTTCACTTCTTTTTTCTTTTTTTTTTTTTTTTTTAAACACTTCGGTGTTTTCTCAAATGGTTTACTGACATTTCAAGTCAAGACTTCGCTAAGCGACAAACTAAATTAACACAGTTCAGAGGCCGCGCAACGTCAGAACAAGAGCCGCTTTTGTTTTGGGATTTTTTAAATTTTTTTAAATCTGTTTTCATCCATTTTGTTTTTGTTGACTAATTCAGAAGAAAAGTAACAACATGACATTCACAAAGAAACCAAACAAGCTGCGACTGTCGCGTCATCTTTAGAGAAATTGAAATCGACCTTACTAATTTCAGTCGGCGCATCTTTAGAAGGTTGTTTTGATCAGAATGTCGTCGTCGCAGCTGTTTCAGACCGAGTGTGTCGGGGAATGTCAAAAATGAGCTGAACTTTGAATTTTTTGCTTTTCCAACCATCAACTGACATCAAACTACGGCACCTTATGCAGTTATGAACAAATTAAGGCGATTAAAGCACCTTATAAAGTTATTGTTAAATATTAAGACATAACATCTGTCTTATCAAGGTTTCAATTTAGGGAGATTAAATGAAACAATTGAACATCATCAGCATAGAAGTGATGTGCAATAATGTGTCCTGAAGGCAGCAAATATGCTAAAATGTATAAATTAGAATATGGAGCTTAGGTGTGGATCTTTGACATGGTGATAGTGGGAACATGTGGTTGATATTCCTGGCTCTGCTGTGAGTGGGTGACCTCCAAATGTCCTTTTGTAGAAGTTAGAGGGAGTTCAGTACAAGTGTAATTATGTCCAAACCGATTTAGTCGTGTTATGTATGAATGTTTTATAATTCTCTTTATACAACACCAATAAATAAAACCCACTAAATAACACCATCAAATCCACATCAGGTCAACGTTTCAGAAATCTGCAGCTGAGCCCGAGACCTGCTTTCATGGCGCATCAAGGTAAAAGCTTCTCCTCTGTTCTCAGGTCAGGCAGTTGCGGGGTCAGAGGGCCCCCAGCTCCAGGGTCGGCGGCGGCGGCAGTACCAACTACAGGGACCTGTGCTTGGCCAGCCCCGCCTCTGCCGAGGGGGACTATCTCAGCTCCGACGAGGACCTCCTCCCGAGCCCACTGCCCGCCACCGCCCTGTACCCCGGCCTGACCGGCTCGTGTCACCCCTCGGCCCGCCTGGACAGCGAGGGCAGCACGGACAGCGAGGCGGAGGAGCGGGTACAGACGCACCCAGACCCACAGCAGCTTTACGGCAGCATGGTGTGCGCCGAGGCGCTGGACAACTGAGACCTGGCGAGGGTTCGATCACTCCTCCGACTTCCTTTACCCTAAAGACACTCTGGAGCTCCACAGGACAGAAACTGATACAGGTGATTGTATTAATCAATCAGACCCTCCTCCAGTGTTACCTGGTTCCGTTAAACGGACCTCTTCTGGTCGTCTCCACCTGTTGTCTCTGCTCCCATTGACATCTGCACCGACTTGTCCCCCCCCCCGTCCACTAACTGATCCAGTGTTACCCGAGAAAGAGGTACTAAAAAAAAAAAAAGAAAGAAAAAACAACTGTCCTCTTTGTTAATGTGCCAGAAACTGTACATCGAAATCATATCCTTCCAGGCGGCCATGTGACACGTGTCCGAACGTCATGACTGTCGCTGCTCGCGGGCCCGGATCTACCCCTGGACCTGAAACTGGCGGTTTCAGGAGTGAAAGATGGGTAGACCGACACACACGACTCTCCTCCCGCTATAACTCGGTCGAAAAATACTCTAATATCCGTCTACCCTTAAACACCCCCTCCTCCCCCGCCGTAGCTGGTTCAGAGTTAAATAGACCCTTACCCGGCCTTTCCCTGTACGAGCCCCTCCGCAGGAAGAGGCCCGCCCATCCTCACTCACCTCTACGCAGACCAAACTTTAAAAAGGAAAAAAAGAAAAGCTGATGAACACGAGAGAGCAGTGGAGGAACGTCCATATCTGACTGTGGATATCACCAGATGGCCTTCATGAACACGTCATGAACAAAACTGGACTGAAAACCAATTCACGTCGAAACCAATTCACATCCAAAAAAAAGGAAGAAAATCAATGTTGCCAAACCTTTTTGTTTTGTTGTTTAATTATTTATGTTTTGTAATTTATTTGGATATATTTTTAAAATTTTATATATCTATATGAAACTAGTTTAGGGAAACCAACTGAGGCCAAACTTTGTCGTCCTTTGTGCCAACTAGTTCTCTCCTGTGAGTTTACTGCAACACCGAGTGTTTCAGAAACACAAAACATGCTGCTATGATTTCTGGATTTATTCCGTTGTGATGTTTGTTTGTTTTTTTTGTCTTTTCTTTTTGTTATATTGTCTTTTATTATCAGTTCAGTTCAGTTAACGTCCGGCTTTTCAAACTCCGCCACTGTTGAGTTTGGCTTCGACCGCAGAACAAAGTCGGTTTCTTCCAGCTGGACCTTTTAACTTTAAACGACTACAACAGTTAAAGATCAAGAACGAGACAAACAGTTTTATCAAATGTTTTTGTTTGTTTTTCTGTCTTGCTGAGATTGATGTAACTGGACGTTTGATAAGAAGTTGTGTTTCCTGCATATCGCCGCCTGTTGATCCTCGGCTGGTCCTCAAAAGCAACACAAAAGAGAAGAAAGCCGTTATTAGTTATTTATGTCGCACAAACGTCTCGTTTCAGTCGAAGTTGGTGGTCGCACTGGACCAGCTTGTTTGGCTTCGTATTAACGTTGGATTACGCCTCTTATTGAATTCTTATCACTGTCTTATACAACCAAAATAAATAAATAAAAATAAATAAATCCATGTAAGAATGCTGAGCTGGCATTACCAGTCACGTGCTGATACCTGCTTGATAGTCAAAATGGATCGTAGCACAGTTGCGGTTGGATGTTTTTGTTTGTTTGTTTGTTTGTTTGGCTGATTTGGTTGAGGTTGAATAATGTTTTTTTTTTTGTTTTTTTCCAGTCACTAAATGCATCGTATTCAGTCCTCTGACATGTTCAGGTGGAGTGAGTAAAGGCATCAGCTTAAACAACTACGAAAGCAATTTCATTTTTCTTTATTTTTTAATTTTTTTTTCTATAAAAGTGCATCGTGATGACGAATCTGTTGTCTTTGATGTGAAAGACTTGAAGTGAGTTCAGAAAACCCAGAGAGAGACATTTGTGCATGCGGTGAGGTAGAACTGCGCTGTGGAGAAACAACAACAACAACCAGTAAACTTAAAAGGGCAACAAACCAAACTCTGATTCTGAAGTTTCCTGTTCTCAGTTTGGCCAGCCAGAACCCGTCAGCTCGCAGAAACGCTCTCGATAAATGGGTCAGGTACCCCGACTGTTTATAATTATCTCCGCTGGTGCAGAGAAGGTACCGGGTCAGAAGGTTTTTACTGAAAACCAGTCGTCCCTGCTGGTTGGCTGCGTCACGTTGTTGTCTTCTGTGACTGGTTGTGCGTCTGTCCAGCGGCGTCCCTCCGCGGGCTTTGGTTCAGGTCCCTGGAAGCCAAGGATGGATCCAGACGGAGAAGAAAGATGACTGGCCAGGCTTCCCAAAGCTATAAAGCTAAAAAAAAACTAAGAGTTTAAAACGACATCACACAGCCTGCAGCGTCTTTTCTTGGTGGATTTTGTTACTCCGATCGTGTTTCCTCTGAATCGGCAGGTCAGGGAAATCCAGAGCACGTGTGGCTGAAAGTGTCGGACATTTTTCTCTTCTGATTTAAAAACTATAACATGTATAGAGAAATACTAGATATGCAGTGTGACGGGAATAAAGATTTATAGAATATTTAAAGCTGTTTGACTAAGTCCAGTCTCAGTAAAGATGTTGACAAATGTGAATACTTTATCAAACAGGGTGTCAGACGTATGAAGCGTTCGTCTTTGCTGGTTGCACTACAGAGAAACGTCTCCTCTAGTTAAGTGTTTTAGACGAAGGATCATCTCTTTTTATATTAATCACTTGTACGTGGAGGGACTTAAAAGTGTGATTATTTCAAGCTCTAGATTTATTTTCTGGGATTTGACCAGAGTACCTTCGTGTGATTTACAGTACCACAAGTTGTTTCTGTAGTTGTTTATTCTTTGTTTTGGGATCCTGTCTCTTTAAGAGACCCACCCGCCCCCCTGGGAGCCAGCTTTCCTCTGATTGGTCGGTTTCCAGGAAGCCTGGAACTGGGAGCATCTAGTTCTCCAGTAAAAACTTAATTCTGGTCTGGGAGCTGTGCGTTTTGATTGGGAAGGATTTGTCCTCATTTCATATTTTAATCCCCACTTAAAAAGGAAAATCCGACACATTTTGGTGCATTGCAGATGAAAGCATGACGACACACTGGATCGTGTCCTGAGAAAAAAGGAAATAGGATCTTCCAGTCATGAGAACGTTGGTTTGCCCACCATTATGTTGCAAATAACAGCTTTTTCGTGGTAACCGTTGGGTGAAGCAACTGAAATCTCGACACAGAAATCAGTGTCTGGACGTTGGGTAAAATAAAAGGTTTCGGTACATTTACGTGCAAAGATTCACTGGGAAGACTCTGGCTTTGCTGCTGGTGGACTTGGGAAAGAAGAAGTCTCTGGATGTGAGACAGGAGACGAATAAAACCAGCTGAGGTGATGGGGAGAGTCACATGACGCGTACGAGACTGATCTTTAAACTTATTTAAATCTTTTTTCTTTTTTTTTAACACCATTTCCTGCTGCATCCTCATCAGCTGCTGTTGGGAATAAAAAAAACCAACATTGACCTCTAATTTAACATTAAACTAGCTTTAAAGGCAGGATAAGTGATTTCTGAGTGGTGCCGTGACTCTCGAGTCACGACTCGGTTCCCAGTTTTCAGAAGCCCGGCCAGCCAAACACTTTGATCCGGTAGCCCTCCCCTTCACAGCTGTTTCCACCGGTACAAAACGTACCAAACCAGTCACAGCGGGGGGGGGCGGGACAGTGGCTGCCTCCCTCATGCTGTCTGGCCGATGATCTGTACGCCTTTCCAGCAGCATCCAGATGTGCTTTCGTCCTCTTTTCGTCGGCACCGCCCCTTAATTTCAAGGTCAAATCCAGAAGAACCAGAATAATTCTTTGTGTTGAGGTTGACTCTTTACTGTGACTGGTTAGGGTAACTTCAGAGTTGGGGGGTCTGCTGCTTTTTTTTTTTTTTTTTTTTTAAATCACAGCGTACTCCCAAGATGATGAAGAGATGCTCACTCACTGAATTTGACGAAAAGGGTTCTGGGTTAGACGTCCCGTAGAATCGCATACCCTACCTTTATTTTTCTTTTCAAGCTTTGTTAAAATGTGCCCCTTATTTGGACTTGCAGGTATTCCTAGGTTGTTATGGTTAACACATCTGCTTACGATGGTAAACTCTCGTGAATTTGGAGGGCACTTCCTGTCATCCGGTACCCACAGATGTTTTCAGATCTATCACGACGGTTTACTCTGGCAAAAATAATTAATTAATTATAGGACGCTTGTGACCAGAATTGAGCTCCTTTCCCCAAAATGGACCCTAATCTGAACCCAGATGACCCCCCCACCCCACCCTTCACATTAACATCTGTCCACTGCTGTTCAGTGATGGTGCTTCGTTCTCGCCGCCGTCTCAAGACAACTCTCTCTACTGTGATGAAACGTTTTGATTTACGAATTAGTTTTGAATATGATGGTAGCGTTCCTTTTTAATATTTTTTATAATCGCCGTCCGTATGTTCATCTTGCTAACGCGGTGACGTGAGATAATGAAGATCAAACATCCCAATGTGCCATAGAAGCAGAGATTCGCCGTTTTCGTCATGGAAACGGTGACGTTTTCACACGAGGGACGATTAACACTGTGTCACTGGAGACTTATCATCTTGAACCTTTAACATCTGAGTGGAGGCAGGAAATGAAAGGATGCAGTTTGTCTTTCCGCCGGTTCCCGTCTTGAATCCTCTCTCATCTCTGTGCTTTATGTGACCCGTTTAATCTCCACAGCGTCGTGTCCAGGAGCCTCGCCCACGCCGCTCAGCCGATGTTGTCAAATATATCATTATTATATGACGATAAAATTATAGGGATTCCTGTATGATGGGAAAAATACATTTCAGTGGTCTGTATCCTACGAATGATGCAAAATAAACTTTGACATTGCACCTTTTCACAGGTCTGATTTTGTTTTGTTTTTTACTGGTTGAAAAACAGCCATAAAAAAAAAAAAAGTTATCCAGTGTTTGAGAAATTGTTTTTGTAAGAATATAAATCACATAATCATATGGAGGCTTAATAAATAAAACCTTTGGCAACATGCCATTATTTAACAATAATTGAGGTCTAATTTAGTTACAAATCACATTTAAAAACGACAAAGTGCTTTAAAGTCAAATGACAATGAGGTCTAAAAGGGAAAAATGTGGACAATACTAAACACCCTGTCAAGAATGAGTAGCTCAGCCCTGACTAGCAAGTAGTCATTTCCTGTGCGACTTTATCGATCTCCCACATTGTTGAGAAAGAACTTCTGCTGGTTCTTCTGCGCAATATTACGTCAGTGAGATTTTTCCTTTGCAGCTCTTTTAAAGTCCCACCGTGCTTCAGCTGGGCTGGAGTCTGGACTTCCAAAACCGGTTCAGCCCGTCCGATGTAGCCCTCCTACAGAACTTTGTCCCGTTTCCTGCTCTAGAAAACTCCAGTATTGTCAAGTTGCTGAGGTTGCAAAACGGGCCCAAATCACCAACCCGCCACCGCCGTGCCGACAGTGGGTATGAGATTCTTCTGCTGAAATTCTGCTTGGCAAAAACCAAACTGGGGTTTGAAAGCCTATCGCATCTGCTGTGGTTGACTCTGTCAAGAAGACGTTCCAGAAATGTGGGGGTTGATTAAAATGTTTATGAATCATAGTTGTCTTGATGATGATCTTCTTGAAAATAAACGCCTTTCTCTTTGCACCTTTCTTTTTTTTTCTTTTTTCTTTGTCTGCAAATATTCTAATGGTTAGTACCATCATTTAGTAAAACCTTTATCCAAAGTGTGTGTGTGTATATATACATTGTATATATATATATATATATATATATATATATATATATATATATAATGTGTGTGTATATGTATATGTGTATATATATGTGTATATGTATGTGTG
>JAOWBL010000001.1:1177238-1201934 GCA_028564865.1 Zenarchopterus dispar
GGACCCTCTGGTCTGATCCGGACCCTCTGGCCCTGGTCCGGACCCTCTGGCCCTGGTCCGGATCCTCTGGTGCTGCTCTGGACCCTCTGGCGCTGGTCCGGACTCTCTGGTGCTGATCCACTGAGACATCAGTAGATGGCGCAGTTGCTTCACGTGGGTGGAGAACTTCATGCAACAGGCGATGGAGGTTCTGAGTTTCCTCCTGTTCTGGTTCCAGGTTGGATTGACAGGCTTGTTTTTTGTTTTTGTTTTTTTTTTCGTCTCCTAACCCTTCAGAGAGACTGGCTGCAGTCTTGGACCTTCTCTCTCGCAGCGCTCCCATGTGATGAGCTCATTTCCTGGTTCCTGAGCCTCCCGAGCAGGGCTTGGCAGCTGAAGCTGCACATCTTGGCTTTCCACCCACTTAACCTAATGTCATCATGCATTATGTACCGCTCTGACCGCCTCCTGCTGGAGATGTCCGCAGCTTTAATGCCTCCTATAAACACGCTTTATTCGTCTCCCTGGAGTGAAACCTCTGCTTTTCTTTTCTTTTCTTTTTTTCATGTGATGAGAGTTCGTGCAGGGCGGCGTCTGAAAGAGGAAAAGACTTATCAGGTGCAGCTCTTTGTTGACAACAGTTTGAACTGAAATGTGCTCCAATTGTTCAGCCGAGTCAGCGTTTGATCTTTTTTTACATCAACAAAGCACCTGGGTTCAAAAGCCTGCAGCAGCTTTCCTTTTCCTGTTTTCCAAGAAAACGCTGAGTCAGCCACCTGAACGCCCGTTTGACCCGTCTTTGTCCGAACACATTTAAAAAGGGGGAAAGTCTGCATGTGGAAGTCATTTGAATTATTAGTCTGTTCTAATTAATTTAAGGACTTTTGATGCGGCCCGGCGCCGAGCCCCTCCCTTGTGTAACAACGTTACCAAGCCATCTGAAATGGACGAGGATTTACAGGGTTTCAGCTCCTCTGAAGTCTGGCGAAGACGATCAGGGTTTCAGATCTTCAGGGCAGGAAGTTGTTGGGTTTCTGGTCTTCAGACGGCAGTCAGCAATGAGTTTAAAGCCACTACATGTAGTAATACCAGTTCTGACCACACGGGGGCGCCGCCCACGACGAAGACCACATCAGCAGGTGTCTGGTGGAGGTTGGAGTTGTAGCAAGCCCCACCTCGTCCTTGCGCCCAGTTTGACCCACTACAATCCTCAGACTGGGGAATCCACAGCTCCACGTCACCGGTGGCAGAAGGGCGCCACTTTCACTGTGAACAAACAGAAGAGACACGGGAACATGGGGTGGTGGTCGTGGGTGGGATTTGTTGATGACGAGGACGTTGGCGAGCTCCCCAACCTCAGAGCCGTGGACCCAGACGAGTCCGGTGGTCGTAGTCGTGGTTACGTAAATCCCGCTGTTCTTCGGCGTGGATCCTCCACGCTGCTGTGGCCTCCAGATGATTCTGGAGCTGTCTGTATGAGGAACAACCAGAATGATCTCCTCATGTCATCGTCTCTTCTTCTCTGGATTTATGGGTACTGTGACATCACAGACCCGGAACAGAGCAGGGTTCTCCAGCTCCACCATCCACGTAGCGTCACATCACGCTGCTTTTACTGCATCTCAAAGCTGTAAGACCAGTTTCAAAGAGGCACGCCCACCAAAACAGGGGGCGGGGTTCTGTTTCTGGCCCCGCCCCTTAGAAAAGCAGCTGCTATAAATAAAGGTGTGAAGAGATGAGGAAAACAGGTGTTCTTTCTTGAACCTCTGTGGTATTTTGACCAAACAGTGTCACCAACTCTTCATCAACACTTTATCATCAACTTAAAAAAAAACAACACAAAACTGAGCTGAGCCCATTTTTGAATAAGCGCCCACTACGGCTGAGTTTTGAGAACTGGTGAATCTTCCCGGAGAGTTTGAGATCTTCCCTGATCTTCCAGACTGGGAAGGCTGCTGAAGCAGCTGCCAGAGGTTGTTCAAACCCGAGCAGAAAACTCTCGCTGCGATCTCACGCACCGGCGAGGTCTGTGCCAGATGACTTCCTGGAAAGCCTTCGCTGGGATTTGCCCACTGCCCTCTCTGTGCCGGTTCCTCGGGGGTCTGGCTTTCATTAGAGAAAACAACCGTTGATGTCCTAACCCACTTCTCTCTCCGGGAGCTGCACTGCTCTTTCTCTGTATTTTTCCCCTTTTTCAGCACTTTCTGTTGTTGACTCTGCAGCTGCATCTCAAAGAAACGACCCTCAGCAGAAAGCATTCATCTCCCAACTGTTGTGGTCTCGTACCATCGGAGAGCGGAGGCTGGGCTCAACTGGAAGCACAAAAGCAAAACTAACAACGCCCATCTTCCTACGAGCTTCTCCAGGGATCCGTTTTCTGCCGCCGAAGTTTCCAGCAGCAGAAACTCCTGCCGCTCGGCGTCTCCGACTTTAGTTTCAGGGACGCAGAATAAACACATTTACAGACGAAAATGTGGACAGGAAGTCTTTGTGTGTGCAGAAACTGTCCTCACGTGGACATTCTTTGGAAACTTGTGAAAAAAAATCCAAATGTGAAACAACTCAAGGTCTCATGTTCCCAAATAGATTTAACTGTGATTTAATTACTATTTTCTTAACAGATACAATAATGAAAGAACGGTAAACACACAAACGAGTTTTAACCCAGGACAACGGGGTTTTGTTAGGGATACTGCACCAAGCCAGCGGTTAGTAGATGCTTGTGTTTGTTGCTGTCGGACGGGTTGGTAAACGTCAGCGAGACTTCCTCTCGTTTCTTCTGGAGAATCGAAGAAAAGCTGGAGAGGCTTTTCTGACTCTGGGAGTCTGGAACCGGCAGGACCTGCTGTTTTTAGGGTTGGAACCAGGTTAAAACATCCCCGCCTCCCGGAGACACCTACTACACCGCTGCTCTTTGAATTGGATGTGAGGGATGCTGTTGTCTTTTCCCGTGGAGCTAAGTGTCCCTTAGCGCTCCAGGTCTTGTAGTTCCATCAAAGATTGGTTTCCTATCTGAGCTCGGGTTGTGGAGGCAGCAGCCAAAGCAGGCAGGCCCAGACCTCCTTCTCCCTGACCACCTCCTCTAGCCCGTCAGGGGGAACACTGAGGCGCTCCCACATGTCTTTGGTTTGTCCTGGCCTCGTCCTAGTTGGACATACCTGAAAAACGTGCCCGGAGGCATCCCGACGAGATGAACCACCTCGACTAGTTTCTCTTGACGTGGAGGACCAGCAGCTTTACTCCCAGACTCGGAGCAGGGTGAGAAGACAGAAGTTCTGACCCTCTCTTAAAGGGAAAGTCCAACCAACCTGCAGAGGACGCACCTGGTGAGGTTTCACAAACCAAGCTGGTCCCACGGGACGGGTCGCACCAACAGCCCCTCAAATAGGTTCATGTGGACAGCGTCTCTGGTGCTTGGTTACCAAGCTCACCCTGGAGAACCTGGAGAACCTGGAGAACTGACTCATCTGTGAGTGCCTGATGGCTTGGCCTTCACCCAACTAAACAAGAAAAAGTGGGTTCACCTTTTCACCCCGAGCCGTTATTGGGGTCAGAAGGTGCAAGCTCCTGAAACTGGCTCGAGATAATAAAAACCCACAAACTGAACATACGTGCTCTTGCATTTTTTAAGACGTTTCCCTGCTTCAACACACCATGGCGTAAAACGTAAAAGCAACTCTGCTTATGGTTGCCATAAGCAGAGTTGTCCAGGCCGTGATGACGAGCTGATAACGATCATGAATTTAATGATCATGAATTAACGATCACGAATTAACGATCATGAATGAGAATCAGGTGTGTTGATGCTGGGAAACATCTAAACCATGCAGGACAGTAGATGTAGAGGACCAGGGCTGAAGCCACTGAGCCGCTCTATGAGCGAGCCCCTAGAGGTCAGTCGGAGAACTGCACCTGCTGCTGATTTTGACTGCTACATCCGGGTCTGTGTGGAGAGGCTTTCAGGAAGTAAATCAGATCCCTGTAGCATGAGAAACATCCCTCCCGCCCCGCCCCTATTTGTGGGAGGGGCCTCTCCTACGTCACAAGAGAACTCGAGCTTGGGCTCAATGTGACGTCACTCGCGTTTTGCATAATCACTGCTTTGGCGGTTTTGATTGGGCCGCTCGCGGGACTTAATCCTGCATGTGTGTGTGTGTGTGTGTGCGCGTGCGCGTTGCCCCGACGCCGCTCGGCATCTGTCCGCCTCGTCACTCCCCCGCCCGCGGCGTCCATCCTTCAAGAAGAGGGAGCTGCCTCCTGCCGCCGCGGCTCAAACGTGGAGGGAAACACGGCGAGGAGGGACGCGGGCCCCGCAGAGCGCGGCTCCATTGTTTCCGTGGGTGAATTCACGCCTCTTCTTTCCTTTGTTGGTTTGTTTTTGTTGTGTTTGCTCCGTCGACACGTCTGGCGTATGCCACCGTTACCGGGGGGGAGGAGCTGCTGGTGTCCCCGGGAGTCGCGAGGAGACGGCTCGACGTTTGAAAGGTAACGGTCACTTCACGACGCCACCACGGTCACTTCACGTCGTTTTCACGGCGCCGTGGGCGTTAAACGACCTGTTCAAACGTGTTTTTAAGACGCTTTTCTCCTTTTTAAATGTCGTGGCGTGTCTTGGCGGTCCTGGCTGTCCGGTGTGTAGCGTGACGTGATGGATGTGTTAGCGGGGTCGTGGACGGTCGGGTGGGTTTTTTTTTTTTTTTTTTTTTTTTTTTTTTTTTAAAAGGCGTGTTTTTACTCCCAGAAACACGTTGTTTGGCGTGTTTTTTTTTTGTTTTTGTTTTTTAAAAATGCGGGCGGGTCTGTTGGCGTGGTCGTGTGTGGTGTCACGTTTAATCTGTGGAGTGGGCTCACGTGCCGATTACCGCTATTGTTCTGGAGCCTGAACCGGGCCTTTGGGGGGTTCGGTGGGTTCGTTCCCACACATAAACCCACCCGTCGAGGTGTCCCAGAAACCTCCAACCTCCAGCTCGGTTTCCACCTGCAAAATTCCTCTTTTTGAGCTTTTTGCTCGAAAATGTCACGCCTGATTTAAACCGAGTCTGTCTCAGAAACTGCAGGGTGTAAATCACTCAGATGTGGTTTTAAAGAAGGCCAATGCGTGAAACTGAATATGCATATTACCAGGTTTGAGAAAATGGAGATAAAACAGAAAAAAATACAATAACTGCAGCCCAGTCTGACTAAATATTGCATTTGTTGGGTGTAAATCACTCTGGATTCATGTAATCAATAACTATACCCTTTTTAAATGCCCCCCGTAAACTGAAAGTTTGAGTTTTTTTTGAAAGTTTAATGAGATTTTCCAGCTTGGCCATTTTGGCACGTTTAGTCTTGCGTGGACCATTGTTGTGTGTGGGTTTTTAAAAAAAAAAAAATATTTTTTTTTTTAAGTTGCCAAACTTTTAAAAGTAGTTTTATTTTATGTAGTAATTTGGTATACATGCCCCTACGTCTTTATATTCATTTGAAGTACAGCTGTTTTGTGGTGTTAAGCAGATGTTTCCAAGGCCATATCTCAGGAATGGCTCGATGGATTTAGCTGTTTCACTCAAATCTAATCGTAACAAAAAAAAAAAGAGAAAGAAATGGTATATTTTCTTTAGAGGATTCTCAGCAGAGCCGTTTGCACATTTTTAATGGAAACAAACAAATCGAGATCAAAAATGTTTGGATTTGTCCCACAGACTTGATTACATGGATCAGTGGAGTTTTCCCTCCAGGATCTGATTTGTGACCAAACGTCAGAGTTGGGTTGTAGAAGCGGAACTTGTTTCCATTATTGAACAAAGTTTGGTTTGTGGATCGTAGCTGTTGTTTGCTAGTACCTGTTTTCTGTGGTACACCACGTTCTTGTCCGTTTATGGGTTCATTTGGCCTCGCGAGGTTGGAATTGTGTTTTATGTGTAGGTTTAACTGGTGTTGGACTGTTTCCCCTGTTTTTTTTTTTTTTTTTTAAGTTCAAAATTGTCTTTAAAAGTAAAATCCTGGACCAAACAATGGGATCCTTGAATTCCAGGACGCACCAGTCCAGTACTCCCACTGGAAGTCAGGTGTAGTGTTGTCTCAACATCTGGACTGGGTCTTTGGGTAATGGGCTAAATCCACGAGCTCTGTGTGTTCATTTCAATTATAAATCTGGATCGTGTTTTAGCCACAGTGACAGGATAAACTATAGAAACCCATTTAAAATGTTTTTTTTTTTTTTTTTTTAAATAATTGACCATAAATAGTTTATCTAAGTCACAGTAATGGACAGTTACAGTTTGCTTAAGCAGATATAAAATAAACAACATACAGCTATAATTTCTTAACTTATTGGACACTAAACATTCATGATACAGAAGGAATAAGTGAATTTAATAGAAATTACTGCAGAAAACCTATTTCCAAGAGACTTGCATATTTTTTGCCATTGTCTTATAAAAATAATTGAATTGTTAGTCTTTATATCTGTGATAATGCGTGGCCTCATTTTATAAAGTTATTAGTTAAACCTGATATCTTCAGTTTCTTGGTTGTATCTGCTAATGTGCTAAGTCATACCTAACAGGGTTGTTGTGTGACTTGAAATTTTTATGATCTTCAGAACCTCATTTTAAAGTCTTTAAACTTTACTTTAGGAGTAGTGTGTTTATTATTTTTAAAAACTAAGATTAAAGTCCCCGTGTTCATACTTGCATCCCTGCTGGTGGAGGAGGATGAAGCGCTCCCCGACTACACCCTCTGCAGCTCTCACCGATGGAGAGATGCTGTTTATTATCCCGGCTTTGGCTCGGCCTGCGTTACATAATCACTGTGTTTTGGCTCGGTCAGGGTGTGGCTGGTGAGGACCTGGCTTCAGAGGTATTAGACACCAACATCCTCTCCGGGGAGTGTTTTCTTACCCCCGAAGCCCCCGCTCATCGCCTGGGTGTGAAACGACGTGTGAATGACACGAGCACATGTCCCACACACTTGTCAGGCTTGTTCACGCCGCCCGGGAAACCTCCAGGGACCCGTCGCGGGTTCGCTGCTTCTGATGCGTCCGGTTTCCACGAGTCAGCAGTATTTCAGATCAAAATGTCACAACAACCAAAATCGGGCAGATGTGAAAGGCTCCTTGGAAAGACGGCGGACAGATGAAACCTTTGTGTTCCTGAGGATTTGTGGCCTTTTGTCTGGCGTGAACTGGTCACAAGCAGACTGCAACAGTAAAGGTCTGTTTTTATTTAAAAAACAAAAAAAACCAAAATCTCGTCAGTCATTATGTTCAAGTCTCAGATTAAATGGAAACTTAAAGGTGACTGACACCGTCTTGAAGTCTCATGTTTTATTGCAAAGGTACCAGAGTCCTCAGGATGACTATTTTGTTTAATTTGGAGCAAATATCTGAACATTTTGCAGATCAAGAATCTTTTTATTACTCATAAAGTAGTTTTGGATACCTGACGAGAACTTGAGCTCAACATCGTTGATGGGGGTCATGGACTTCTGTTTTGCTGTATCTGAGCAGGTGTAGGTCGTGTTTGGGTAGGCTTTTCTTTTTTTTTTTTCTTTTCTTTTTTTGGCCAGCTCTGGCCTCTGAACAAGGATAAAGCTTTCCCTCTCAACACCTCAGCTTCCCTTTTCCTCTCGCCAAAGTCACAACAAACCAGAGGAACTTGAAAAAGCCGTTTTTCATTTCGGTGCATCCTCTAACCTTCGGAAAGCTCGAGGGCTTGGTTTGTTCTGCAGGAAGGAAGGTGAAGAGCTTCGGTTCAGATCCACTCTCTTCATTTATTCACAAAACTCGCATCGTCCTCGTTCAGCTCACGTCTGGCGCTTATTTACAGACGGATTGATACCGGACTTCTGGTGCCTACAGATCCACTTTTAGCCTCATCCCTTAACTTCTGCTTGTCCATGTTCGGTCTGGGGGTCAGCAGCTGATGCACCACCTCCTCCTCCACCTCCTCCGGGAGGACACCAGGATGATCCTAGATATTTGACGTGGCTGAAACGCCTCCCCAGGGAGGATCCTCGCCCGACGGCTGATCGCCTCGATGAGGAGCGGCGATTCTTCTCCGTCCCTGTGGAGGAAGCTTCATTTGTGCTCCGGTTCTTTCGGGCAGCACCGTGAATTCATGACGATTAGTTTTATCTGGGAAAAGGATCCAAATTCAAGCCAATCTGTGAAATGTATTTGCACCGACAGATAAAACCTTTCAGGAGTGCTGCGCTCTGCTTGTCCCTCGTTGGAGGACTAAACCCCTGCACGCCGGAAAGTATTTGCATATTTTTCAAGGTTTGCCGCCACGCCCTGTAATGAGGGTTAGTTTCAGTCCGGCAGGAACCGAGACCAACCTGCTGGCTGGGTTTCATCGGTTCAGACACAAGTTCAGGGTTAAAGCACGTTTCACCACTTCTTTTTTTTTTTTTTTTTTTTGAAGTTGAGATGTTTGGCGCGTGTGATCTGGAGATGATGCAGTGGTTTAACTTTCTTCGCCATGGTTTTGGAGGCTGGCGCTCTCCTGTCCTGGATAAAGTGGGGGGGTGCTGACTCGGCAGTTCTCGGTGCCCCGTCCGTGTCTGAATGGGATGCTGGACTCGGTGTACCGTAATTATCAAAAGAGTAATTCAGCACTTTAAAAGCCTCCTCATGGACTCGTCGTAGGTGCCCTCAGTTTAGTCCTGCAGTTAAAATATGTGAAAGCACTTTTAATTATTATATAACTGACAGCCCTCTTCTTCTTCTTCTTCTTCTTCATTTAATGTTTGATTAATCCAAATGTATCTGCGCTGAAGTGTGTGTTTGTTTTGGACAGGCTGGCCGTGTCTTGTCATCCTTTCTACACCTTTACGTGCACGTGCGTGTTGTCAGTTTGGATACGTTTGCGTGCACGTTGAGCGGTTCGGACTGTTTCTGGGTGTGACTCGGTCAAACATGCAGGATAAGTGTGAAGTAGTCCGTCTGTCCCGCCAGAGGCCCGGTAACCGATCCGACTCGGAGGCTCTTCAGCTTTCTGTCGGTTACATGCCGGCTTGTTTATGGTCGGCCGGCTCGTGCACAGAAGCGCTGGTCACTAACCGTCCGCTCTGGCTTCTCTCCAGAGTAAAACTTTCAACATTTGTCTAATAAAGTCTCGTCCACATTTCCACTCTGCAGCCCGTCTCGGTGTCACGTTTGCCTTTGGGGTGATGTTACCCGTGCCAGCTGCTCCTCCATCGCTTTTGTACCAGTTAATCCACCCACCCCCACTCCACTCTCCACCACCAGGCCTGAGGGGGTTGCGTGGTGCGCCGACAGACAATGGCGCTGCCTGCAACCCTGCTGACACCACCCTTGTGTTAAACTCTGTTGCTTTTCGACCTGATCTGATTAGAAACTCTCCAGCCTCGACTCCTGAGTGTCGGCCTGCCGGATTGGCAGCGATTCTTGCTCGTTGCAGGGAGGAAACGCTGCCAAGCGTGGAGCAGATTGTAACCCATTTCTCTGCAGCCTCTGAGACCACTGCACCGCCAGGAGGCTGGTAATTTTCAGACGCTCCCTTAAAGGCAAACTGGCTTAGTGTGTTTACCTTGTAGCCCCGCTCAAGCACCTGCTCCGGATGGCTTCCAGAGGCTTACCTGCGCTTAGCACACGGAGGTTCATACGTGTGATTGGAAAAGGCCGTTTTCATACCGTGTTGAGGCACATTTTGAGACGAGTGATTGTAGATTAATGATGCCGAGTCGTGCTCGAGTTTGTTGGAGGGAGCTGGGTGCAGTCGTTCAAGTCTGGAGTTTGAGTTTTATAGGTGACTCTTGATGAGTCGACAAAAATTAAACCGCCACCATGGTGTTTATTGTGAGTAGTTAAGCTGACCATAATTTTTAAAGCCTTTTATTTGTTTAGCAAAGATGCATTATTAGATAAAAGGTTTATAAATGTTTGAAATTGCAGGCTGAAGACTTTGCAAAGGTCATTAACCTTGCAGAGTCTTGATTTACACAACTTATTGTATCATGGACAGATTGTTTTAGACCAGACTGAAGATTTATGATGATTTAAAAAAAACAAAACAAACCATGTTATTGTTCTCAGGCTAAGATTGGTCCTAAACTCTACATCTGATCTGGATCATTGAATTGTGCTGTTTGATACCAGAGGAAAAAAAAACCTTAATGATTTTTTTTTTTGACTTTAACTGACATCAAATGAAGAATATCTGTTTAAAAAAGAAATCCAGGATTTAAACTTAAAGTGGAACCAAAAATATGTCAACTAAAAAGGTGTTTAAGTTGACATTGGGGTTATTTTAGCTGACATGCTGCATGACCAGTGCCAATAAGTTCATATTCCTATGTTTTAAGATAATTTTTATTCATATTGTAGTTTGTGCATGCAAGAGGAGAAAGATATCCAAGATGCAGAAAAGGAAAAACAAACGTTTTCGTAGCTTTGGTTTAACTAGAAGCATCAACTTGAGGCCATTTTAGTCCGTTTCTGTTTTAAAATGAACCAAATTTTTATTTTTTATTTTTTAACTCTCCACCAGGAACATATCCATAAACATGGAGGAGCAGCCTTTTCTTCATGAAGAAAATAGAAATAAACTAGCACAAAAATGTTCCTGTAGTCCCTCAACGTCCCACGATGATGGCGTGCGTGGGCACGTTGGATTCAGCGCCTCGTAAGAAGCACGTTTAGTCATCGGTGGCGTGTAGTCGCCTCCAAACATTTGTCCTCTCTAGCTGGTCGGCTTTAATACATCTTATTTATGTCAGAATATTTGCGTTAATATTGAAAAAGCTGCTTATGTTTACGTTAAAGACAACGGTTGGAAGTGGGTGTGGTCTTTGTGGCGAGACCGCCTGATGAGCGGAGGGTTAAATCTCATTTCTTTGCATCAAACGTTTTAACGTTCTCGCAGCGCCTCTCGACAGCGTTTTTGTAGATGTGAGTTTTATGTCTGAGTGCATCAGAGCTGCAGATCAATAACTCCATCAGTGCGCTGAGCTGACACTAATGGCCGCTGAAACCTGACTTCATCCTCAACTTCCTGTCTGCTGCCTGTTTTCAGCTTATTCTTTTATCCAAAGCAACAGAATCATAATGAGATTACTTTCAGAGTAGTTTTCAGTGAAGCAGAAAGAAGTTTGAGCGAGTATTAAGGTAGAAACTCTGACTTTAGACCTGGGCGTCTTCATAAACGAAGCTTTGCATCCTTTTGTTGTCCCAAGACGACCTCCTCGTGTTTTTCTACACAGGAAAAGTCCTGGATGTTTTTGTTGCTCTGATGTTGTGATGAGATTACCGTCATATGGTGGAAAAGGAAATTTAAAAAAGTCTACTGCTGTGAAGATAAATCAAACTTACTGGAAACTGTTTTTGTGAGGCAGATTTCACACATTTCCAACAAACACCAGTAGATTCACTAAATCCAGATAAATCGGTGGATTATTACCAACCTGAATCTGCTGGTGATCACCATCTTCATTTCTGTCTCGGGAACAAACGATCCCACCACCAACGTCAGCTTATCCAGGTTCAGCCTCCTCTAGCTCCTCCTGGAGGACTTGGAGGTCCCAGACCAGCTGAGAGGGGATCTCCTCAACATGTCCTGGGTGTGGAACGTCTCCCCAGGAACGTGTCCCTGGAGCCTTCCTGACCATCCAGGAGGAGCAGTGGTCCTACTTCAAACTCTCCCCAGATGACTTCATATCTGGAAGGGAAAGTCCACCCCCACCCCCAAACCCTAAACTCGATTAATCTGCTTGACTGACGTTTGTGATGGTTCTTCTGGTCGTTGACCACAGAAGAGAAGAAACATGGATCAGGTTAACGGAGAGTGTTTTTTCTGCTCGGCTCCGTCTTCAGAACCTGCGCTGGATCAAAAGAAGCTGATGGAAAATACGTTAAATCGAGAAAAAAACCAAATGGATTAAAAGACTGGAGGCCAATCAAGCAGCAGATCTTCAGGTTCCTATCTGAAGTTGGGATTATCAGCTGTAGAGGGTTTAATGTCTGAAGGTGTGCCACTAACCCGATCTTCTCTTGATCAATACTGGGGAGGTCAATCAGGGACGGGGAGGGCGTCGACAAAGACGGGCGAGGAAGACCGAGGACGGGATGCTGGTCCACCAGTTAAAACTGAAGACGTCATTTCTGTTAACATTAATCTAGTAAAACCCTCTCAAGTTCTGCATTCACAACCCCCAAACACATGCTGCCTCTTCACACGTGCACGCCCCTCACACGTGCACGCTGGCTTGTGCATTCCAGCAGCAGATCGAGTTTCTCCTCCTCTACGAGTCTTTGTGTTTGACTTAAACTCGGTTGAAACGGCGCCGTTGCCTTATATGGTCGGATGGCGGAGAGGGAATTCCTGCACGCCGCTCGTCGTCTCCTGGAGTCGATTTTACCAACATGCTCGTCCAACAAAAGCCCACTTCTGGATCTGTTTTCGAAGTGTGGTTGTGAGAATTAGCAAAAGGAGCGTTCTGCATCTTCCTGTCATTAATACCATTAAATCTCTCACTTTGGTCGTAAAGACACCTGCCTCTTCCTGCTGGCTCTTCTGCTCACGTTTAATGTTTTTTTTTTTTAAACAAAACGTCTAAAGGTGCGGTTCAAGAATTTTAAAGATAAGTATTCGTGGTATTCCAAGAATGCAGGAAGTGGGAAGCTGCTGAACCCTGGAGTTCAGTTTTCGTCTGCGTGTTTAAATGTCATTTTTATGACTTTCATGTTCTCATCCTGCACGTTTGCTCAGTCGTGTATTTCTGTGAAACGCGCGTGTATCTCCACGACGATTTCGCATCCGCGGGGTTCACCCCGTCCTCGCTACGCAGATGTTGAGGAGCAGCTCGGAGACGTTTTGTGGAGGTCTGCAGAGCTGGATGTCAGATGTTGACGTTAATTTTCTTCGTGAAGCAGATGAATGTCGGGTCTGCAGGACCGACTGGAGCTCAGCTGAGTTGACTCTATATAAAGGTTGTTTATAATCGTAAAATTGTGTTCATGTAATGCTGCAGGAAGAGCAACAAACCCCAGTTGTGTTGGTATTTACATTCCTTTTTAGCTTTAAATGATTTCCCTGACGGATGAGATCCGTCCCACTTCTGCTTCGACTCATCAATGTTGAAAACCTCAGTGGCGTTGGCGTACAAGGGGTTAAATGGTATTAAGCTGCTCTGGTTTGATTCATTGCTATAATACATCATTAATCTCCAAAGGGAAATTATATTGGATTGACAGTCACGGAAGGTCATGAACCCCGAGGATGGACGCCGAGGACCTCATCTGTCTACCTGTAAGACTCGGACCCGTCCTTCCAGCTCGGTTACTGGCTCCGACGTGCATTTAATTTACTCATCTGCAGCGTTTAGCGTGTGTCATGTGAATCTGACAGGTAACGTCAGGTGTTTCCAGATCAGATGTTCTCTGGTATCTTCAACAGGAAGTTCTGGAGGCAGGATGAAGCTCCTCGTCTGCTGGGACTGCTCGTCTCCAAAACTGCATCCAGAACTGGGCAGTTAATTAAAACTGAAATCAGCCTATAATCAATATAATCCTCCCTGTCTAAGTTTTTATTTAATTAATTAATTTATTTATTCATTCATTCATTCATTCTTTAATGAGGTATTTTTGTGTACTTGTCCATTTAAAAAAAAAAAAAAAAAAAGTACTGCTCCAGTATGTGATATTTAATAATTGAGCATATTTTCCAAAAAAAAAACTTATCTGGGGGAAAAAAATAAAATGTAACTAAAATAATTAGTTGTTAATTGAGGTAAAATGTTAAATTGTGACGTTGATTTGAGGTCACATCGTCCAGGCCTAGTACATACTGCTCATACAACACAGTATGTACTGCATACTGGTGCTTTGCTGCTGCATTCGTGACTGCTTCTACTTCAGGTGAAATGATGGTCATGTGACCACTGACGGGCTTGTGCTGATGTGCTCAGGTGCAGTCCGGGGTCCAGTACGCGAGGTGGACTCGCCAGTTGCATCCTAGAAATGTTCCTGGAGGCATCATAGTATCTGCAATTACTGGAATATTGGATGGTGCGTTTTTGTAGAATCAGTAATAGTTTTACAGCGTTCAGTTTCAAGAAACAGACATTTTCTAATGTTTGTATTTGTTGATAGCTGGCACACAGTTTAATTCAGTTTATTTATTTATATAGCGTCTCTTACAATAAATTCTCTAGGAGCTTTTCAGAGACCCAGAAAATGACCCCCAAGGAAACGTTAAAGAAACCACAGCAAATATTTTTAAAAAAACAATCCTAATGGAAGAAAAACCTTTAAACTAGACAAAGTTTAAATCAAATGTGCTTTTACAAAAATGTATATAAATAAATAAATCCACAGTAGCAGTATTGTATTTGTCATCCAGATCTAGAGATGACATTAATCCCCAGTATCGGTAACCCCCACCCTCCCACCCCCCACCAAACCCCGGCTGAGCTCGCTGCGCATCTAAATCCTTCTTGTATTCAACACAATAGTAAGTGACCCATTTTTTATTTTTATCAGACTCCATTTCTGAGGATGAGCAGACTTCAGCTTCTACAAGATAAAGTTTAGTAACTCACTGCAAGTTCGACCAGAAGCTCTCCGTGCCTCCAGGGACTCCTTCAGTTTTATAAAGTCATCTAAACACAGACGGCCGGCTGTGTTTCAGCCCGGAGACGTCTGTTATCTAAAAACCTGTCACAAAGGGTATCGAGTTAAATTTGGAGTTGTTTTAAAAGCGTGGTAGGTGTCTAATTCTGTTTCTGAGCTTTTTTTAAAACAGTTTAGTGCTTTGTTCTGGGATTCGTGGAACAACTTGTGATATTTTAAACATGAACGCCGTCGGTGCCGCGCAGACCCGTCTGTCTTTAACCGAACGAAGCATCTGGACCTGCTGCAGAGCAGATGTGAAGATAAAGATCCACGTCCCTCCTCAGACGTGTCAGCTGGTCAGATGGTTGTCCTCGCCCGGGAGGGGGTGGAGTCAAGCCTGCAGGCGCGTCGCAACTTCTCCTCCAACAGTTTGGGACTTGTGGGAGTCCGATTTGCTGACGGAGGTCGTTCTGTGGAGTCTGAAGTCGTATTTCATTGAAACAAGTTTTTCCAGTACTGGTTCATGTTTGTGTTTAAGCATCAAAACGGGTCTCCTTTTAGAAAAATAAACTCTTAAACATTCGTGATAAGATTACTTAAATGATTTGTTTCCTTCCCAGGTGGAGTGGACTAAAACGTAATCACTTCCTAAAAGAGTAAACGGTTTTTGATCATTTGGACAAGAATTAGTGCAGTTTCTGACTTGAATTCAAAGATTTTTGTTGCTTTGAGTTATACCCATGGGCTGAACATTTAAACAGTTGATGTTTGGGGCTGACCGACCAACAGACAAAGATCACAACTTAAACTTTGGTTTTATTTAAAAACAAAAAAGAATCCAACATTTATCAGTGGGATGTTTAGCTCTGGCGTCAAAGAATATCACGACCTTTAATTTCATCTGAATGCTCTCAAATTACAGCCGAGTCATTTCAGTGCAACTCAAATGTGTTTTTAGTAAATGGATCGGAGGGAAAATGTTGGTATCTTCCCTAGAAAGATAAAACTTCAATTATAGCCTTCACATTTTCTAACAGTTGATCATTGAAAAGGAGCATGATGGATAAGATATCTATAACCACCGTTTCACGAGGAAATGTATAACTTGAATAATAAACGCGTTCTGGAGGGAAAATTCAAAACACAAATGTAATCCAGTGAAAAAGCTGCGTCAGTATTTCTTATCGTTTGCACAGCTGGTTTCCTGGGCCGACTGGTGCTGGACGCAAGATTATTAGTGGGGGGAGGAAGTGAGGAAAAATGGTGGCTGTTTGTTCTGTTTTAAGCTGAAAAAAGTCTGCAGATGGAAAGCACGAGTACCCGGGTGAAAAAACCCCAAACAGATCCCAGATCAGCTCTGTTCGTTAGGAGCACGATTACCTTCTCTGAGACAGTCAGAAGTGAATTTTTTTATTTATTTTATTTTTTTTAATCTATAGTCTCAGATTTTCCTGCGGTGCTGTCAGCACCTCTCTGCTCAGTAAATCTGTTCAGAGATCAGGAGATGACGCCACGATCGGCATCTGCTCAGAGAGCAAAACGGCAGCCGACCAGCAGGACGTTTAGTCCTCGTTTTTCTTCTTTCTTTCCTCCCTCTCTTCCCGTCAGGCGGTTTGGGCTTTCAGCACAGCAAACCACAGCTTTTTCCTCTCAACTTCCAGATGCTGGAAGCAATTTAGAGCCCCCCCTCCTTTTTTTTTTTTTTTTTTTTTTTCTTTTTTCCTAGAAATTGCAATTAAAATGGTTCGCTTTCATTTGCGATTGAATTATAGTTGTTTTGCTTTTGCTGTTGACTCTTTACTGGCATGTTGATGCATAATTGTTGCTGTCTTTTGTGTTGGATTGTTGATTTTTAAGAGATTTTTGTCAGCAACTTGTGCTGCTTGTGCCCCTGCAAAACATTTATAATTCTTTATATTTGACTATTATGTTCAACAGTTGAGATGTGAAGTTTTAATTTTTCTGTTTTTATTTTTCTACAGAAATTTAAAGTGCAGAGGAAGAAGACGCTTCTAGACCTCGTGGACAGCTGCAAGCTTGGTGTCGTCCGTATCTTAGGAGTGGGATGAAGCCGGATGGGGTTACCATGGACACCACGGATGCTACTGAAGTTGCTGCTGTAGCAGAGCCCGGTTTACTACAGGAAAACATCACGGAGCAAACGCCGTCCCAGCCTGAGACGACGGCAGACGACGGAGCGCGCGGAGATGCTCCCAAAGCTAACGGAAAGCCACTGACGGACGCCAAAGTCAAACCCAAAACCTTTGGACACAAAACAAAGCCGACCGCCTCCGTGGGGACGTCTGGATCCAACTCTCGACCGGGAACTGCAGCACAGCGCACGGCGAACGATGTCAGACCTGCCGGTGCTGCCTCTGCAGGCAAGAGAGCGGGAACGAACGCTGCGTCGAAACCGTCCACGGCAGGAGCCGTTCCCAAACGTCCGGTAGGCGTAGCGGCGGTTTCCTCTGCAGCCAAGAACCAAACCCGAGCGCCTGACAGGAGACCCGCCGGACCTGCTAGGACCGCCTCTGCACCTGCCGCCGCGGTAACCAACGGTACCAAACCCACCGCGGCGAATGGAGCCTCTAACAAGAGACCAACAACGGAGACGGACAACGGCGCCAGACCCAGAACCACAGGTGAGTCCGAGGAGAGGGAGTTTAAAACAAAACTAAGACCAGGTCGAGCTTGGTCCTAATGTCCTCGTCTTCTTCTTGTCCCTCCAGCTGTTGCTAACAGAACGGCGACGTCCTCCGCTCCAAAACCCGGCTCTTCAACCACAACTAAACCTGCTGCTTCTAAAACTACCAGGTATGGATGCGGACCGGTTTACAGGCCGACCCAGACGCTACGTCTGAACGTGGGCCAACAGAACAAATACGTTTCATGTCCATGTAATTTAATTCAAAATAACAGCCGTCCATGTTTCTGCTCCTCGAGTCCTGAACTTTATCATCATCTTAGAAGCTGGATGAAAGGGCGACTTTGTTGAGATCTCCACTGTGGTCTTTAGATGATCACTGAGTCCGATTCGCTAGAAGTGCATGAATCATGTTGGCAGAAATAACCTGAGACAGAGGGCCTTCAGACGGCCACAGACGCTGAAGAAGTGACGCTTTGTCCTGAGTGGACCCCCCCCCCCGGCAGAAACCAGACCTACCTCCCCGGGGCAGAGAGCTGTTGACTTGGATCAGAATCCCTCTTTCAGTGGGCTAATGGTGGGGACGGACCGATCCAGTCGTCCTCGGGGTTGTTGAAGTTCAGAGATGACCCGCTCGTTTCCTGCCACTTGAATCTGGACATTTATTCCCCGTCACTGCCTGGAAAGCATGTTTTCCCACTTCGTATTCCAACATGGTCGACTGATCATCTGTGAAGTTTACAGCACGTTTATTTCCACAGGATGTAACGTTCTGGACGCAGAGACCTGATTAGATTCTGCAACCGCTCGTCTTTCCTTTCAGGCTCCGTTTATTCAATAACCAGCGAGTCCGCCGCAGTCGTTTGGAATAACGCAAGGTCGTTCTGGCGTTCCTGCTTGGCTACCAGGAAATGTTTCCCTATTAAATGTGCGTCTGTGGAGTCCAGACTCGGCTTTCTGCGTCTGAAGTGCACGAAAAAGGTCGCTGAGGTGCAGAACCCCGGAGGAGGAATTAAACAAACAAACAAACAAACAAGACGTGTATGAAATACCCACGAGAGGCGTTTGATCAGGAAAAGAGCTTTGACCTGCCTCGGTACTGATGTTGTCACACAGAAGCGTGAACGTGACATCATCTCAACCAGAGAAACCGTGAATTACCCAGCCGTTGACTAGAGAGCAAGTATGACATGTTTGTTATCCAGACGTCAACGGTCCTGTTGATCACAGATCCGAGGGTGGAGCTGATGAGTCCACACGACGTTCACTTAAAACCCTTTTATTATGTTTCCTGACTAAAATGTCAGGTGACGTTTTAATTAGGACACATTTGGCTTTAGTTCACCTCGAGAACTAGTCCCAGAACTGGTACTAGTTCTGGTACTGATCCTGATTGGCTCAAAGTTACAGGTTTTGGCAAAGTAATCAGAGTAGTTTTATTTATTTTTTTAATGGAAAATAACTATTTCATGTGTGTAATTGGCCAGCTTGGGGGATGCAGCTAATTTTAGAGGTTTGCTTTTGAGTAAATGGTTTGCTGCACGATCCTAAAACAAACAAACAAACAAACAAAAGCTGGATGGACATTTTCTGTCATTTCTGTTTGACGACTCAGGAGGTTCTGTTGGATGTTTCTGTCAAACTCTTCCTCAGGTTTAGGGTTGGTTTCAGATCTGCTGGCGACTAAAGTTTTGGTCCCGTTAACGCTTGTGCTGATGAAGATCATCATCATCCTCATCCAGGTTCAGAACAGAGCCAACCTGTCAAAAATCCTCCCGTGTCCAGTCCTGCAGTCTCTACGGTTTAAAGTGAACACATGACCGAGGGGGAAAAAAATCTTGAAAACATAAATTAGGACGTATAAGACGACTAACTTAAACTCTAAAATAACAGCTCTGTCTGGTTTGGATCCCCGAGTCATCGAGTCACCTGTTCTGGACTTTTTTTTTTTTTTTTTTTTTAAAGTGGGTTTGGTGGATGCGAACTAGAGATCCACGGGCCCACTTTGTCTTATGGATTATATATCAGAATCAGAACTCTGTTATTTCTGTTCAGTTATGTCATCGAGTTGTCTTTTACTGAGCGTTAAATCTGTCTGTGTAGCTGAAGTAAACACAAACGCGTTCTCCATCCTCTATAACAGGTGGTGGCTACACAGTCAGAGGGAGGAGGTTGGTGGCTGCTTTCAAATTAAATATTACATTTCCACTAGACGTGGCTGCTCCTCCCTGGTGGACTGGGTGGAGGTTTCTGGATCAGAATGACCTAATCAGCTCAATCTTTATTTATGTCGGAAGTCTCCATCTGCTCCACCACAGACTGCAGGGTGGAGGACTGTCGCCGAGGCTGGTTGCTGTCTGTTAAGATCAGCGGATGCAGTATTTAAAGTTTAGGAGACAAACTAAACGGGCTCCTTCAGACGTTCAAATAAACGCCGTCGGTGAAACGTTTGCTGTGTTTCTGCTGGTTGTTGTTTCAACCTGCAGTTTTTCTGTAATCCCCACGACAACGTCTCTGCTCGGATCTGAGCCGCAGTCGTCATGACCGGGGCCCACGGCAACAGCCTCCCATAGCAACGCAATTATATAATGTTTCAGGGTTTGTAAAACTACCCAATGAGGTTCGGTTCCAGCTGACCCGAGACCTGCTGGTGGTTTCAACCACGGAATATTGACTTTCATGTTGCCGTGACAACAGCTGGCGTTTGCGTGTAACAGCTGGGTCATGTTTCAGGTTGTGGTCACATGATGCCTTTAACAACAACAAAAAAAAAGGACCAGGCTTTTTCATGAGATGAGTTGGTTCAAAGGAGGATTTAATGTATTCGATTTATTTATTTACAAGTCTTTAATTTCTGACAAAGAAATCACATTTTGAGTTTTTATTGAACTTTGAGCTTCTGAAATAGGATTTTTCTTCTCATGAAGGAAAGAATATCAGTTTTAAATGGATTTGTTTTTAAAAGGGGCGTTTCTTCATGTACGGCTGGTTCCTCCAGGAACGCTTTTAACTGACGTTAAACTGACAGTTTTCTTTTTTGTCACCATCATTTTGGAGAAGAGAAATATTCCACCTACAAGAAGAAGCTAGGAAGATCTTTGCCTTAAATACTCTCCACAGATCATCTATAAATTAGTCTTTCGATCACTCGTAAATTGGCTGGAAGTGAAAGTTAAATTTATTCTGTTTTTCCAGCTTTCATGCCAGGCCAGATGAGTTTTTAGGGGTCTGTGTTGGACTCTTCTCCGGTCTAAAGTGTCTTGATGGGTTTTTTTGGTTGTAAATTGGTGCTAAACAAATAAAGATGAAAAGTCAGGAAGCAGAGTGATGGTAACAGAAGATTGGCAGAGCAGCTGGTGGAAAATCGCTTTTCATGCCTAGACTTGGTTAAAAAACAAAACAAAACAGATTCTTTCTGGGTTCATGTGAGGCTTTAGAGATAAGTGCTTGGATTCGGTTTTCTGTTAAATTCATACCTGAGATCAACATTTAAATTGGATTCTAAAGTTTTAACGAGACAGTTTCTGTAATTTCAGCCGCCAGAGCAGGATGTCTGTTTCTGTTTGAACGACTCTGGATTCACCGGCGTTTAAGGCCTGGCAGGATATCCCCCGTCATAAACTTACAAAACATTTAAAAAAAAACCAAAAACATCCAGCTGAACACAAAGTAAAGTTATTGTTTCCATCTATGAAGTACAAACTGTTTGAAGGACATTTGGAGTACTTCCAGACCAAATTTGAAACTTTAGTGTATCCAGATTTTGGTTTGTTTACATCAGTTTTCTGCTTCGACGCTACCATGGCAACCATGAGGGGATGTTACAAGGATGATCAGATCTGATCAGTCGAGACCATGGATGGGCTTCACTGATACCAGGCTGATTTAAATTACAACTTTCATGTTGTAATAATGTTGAGGAAGATCTTTTTTCTGTTTATCTGGTTTTAAACTGGATTTAGACTCAAATCTGAACTTGGTTTATTAAATCTGGTTCTTAAGGTTGATTATTAGAGAAGCCAAATGCTGCTTGACTTTTGCTCTCCTCCAGTTGTTAGCCGGTGTCCTTGCAGTGAGTATTTAGTCCCCCACCTCTACTCCACGTCTTTTATTTATTTATTTTTATTTTAATTTCCTTCTGTACATGACATGAGCTGGGCGTTCGGCCAACTTCTCCCTGAGCTCTCTTTATGGCCCTCACATCCGGCAGCATTGAGGCTCATTTATCGTCTTCCTGCGTACGAGATGGTGAACGGGAGGCGAGTGTTGGTTCAGCTTTCATGTGGCGGACCCGTCTGAGATGAGAGACGTTCACACGGGCCCAGCTGGAGGACTATTGTTCAGCCTTCTCATTATTTATTCAAATCTTTATTTGTTTTTCTCCAGAAAGTCTGTGAGCTTTGTTTGAGCCTGATATCGTTCTTATTTTGTATCTTCCTGTTGATGATAAAACTGTAATTTCTTCTTCTAGTTCTTTGATTTTTCTTTAGTTCTGAGACGATTTAAAACTATTTATTTATCACCATAATCTCGTCACCACCAGTTCAGCAACAGCCAGAAACTGAAGTTGGAGCCGTTCAGCCACGACTGACGGTTTATTACTGTTGTTGGAATATTTGTGCTCCTCCGTTAACCGAACGTCCCCTGAAACATCTGAGCGTTGGCCCGAGGACGTTGGTCTCTCGCTTTGAACAGCTCCGCCCACAGCATCCATCACGGCGACAGCGGGAGCTTGTTGGCTTTGTCGCCGCCGCTCGCCGCCCGGTTAATGGCGCTCTGCAGCGCTGCCTCTGAACTCTCCACTGAGATGGTTCAGACTCTCACCATTTGTCAAGGAGATGACTGAAGCCCCACGCGAGCCTTAGGAATGTGGGCTGCTCTCAGGACGGAGTAAATCCACGGGTTTGAACGTCTCACAAGTCAAACAAGACGCTTCGTTTCATTTTGCTGTCTCAGAGGGCTGAAGAGATGAGAGGGAGAAGGAAACGCTTGCATCGCTTTTTGGCGAGCTTTCTGCAACACTGGGAAAGAATACCTGCGAGCTAATTACTCTTCCCTGTCTTAGTATTTATAAATATAAATCAGCGGGAGCTGATGTATCACGGGATTCCAGCCCTCGAGTTGTAATCGGCATGGAGAACAGAATGTTTGCATTTCCATCACCAAAACATTTACTATTAGTTCAGTAAAAACATGCAAAGACAAAATCGGTTCGGTTCTGTCAGTTGCTCTGTAGCAATACCACATCTGACCACATGGGGGCGTGGAGGTGTTGACAATGGTGTGCTAATGAGTGGTCATACCAGTTTCCACCACTAGAGGTGCACCAACTTGATCTCTATTAACTTCCACGTTAAAATGTCCGACTTTAGAGCGGAAATAAACATTTACAGTCTGGTTCAAAAAATCCATTTTGGTCTCAATCATTAGATGTGAAATCAATGACAACTGAGTGGGTGAAGATTTGATTTCATCTTATTTTTGTACCACACCAGGAGTTTATATAAAGCATAACATTTATTTCTAATATGATTGACAGTTGACTCAGCCAATGACGAGCAGTTGCCACTTCCTCACCCGTTTCTTCAAAACCACCATCGGCTAAATGCAATGATCCCATTTGATTTTGTCGTTGAGATTTTAAACGGTTTATCCCACTGTAAACGCCTGACAGCAGCTCTGCAGATATTTCTGCGTGTTTGAGCTGAAGGAACGAAGCTAACTTTGACACGCGGTGGGCGTTTCCACCGGCTTCCGAAGCAACATGGCCGCCCTCCGCAAGAAGAAACAAACGGTTCAAACAGCTTTCAGTTTCATGTGAAGGAGGATTTTTTTTTTTTTAAATTTTAAGTCTTGTGCTCAGAACAGTTTTAGTTTGGACCCCCGATGCTTCGATGTGGTAAAACCATTTCAGGAGTCCTGCGTGTGTTGTTGCCTGGTTATCATTTGTTTATACATACAAACTGTAGAGGACTTTTATTTACAGTGTTTGATTGTTTAAATCACATGAAGGCTGTTCAGGGCCTGTCGTCGTCCTTTCTAACTGTGGTTTGTATTGATTTCAACTGTCCATCGACAGGAAATGTAATCTATTACTAATAGGTAAACGGAGCCACCACCCACAGGCTGTGGGTGGGTGGCTGTGGTGGTGGGACTTTGTTTTATTTCCGTGTTGGCGCTGTCCTAGGATCAAACTTTTTTGAATCGTGACTCATAAAACTATGGCAGGACATAAGTCAGTTGTTTTTCTGTGTTTATATTGTGGCTGTAAATTCTCCTCACTCTGTGTTTCTGTCGTTTAAACTTTTACTCCACTAGATGATCATTAACTCCATTTTGTCCATCGTTACCAAGGCTACCCCATTAGTTTGGGTTTTTTGTTTTTAAGCCGTTTCTGCTCCATGAAAGCCTTTTAAATCAAAGCCCTCCTCTTGCCCTGTGTTCTGTTGTTTGCCATTACCCAGCATTCACTGCAGGCAGAGCTCGTCTTGTCTGACACACTTCGGTATTTTGGCTTCGTTTAACGTCGCAGCCCAAATCTTCTGATGGCGTCCAATTACCGAAACGCTTCATGGCTGGGTTCATGTGTGTACAGCGGCCGTCTGATTTTGGGGGAACAAATGGTCATTGTTACGGTAACTGTAATGTGGGAGCGGCATCTGCGTGCAGGCACGCTGCTCCTCTGAAAGCCATCAGTCACCGTGTCATCTGGAGTTCAAGCCTTCATCAGCCGTCGCATCGGCAGACCGAGACGGGCCAGATCCAGGTTCTGCTAAATGGGAGCACGCTTCATTAAATCAGCTCGAGTCCGTATGACGTTCACTTTAAACGTATTTGCGGAGCTTGTTTTGTTTTTTTAGAAGTGATAAACGTCCTGCCTACAACCGACGACTCCCTTTTGACCAGCTCATTTTGTGGGATGAGCAGTTAAAGCGGCACAAAAGAGTTGTTGTTGTTGTTGTTGTTGTTAACAGGAAAATAACAGTTTAAATTTAAATAGATGATGCTCCCTATAAGTCAAGTAACTCGTCTGCCACCAACAAAAACCGGCTAAAGTAACTTTGGACCCCCGTCTGTTACTTCCTGCAGCGACTGTGTACGACTTCATGGCACTATTTTCCTCTAGAGGAAACTAAAGACAAAGTTTAAAAAAGAAAACGAGTCACCAAGCAAGATACCTGCTCCTCCTGGACAACGTTGTACAAGTGACTTGGGGTCCAGTTGCACCAACCAAGTTCTCGTTCTGTGATCCTCCCCATTAACTTTCCACACCAGTCCACTCTATCGTTACTCCGTCATGATGGAGGAATGGGCACTGAGTTGAACCAGCAAGATGGAGAACGCACCAAAAATATAGGTACACTTATGGCTTCCTGGATTCAGATGTTTTTGCTCGTTAAACAACTCTCTGACACTTGAATTTCTGGATTATGGTACCATGTGGTTTTCGTCCTGGCCGTGGAACGGTGGACCAGCTCTACACCCTCAGCAGGGTCCTGGAGGATCATGGGAGTTT
>JAOWBL010000001.1:1323439-1349349 GCA_028564865.1 Zenarchopterus dispar
GAAGTTCATGAAGTCTCCAAACTAGTCTGATCTGGGTTTCTGATGTCCTTGAATACACAGCAGGTTGAGTTCAATCCTATTTTAATTCAGTCTAATTCACTAATTCAGAAAATCCATATTATTCCAAAAGAGTCCAGATTAAAAACAAAAAATAAAAAAAATAAAAATCTGTTTTTCTGTTAGTTGTGACTTTACATGGAGAGAGACACCGGCTTGAATATTTAAACATTTTCACAACAAAGAACGTGTTTATCTGCTGCGGCTCGCCGTAAAACAACAAAGGTAAAAACTTGCTGGTTCAAACCGTCTAGAAATGCTCAAACTGGAGATTTAAAGGACGAAGAAGCTTTTTTAGGTTCCTCCTCCACATGTTCAGCTCTCCTGCTCACCATCGAAACTCTCCGTCAAATATCGATCCGTTTCATCTCCGCTGAGAAGACAACTTTAACACGATTATTTTTGCAGTTGGAGCGCAGGAAGGTCACCGACCTACGAGATCTTCACTCATCGACATGAGCCGCCGAGTTCACCACCAACTCCACGCCGCTGCTTCGATGACATCACAGAGGTCCGGATAAACGCCGCGTCACGCTTCCTGAACACCTGATCGCTCTGTGACGAGTCGAGTGAAATGGAGGCCAGTTCTCCGAACTGCAGACGTGTGAGGAACCAGTCGGGCAGATGTTTCCTCAGAGACCCGAGTCTGGACCTCCTGATCGCGATCAACTAGCGAAAACTAAACCCAAACGTTTTTGTTTACCTCATTAGCGGCTCGATTAGCGAGGACAGAAATAACGCTGGACCGCAGACGTGGAGTTTTCTTCCAGAGAAGAAATCAGGAACGGGCATATTTACAAGACGGTTAAGAATAAAAAGACTTTTTACTTTCTGTAGAAAAAGGAAATAGTTTTAGTAGATATTTGTTGTTGTAATCAGACAAATTCAAAAATACTTTTTTAACCCTCAAAGGGAAAATGAACGACCTCCGGCATCGCTGAGGAAAAACTGGAGCTGCACAACGGCCAGTTTATGTTTGTTTAAACATCTATTTCAGGTGTTGCCTGTGCCGTCGCCGTGGAGCGCCGTTGTCATGGAAACAGCATGTAGGACTGCTCTCGGGAGAAGATGGGTGTAAATCTGAACATCACAAACTAAAATGAGCAGCGTTGAGAGGATCAAACCATCTGATCAGTCACGCTGTGACCTTTTTTTTCTTCTTCTGTCGTGTGGAGAAGCTGAACGTCACCGGACCAGAACTTCCCAGCAACAACCTGATGTTTCAGACTCGGTATGCTTTCATGGAGGTGTGTTTTACACTTCACCGACCTGGCCAGCGCCGCCTGAAGCTCCTCCTCTTTTTTGGCCAGCTGCACCTTCAGCTCCTCTATCTGGGCCTGGAGCTCAGCCATCTGGTCCTGCAGGTCCGTCGTCTCTGCGTCCAGCTTACGTTTGGCCTTCTCCAGCTCCTGACGCGTTTTCTCCTCCTTCTTTAGTCGCTCTGAAGACAGACACAACCACAGACGTCAGACACAGACTCCACTGTCCTCCCTACGTCCCGAGTCCTTCTCCTGGAGGACACTGGAGACACGTGTCCTGCTGAACCCAGCTCCTGGGAGACCCTCACCCTCCAGGTCCACCATCATCATCTCCTGCTTGTTCTTGACTTTGCCGAGGTTCTTGGCTTTCTCCTCCTCCTCCGTCAGCTGGGACGTCATCTCAGCAACCCTGTCCTCCAGGTGCTTTTTCTCCTGTCAGGTGAGTGAAGGAAGACGTCAGCATCTAAGCAGAAAACTCAGACCTCCACATCTTCTAGGATCAATTAACAGCTTATTGTATTAATTTGTATTTATCATTCTCCACCAAAAAAACAAAAAAACAAAAACAAAACAAACGGCTTTTCGTGAGACTGGACTTGAAGAACAACCGATAACCTGAAGGTCTTCCTGTTTCCTGATCTGATTCATCACTTCAGGTGAAGCTCCTCACCTTCATAAACTTGGAGTTTTGGTCTTCCAGCAGGAGGATGTCCTCCTCCATCTTCTTGATCTTCGCCTCGGCCGTCACCTTTTCCAGCTGCAGCTTCTGTCTCGCAGCTTCCTCCTCGTCCAGCTGTTCCTCCAGGTCCTGTCAGGAAATCAAAAAGTCTGAAGTTAACATTCACGAAGAGGCTGATAAAACTCTCCAACTCACAGCTGCACGACGCTGGACGCTGAGAAGAAACCAGCGGAGAAGTTCACGTGAACACAGACCTGGATGTGAGACTGCATCTTCTTCTTCTCATTCTGCAGGCTCTGGTTCCTCTCCTCCTCCTCCTCCACCCTGGACTCCAGGTCATGAAGGATCTCCTCCAGCTCCTGTTTCCGAGAGAGGAGGCGGACCCTCATCTCCTCGGCCTCGGCGAACAGCTCCGTCTCTGCGTGGAGCTGCTCAGCTAGAATGTTCTTCTCCTCGATGATCTGGAGAAGAACAGACGGTTTGGACAATGACCTTCAAGCCTGATCAACAGAGTACGAGATAAAACACTATTCCAGGTGTTTGTATTTTCACCTGCTGATGTTTCCTCTCCATGTCCACTAGCTCGTTCTCCACCTTCAGCTGCCTCTCCTTCACCTTCGTCAGCTCTTCATCTTTGGCTTGCAGCTCCTCCTCCTGCCTGGTGACCTGCAGCAGCGGCTTCACCTGAGGAGAAGGCAGAGTTGCCAGCATGCTTGGGTGGCTGGAGCTACGGCGGAGACAGTTGTGGTTTGTTCTGGAGCCTGACCTTGGTGAAGAGCCTCCACCACTGCCAGTGTCGCAGCTTCAGGTACGCTGCACAGTTCCTCTGCAGCACCTTCAGGGCGCTCAGCTGCTGCTGCTTCTTAGCAAAAGCTCTGCAGCAAAGAAAAACAAAAAACAGTTATGTTTTAAGTTTGCATCATTCAAGAGGATTTACAAAGAAAGATTAATAACACCAACAGTTGCTTAGCAACCGCTTGAGCCAAACAAAAAGGAGTAACTGAAACAACATTAGTCAAGTTTCTTTCAACGTTTTTTAAAAGGTTGGAAATGGAAATAAAAGAATCTGGTTAAATCCATAAAAATCCAGATGATTTTTTTTTTTTTTACTCTTTTTTTCTTTCAAACGTCTAGTTTTACTTCAGTAAAATCATCTGAACCTCTGTGGCACCTTATTGACCGTTTTTAGGTTTTTTTTTCCTCGTTTACTCACAAAAACCCTCTAATTAAACAAATTTTATCAGATGTGCAAATGTTGGTATCCTCGTTTTATTATTATTTTAGTGCGTCATAACACGAAAAACAAGATTTACAGTTTTTATTGTACCATTAATACATGACTGCTTTGACAGGATTTATAAGCTGATCATCATTGATGAGCTGATCGTCATTGATGAGCTGATCGTCATTGATGAGCTGATCAGCAGCATTGATTACCTGATCATTATTGATTACCTGATCATCATGGATAAGCTAATCATCATTGATTACCTGATCAGCAGCAGGTGTGAAGTCACCTAGAAAAGCAGATGTTATGGCCGTTTGCTGCTCTGAAGCAGTTTACGTTATAAAAGTATTGATTACAGATGCTTAAAGTCAGGAGCTCTGAGCTCCCTCTCAGAAGTTTATGTTTGACCTCAACGTGCACCTTCACGCTCGGTCGGAGTGAAACTTAACAAACATCTGGGTGTTTAACGTTTCAGGCTCGGTTTGTGAAGCCGGCTCAGATCCCTCAAGTGTATCTTGGAGATCCAAACCCGGAGTTGTGAGTTAGAAAACCAAGTCTGCAGCGCGTCTGAGTGTGACTGATAAAGCATGTGACCTGCTGGCAGGAGAAGATGGATGAGCTGGCTGGGAAGGAGGCTGAAGCTACAGAGAAGGTCGGCTTCACGCTCAGATGAAGACGTGGAGAGGACACAACTTGCTCAAGAGAGACTCACTTGCGTGCCAAGAAGCCACGACACACCGACTGGAAGTAGATGATGACGTCGGTGATCTTCAGGTCTCTCTCCTCCTCCAGATGAGCCAGAACACCAGTCCTGAAGAAGATCTTACTCTGACCGATCCGGTACAGGTTGGGGTCCAGCTCCAGGGCTTGAATCTAACACAGAAGACACGTTGAGAACTTTCCTACATCTCTGGAGGAGTTGGCGTCCACAGCAGGAGTTAAAGAAGAAAAAAAACCACCACCATTCTCTCGCAGGCTTGTTTTCCGTCCATGAATCCTTTGGGGATGGCGTTTGGTGTCAGGATCTCGTATCTGTGTTAAAAACAAACAAAAACACAAATATCAACTGAAGCCAAACTTTTGCCTGTGGAGGAAGCAGCTCAGGAGACCTTCGTCACCTCTGCCTGAACTCCTGGAAGACGATGCGGTTGGGGAACCCCTGTCTGCAGATGCGGATTCCCTCCAACACGCCGTTACACCTGAGCTGGTCCAGGACCAGGTGAGGCTCCAGCTTACCGGCCTGCGGGGAAACAAAGACATCATCAGGAACCCAAACAAAGTGGAGAAACTTCAAAGCGCCGGCTATCACGAGTTCATACGCACTCTTTTCTCGTGGTTGGGGATGATGCAGCGGACGAAGTTGGGGTTGGTGTTCCTCAGCGTGGCCATCAGCTTGGTCAGCGACTCCTTGTAGAGCTGCCCCACCGTACGAAACATCCCCTTCTTGGTTTTGTAGGTGGCGCCGAAGGCCGTCTCGTTCATCCCCGCCACCTGGTCCAGGCCCACGATTCGGTCGACTGGTGGGCGGAGACAGAGGCGGCTCGTTAGGACAAGAGGAGCTGATGAGGAGAGAAAGGCTGCAGGAAAGGTGGGTGGAGCTACGTGACGGAGAGCAGGTGGAGGACAGCAGCAGAAAAACTCAAACTACAGCCAGCTTGAGCAGATGGAGCTGAAGCGCGTCGCCGTCTACTCCACTCTTCTTCTACTCACTTTACTCTTAAACACTGATGAATGAAGCTGTGATGACGGCAGGTGGACATCCAGCAGGCTTTGATGCACGTCAGCATCTTTATACAAACATTTACTTTAAACATGTAAAATAAAAACAAAAAAACAAACAAAACAGCAAAATAGACAGGTGAAGAGTTCAAAAACAAACAAAAATAAAAAGCTGTGCTAGCTCCTCCTCTTTTTGGAGGTTTCCTTTTTAACTTTTTTACCATGCCATCATTTATTTACCAAAACTAAACAAGTAATCGAGTACTGCCGACCTGTTTCCAGGTTTAAGAAGGTAAGCTGCTGCTTTCATCAATTTTTAATTAACAGAAGTGTAGGTTTCTATAAAATAAAACCTCTCTTTTTTTTCTCCCCTCTTTCTTTCAGTTTCTCTCATGGAGGATTAGTTGATAAGGTTAAATTGATGGTTTACAGGAACCTCGTCTCACGGTTGTCGTGGTTACGGATGACAGCATCCAGGACCATGACTGTTCGTGCTCCACAGAGTAAGATGACTGTAGTTTAAAGTAAAAGGACATAACGTCATATCTACTACTTGCAGCTGGATGTGAAGTTATCGTTCTACAGAACTTCGGTCTCTGCTGTGAAGGATCCAGCTCAGATCTGAAGTTACACCGCGAGTTACCCGACTCCAGATTTAAAACCATCACTTTCTTCTGGTGCTCGATAACTCAATAACCTGGTTTAAACACACAAAACTAGCGACATCAACGCTAACTGAGCTAACTAACTAACTCAGAGACAAAGCCCTGTTTGTAAATTAGTTTAGCTAACTTCAAAGTTAAAACGTTGTTTTGATTTATTTTAGAACAAACGTAGACATCCTTGTTGATCTTCTGGATGTTGAGTTGACAGTTTAATCTAAAGCAGATATTTAACTTTTATTTAGAAAATGAAAGAAAGCAAACTATTTTGTTCCTTTCTGGACAGCGTTACAAATAATCCAGACACATTGCTTTTAATTTTTTTGGCTAAACTCCATAAAACTGATCAGAGTTCAGGATCTATGAAGATGAAAACTACAGATGTCCAAGTTCGGGTCCCTGGGGAACTGATGCTCAGCAGCCATTGGCTCATCTGGGTTTGAGGGGCGGGTCTTACCACCAGGAAAATCCAAACACACACTTGAGCTGGAAACAGGGCTCTTCATCGTATTTAGAAGGTCAACAAAGCGATTTGCCCCAGTGTCTGCTGGGAGTTGAACGTCAGACTGATGTAGACCTGCTGTCTGGACCCTCCAGCGACTCCTGAGCGCTGACCCAAGAACCAAAAACATCTGGTGTCGGTTCCCTGCCTCCGTGATCCCGTTCAGGAGGGAGGAAGGTGGAAAATTCTGAGTTTAAATATTCTTCATTTCCTTCTGGACGCGTTTCTAAAACAACATTTAAGGATCACAAGACCTACTTCAGCTCGCAAAAATCCTGAAACAAGTCGAAGCACCACTAAGGAAAGCTGGTTGCTACGGCTACGTCTTTGGGGTTTAGTCACTGCTGCTTTTGGCTGAAACAAAGGAGTCATGCAGCCTGGAAGCAGATGGAGCCACTTCAGACGCCACTTTCAGACCGAACGCGACGGTTGGCGGAGTCGGCGAGGACAAAGCTGGAGGGAGGTGTTCCAGGGTTTACCACGTCGGTGAAGAAGAAGCATCATCATCACCACCAGCGCCGACGAGAGGCGTAAATCTTGAGTTTGACCAAGATACAACATTAAATCGATTAGTTGTTATTTACCGATATCACAAAATCTGCCGCAATAAGACTTTGATTTGATTCAGGACTTATGATACGAGATGATATATTGATTAAACAATCGCTTCCATTGCCATCAAATATTGGTAATTAATTCAAATATTTCATATTCTAGACAGTTAAACTCCTTTAATGAAGGTAGATTTTAAAAAGGCCCAGAGAGCGTGTCTTAATAAAGGTCACATTCTCTCATCAGTATTTACATTTTGTATTGGTTGTCGTGGATCGATTAAATCGAGCTATTGATATGGATTGATCAACCGCTCAATCGATCAGCTGACCGGGTCAGTGAACGCATCGTAACCATCCAGCTGAGACGCTCTTCGAGTCTTCGCTGCAGATCGGCTGTCCTGGAGGTTACTGTGCCACTCGAAGACATTTAGAGAAAACTCGAGAGCGTCGCGAAGTTAACAGCGGCGCCACGTCGCCATCTTTCACCGAAGTTCTTCGACAGGAAACTGAAATCAGATGAAATCAGAAACAGATTTAATCTGTATACGTGTTTATCAGCGATCACGTGTTCTGTACACCGCCATCGTTCGTTACGGTAAATTCAGGTTGAGAGTGACGTTTCCTGGTTTCATGAGCATCGACGGGCGCCGCCGTCTCAATCCCGACGTTTCTCATTTTTACTCATTTATGGTGGAAAACACGTCTGACACCCCAAATCTCATAAACCCGACGTTCTCTGGACTTCTGCATCATGACTGATCATTGAAACGAATTCAACTGATTAATTCGCAGTTACTGGACCGGCCCAAGCTTGAGTGTTGCTTCTCACTTGCGAGTCACTTTGGATAAAAGTAGGAAAATTAAAAAGCGACATGTGTTTAACCCCATCGTGGCGCCCGGCTCGCGGCGCCTGAAATAATCTGGTCTCAGATGAGCGCCGTCGTCACTTTCGATCTGAAAGGGCCCAGATTCTGAAACACAGCACCGGCTACGACCAGATCTGGGCAAAAACACACCAACGCCCTCGGGTTAAGCTTCTACCCGTGTTTAATCGTCGTTTCATCACGACTCGGCTCATTTTCGGGGAGGACTGTTTTGGCCCAGATCTGCTACGGGGAACCGGGTCAGTCATTCACCTTCGGGCTCATCCAGACATGTGACATTGTCATAGAATGAGGCTCTTTGAATGGTCTGAATCTCTACGAACACAGAGAAAGAGAGGGAGGGCAGGACGGTTAATTCTCATGCAGCTCTTAGCAGACTTGTGTTCATGCGTTCGTCAACTTCAGAACCAGACAAAAACACACAGAGTCCTACAGGAAGTCTTCACCAGACGGATCCGTTCTAGTCTCAAACACACGTGATTCAGGATTACCGTCTTTCCAGAGTTCAGCCACAAACTTATCGGTCGACTGATGCAGGAGCGTGGCCACGTTATCGTTCAGAGGGTCCATGTTCTTCATCAGCCACTCGTCCGCTTTGTAGTCCACCTGGAGCGACAGGACAGCAAAACGCAGAGACCGTAAGACAAGACTGGACACGTCTGATGGGTCATCGTTAGATCAGGAGGACACAGGTGTAGCAGGTATTTGACGTGGATTCAAGCTCACTGAACTCAATACTGCCCCCGAGACTCAACGCTGCCCCCGAGACTCAACGCTGCCCCCGAGACTCAATACTGCCCCCGGGACTCAATACTGCCCCCGAGACTCAACGCTGACCCAGAGACTCAACGCTGCCCCAGTGACTCAAAGCTGCCCCCGAGACTCAATACTGCCCCCGAGACTCAACGCTGCCCCCGAGACTCAACGCTGACCCAGAGACTCAGTTTCATGCATATTTATAAAAACCTAGATGATGAAAGCTGAAACCCCTTGAAGGCTCCGTTCGTCTGTTTTAATTATAAACAACGAGCATTAAAAGCTCTGCAGTATTTTGAGTCGTACCTGAATGCAGAGGAGAACCAGAACAAGCTCAGACCCGAGTTCACAGCTCAAACAGAACTTTGTTTTAAAAGAAAAACACACAGCCGAGATCAGCTGAGACGAACCCTGCCGGCGTAGTGGATGATGCAGAAGTCGGCCTTGTCTTTGAGCTGCCGCGGCCTCTGAAACTTGGTGTGAGTGCCCTGCTCCTGGATCAGCTTGTCCACGAAGGTCTTGTCTGTGGCCTTGGGGAACCAGCACTCCTCGTCCAGCAGAGCCAACACTCCGGGAGGGTTCGCCTGAAGGAATGAGAAAACCCATCGGTCCAGAGAGAGCGGACAGGAACTGTGACTTCAGCCACGTCCTCAACTTCTTTTGGAGGCATTTTATCCTGAACAGTCGAGACAACTCTAGACGTCTGAACACCATTTCTCTGTGTCACCATGACAACGCGCTTCACTTTAAAGAAAAAAAAAAAGTAAAAGTTTCTGTGGGCTGGTTTTATTCGGGTCTGCTGGCGTCACTGACCGGCCTCTCGATGAGGTCGATGCAGGGCTGCAGGTCCAGGCCGAAGTCGATGAAGCTCCACTCGATGCCCTCCCTCTGGTACTCCTCCTGCTCCAGGATGAACATGGTGTGGTTGAAGAGCTGCTGCAGCTTCTCGTTGGTGTAGTTGATGCAGAGCTGCTCAAACGAGTTGAGCTGAGAAGAGAAACATCAACACAAGCAGGAACATCTGCATTCATGAAAACACACACAAAAAACAGAAACCGGCAACGATTATAACCATCATCTTCAAAAAAAAAAAAAATCCAAACCTGGAAAATCTCAAAACCAGCGATATCCAGGATCCCAATGAAGGAGGCGCCCTGGCGTTTGGTTCTGTCCAGAGCTCTATTAATGCGATGGACCAGCCAGCGGAAGAGACGCTCGTACGTCGCTTTGGCCAAGGCCTCGACGGCGAAGTCCGCCTGGAGGGACGCAGACGAGGACCAAGACCAGAAACAGCAGCGTCAGGACGCAGGAAGCCAGAAAAGCGCTTCTGTGGCGCTGTCCGAGCTAGCTTCATTTATATCCATCACTGATCATCGATTTATAATCAAACATGCAACTGCTGGAGGAGACAACCAAGGCAGAAGCCATGCTGGGTTCTGGTGGCAGCAGCGATGAAGAGGCTTGACGACGCTGAAGCTGCTCACCATCAAACATCCAGTCAAATGAAAAACGGACATTTTAAACATGAAAACGTTCCTTTTTGTGGCTCTGCCGCAGACTGGCGACCTGTCCAGGGAGTAACCCCGCCCTCCGCCTCTGACGACAGGATGGAAACGCCTCCTCGGTGTAACTGACCTGCTCCTTGGTCTGGGCTTTCTGGACGTAGTCTCTCCCCACTTTGATCCTGGGCGTCAGGATGGCTCTGGTGAACTCCATCACGTTCATTCCCAGCAGGTGACACAGCTTCTGAGCCGCTGTGGAGCAACGGCGAAAAAACAAAGATTCCTCTCAGAGGAAAACCTACAACCGATTCACATCTGCTCATTTAATGAAGGACCAAAATCGAGTCCAACAATATAGCTCCAGTGTGATAGGATAAAGTGTGTGGCTCCGCCCCTAAAGCCAGCTGCTGACAACAAACCTGTAAAAACCTGCTTGAAAAGGGAGCTGTTGTACTGTATCACTGTGTTTTTGTTTTACCAAAATATGTTAAAGATAATTCATGAAAAGACAAAACCAAACGTTTTCAACTTGTAAATAAAGTTCCTACGTCACCTTCAGGAGTATTTCGATTTAACTTCAGGAACAGTTTACCTTCAACTGATTAATATCAGGCTTTGTGCCCCACGAGGAGTCACAATGACATTAAATATGTCAAATATGACATTTGATTTGTAAAATGTCATATTTTACATGGCCGGGACTTGTGGAGGAGGTAGTGGAGGGGGGTAGTAGGACGTGGAGGAGGTGGGTGGGTGGGGGTGAGGGGAAGTACAGGACATGTGGAGGAAGACAGCTGCATGTCCTGCACTCTGCTGACTCGGACCAAGTGGCGACTAGCATCGCGAGCGGCCGACTCGTCCCCCTCCCTGAATCCTTTCTCCTCCACATGTGCAGGTCCAGATGTGGAGGAACTGGAAGGCTGTGGCCCACTTCCTTCGGGAGTAAATCCTCACTGATGAGGTGTAAAGTCAAAAGCCTGGGAGAGAAGAGGGGCACCACCAGCCCCGGTGTTGTGGGGAAGGTCATGGAGGACAGTTGAAGCACATGAAGGAAGAGGAAAAGGTGGAGAAGGTGGAGAAGGCGTGTTGACCTGCTCTTCCAGAGCCATGAGGTCGTAGAGCAGATGTAGAAGTGTTGCTGGTACCCACCGGTGTTATCGGGCATGGAGGCTTGGTCAGTGTTCCTCTCCTTCTTGAACACGATGTTACCAAACTGCAGCACCGCAGACACCACCTTCAACATGGCTGAAACATCAGAAAGAAAAACGTCAGCGGAGCCACCATAACGCCGTCTGCCCTTTAACCCATCATCTTCAGGTGTCCTCCTCTCTCAATCTAGCTGTCATCTCCACCACGTCCAACCTCGAAGGAGTGGAATCACCAGATCTAAAAGTTAATAGCCGATACACAGCGTTTGTGTCTCTCCTGGACTCTGATTGGGTTACGTCTGTAGCTTCATAGTCGATGACATCAGTCCAACAGTTGTCACATTACAGAACTCAACTGTCATTTATTAAACGGTTAAAAGTATGTTAGATAAAGGGGGAGCGGTATTTGACACAGTAAATCATAAATTAAATATCAAAATTAACAACTCAGAAAACCAGTATTAAGGCAGCAGTGTCCTCTTTTTTGAGGCAGCTCAGGTGGGGTACCCCAAGGCTCCGTCTCAGGCCCTTTGTTGTTCTGCATTTACGTTGATGATCCACCAACGATTTGACCCGAAGATTCAAATGTACGCAGATGATGCAGCTTTTTATCTACGTGCTAAATCAAAACAAAATGCTGCAGCATGTTTGACATGAAACTTTTATAAAAGTGTAAGTATGTTCTTCTCGATTAGAAAGCAACTCTTTTACACCTGTTGATATCAAAGAACAAAAGCTGCAAAAAGTGGAGTCAAATATTTGGGAGTGGTGCTGGGCCAATGTCCCTTAAAAATGGACATTTGTCAAATATCAAAAATTATTCATGATAATCTTGGGGTGGGGAGGGGGGGTAATGTTGCTGTGGCGTCGGTCTGATTGATCTTATCCATCTGACCTTATCGTGGCTGGGATGTTTTTATACATATATAGCCAACTGATCTGAACTATTAATTTTTCTGCATCCAGGGACGACAGATGAAAAAGGGCTTGTAACTATGTCTGGTACATTTTATGCATCACGTATAGTCCCTGCCAAACAATAAATAAAAATATATAACTAATGAACAAAGAGGATATCAAAAAACAAAGACCAAAGAAAAGCCCAACCCTCGCAAGGTTGAGTGGGACGTACCGATGATCTCCTCGTGGGCGAAGCTCATGATGTGCATGGCCTCCATGGTCTCGTGGAAGTTGTCTTTGTCCTGCTGGCCCGGGATCGGGATGTTGCCATTGGACAGGAACCGGTAGCTATTGAATCCTTCCAGAAGCAGGTCGGCTGTGGATGGAAGAGCGGGAAAGCGCTGACGCAGGACTTTTACTGTCCAGACACTAAAGTCATCACAAACAGAAACGTGTTGAGTTTTAGTTGTTGTGACGTGACGCTTGATTTCCACTTAATAAATATAATAATAAACGATATAATGGCATAATAAATGATAAACTGAGAAATAAAGCATCGTTCGTCACATGTCAGCAGAGCAGCCTCGGTTCTACTCGCGGTCCTGATTTATCTAAGAACCTGCTGCGTTCTGGAGTTAAGACCGTTTCCCAGGCTCCAGACCGGCCACCGAGGCCGGGCTCTCGGACTATGTTACGAGGTCTGGCTCTCAGACCAGGTCTCAGACCGTCTGCCGAGCTCCAGCTCTTGGACCAGGTCTTGAGGGTCTGGCTCTCGGTCCAGGTCTCGGCCTACTCACATCTGAGGTGCTCTCCAGCTCCTGCCAGCAGCTGGTAGAAGATGTGGAAGGTGCGCTCTTCTTTGGCTTGACGGATAGCTCGGGACTTCTCCAGCAGGTCTGACACAACAGTCAAGAACATCAACGCTTAGTAGAAGTTCCACCAGGAAACCCAGACGTTAACTGACCCAGAACTAAAATGCTCCGACTTCATGTGAGGATGGAGTCAGTTTGTAGTTATGAACAAGAAAAACATCTAAAGTTTCCCTGGTTTTTAGGAGCTTATTCAACATGACAGAAGGATTTGATTGTGTTTGACACGTTTCTCCTAAAACGTGAAACTATTCAGTGAAGTGACTTCAAACAGGATACAGGTTTCGATGTTGGCTCCAACGATGTATCCGGTGACATCGAAGTTGATCCGGATGAATTTGCCCTGCAGAGATGAGGAGGAGATAACTGCTCAGGAGGTGAACGAGACACGTAAACAAACACTGAAGCCTCTCCAGGAACAAACAAACAAACAAACAAACAAGCACCTTCTTATGTGACTGATATTAATTCAACGCTAGAAGCATCATTACTTTGGCTCACACTTGAGCCGAGTGCTGCTCGCGCTCCTCTTGTGACTACGAGTACCCCCACCCCACCTCCACCCACCACCTCCACCCATCAGCCCACGCTACATGACAGGAACCATTGTCTGTCTGAATGATGCAACTGCTTACATGAAAGCGAGACGATTAAACTGCTTTCAAGACAAACACACACCACCGGATCAGATTCAGAGGAGGTTCTGGTGCCACCGAGGCAGGAGAAGAAGAAGAAGGAGAAGAAGAAGAAGAAGAGCGCGTTCACTGTTCTCGTTCGCCTCCACTTACAAAACGTGACGAGTTGTCATTTTTCACAGTCTTCGCGTTGCCGAAGGATTCCAGGATGGGGTTGGCTTGTAGAAGCTGACGTTCCAGCTCGCCCTTCAAAACAGACAGACAGAACTCGGTCATGACAGAAGAGGTCAGCAGAGGAGAATTATGGGTAACTGAGTTTCAGAGACACTAGAAGAGACGAGCAAACATGCAGAGACGTTTGTGATGAGACTGACGAAGAAGAGAAGCTCTTTCAGCAGTTATCTGAGAGGAACCATCAGACTGATGAAACGTTGCTGCCAACGTTGATCAAAGATGGATTCTCTGGCGTCGGCGCGTTCTGAGCTAAAAGCCCGGCAGAACCACGATCTCTCGACATCAACTGTTTAAACTCTGGGTTTGTGATTTTTAAATCTCAACGGTTTGCCCGTAGTCATACACATCCAGCATGTTCTCTCTGATGAAGTGGGTTTGGTACCGTTCACAGGCATCTCCATGACAACAGAACCCACTGAGCCAGTCATCACAAGGTGGGAGCAGGCCTTATGTGATAACTCATACAGGAGCTTCCAAGATGGCAGCAGAGCAGCTACAACAGCCTTTGGCGGCGTTCCTCCTCCACCGCGGCCGTTTCAGGTGTCATGTGGGATACTCCGGTTAACTCCGCCCACGTCACTTTTTGTTTCTCTGATTGGCTGAACGTTGACCCGATGGTGGTCAGAGGGTTTCCTGTGTTCGTACGTCCTGCTCTGGAAACTGAAATAAAATCCAGAGGTTCTCAACGTTTGTGTTCGATCTGGTGAGCTCATGATGCAGTTTTACTTCTGAGCTCATTATCCCATCAGCCCCTTAAAAACAAACAAACAAACAACTCTCGTCTCCAGTAACCCGTCTGACGAAGCGCCTTCCAGACTCAGACCTGAACTCTTCTGAAGACGTGAAGTTTTCGGTACCACCAAATTTCACATTTAAATAAATGATCTTTGATGAGAATATACCGCAGTCCTCTGATGTCTTTATGAGATTATTGAGTTTTATTTTTCATATTTATTTCCAGACGAGATAAATGTACAAATCCCAACATGTCAATCCGAACATTTTGGAGTTTTTAGAAGTTTATTTTGTCGCTCCTGTTTGGCGGTTCAGTACAAGAATGTTAATCTCGTCTCTATTCAATAGTACTTTATTGATCCCTGAACAGAAACGATAGATTATGTATTATTAGATGTACAGAGAAGAGAAAGTATTTACCTCTTTAATTAACTCGAGTTGATGATAAACTAAAACCCTAAATGTTAGAGGTGTCTCTAGATCTCAGCTGCAGATGAGTTTTTAACATTTTGTCTCGAGCATAAATCTAAAAACACGTCAGTCAGAAAACATCCACACACTTTAAGTCCATTTGTAGAAACGTTCTGTTCGGTTCTGGAAGTAAAAGTTTAAATCAGCCTCCGCTGAACTACGCCCGACTCTCCGGAGCTTCTGGAAGCCGGCGAGTCGCTCCACCATCTCCAGACCGGTTCCACGCCGCGCGGCCACGCCCCCAACTCCTGTTTTGACAGGTGCTTTCACTCATGGCAGCCACGCTGTGGGCTCCGTCACGACCGGAGAATCTGAAACGGCCGAGAGGAAAATACTTTCTCCTGCTGCATTTCTTCTGGTGGCGGAGAGCGCCGTTTTCTGTGACGACAGAAATAACTACAGGTCGGAGGAATCGGCGCCGCGCTCGGGAGGACAGACATTTAATGCCGTCTCTGGCAAGAATCAGGAAGGGTTTGTTTTCTTAATCGACTTTTTTTAGCAGCTGGACTGAAGCAGCGCCGCAGCCCACAGAGACGTCGGATCAGAACCGCTCTGATGTGTGGAGGTTAAACTAGACCCATCTGTGGGGTCTGCTGTGGGCACAAAAACACCAGTGGGGGCCCACTAGCAGAAGCTGGTTCCTCTCAACACGGCCAACGTCTGTGATGAAACAAACAAAAATCTGCCCGTTCAGTGATCCCTTCCAAGAGAGGTCCGCTTGGACTTCAGGACAGATTTGCTGGACTCAGAGCGGATCAGGACCAACTGTGCCAGTAAATCTTTGGAGGCAGGAGCCAGTCGTGGCAGTGCTCAACATCTGCTTCGGAGGTCACCGAGCCAGAGAAAATATCCCAGCTGTCCTTTTGGAAAAGCAAGGAAAATAAAACCCTGGCAGGGACCAGAACATGTGCAGAACCGCTTCGGCTCAGAATTCCAGACAGACATGAGGTTCTGACGGGTTCTGCATGTGTCACTAACATAACGAAGACGACATGAGAAGCACGGACGCCTTTAAATCCCATCAGAAAGGTAAATGTATCACCATGACGACTGACGAGATCGTTGCTGGATACGATAAACGATAAACATTCAAAAACGTCCAACAAACGAGAACCGCCGTCCAGGAAAACTTTCATCTCGCTGCTTCACGACCCGGCGGGTTCATTTTTACAGAGAAAAGATCAGCCGATGATTTTCCCACCACAGACAACTACTCAGCTCAGAGAGACAAATAAACACTCGTCCGTGTTGGGTTTGTACATTTATGCCTGAAGGAAAAAACAAAAACAAAACTTGGCTGTCCTCCAACCAGAACCTCTCTGGATCCTTCCCCTCATCATGGACCGAAGCGTCCTCGGGCGGGACACTGAACCCCAGGTTGTCCTCAACCCACAGCGTCCCCCGTTCCAACGGGCTTGAAGCTGGTTCTGGTTCAGAGCTGGTTCTGCTCTGGAACCCTTTAAGAACTGGTTTCTTTTTCCACCCAGGGACACGACGGAGACGGGTCATCACATCTTCACGTCTCATCCAACACAGAGTCTGTAGAAGACCAGAGTTCACAGACGGCCCAAATCCAGGATCTGGATACTGCCAGTCCGCCTTCATGAAGGTTCTTGGGTTTGGGAGAGTTTTGGAGGAACGATTTGGCCAGATTTACTCTGCTCCGGAGTGATGAGGCGTCACAGTAGGTGGATGAATTGGTGCACCACCATGTAGCTCCTGTAGCTCCTGTCCAAGCCGGCGGGGGACGGGTCATGATCTGGGGTTCGTGATGATGCTTCAGCTGGTCCGAGAAGGTTTACAAGCTCAAAACACTCAAAAAGGCTCACGAGCTGAAGATAAGGAGTTTTACAGTTCTTTTATTCTTCTCTGATGGATTTTCAAAGACGAGGTCAGAACTCATCAGGAGACGTCACTTTTACACGAGTCAGCAACCAGAAAGTCCAGAACTTAACCCAGCTGAGGATCCAACTCATCCATCATCAGTTCAAGATTTCTGTTTCAGTCCAGAGTTGGATGAAGTTTTGTCCAAAGGTGTTAAATGCGTTTTGTTTGTTTTTTTCTTCTAGCCTTGGTTATCTGGCCATTCAGCATCGCTACAAATAAAAAGTTTGTGTTTTTGGAAACGAGACACGTTCAAGCAGACGTAGACTTCACAGCAAGTGGTGAAACCTGGGAGGAGATCAGGAACAAAGAGCTAATCATTTAATCCGATTTTGTTTATGCGGTTTGTTGAATTTAACTGCGTAGACCCAAATAAAAGACTGATCCAGACAAAGAAAGTAAATATTTGTCTAAATCGGAGCCAGATAACTGCAGTAAGATTTCCTCCTCAGATTCTTCAGCCCTCGTCTGCACACGCGTGGTTTTTTAGGGAGAAATGCCAGACTAAGTCATATATAAGTATTAAACAAGCAGATGTTAATAAAGAAGTGCAGGTCATGCAGTGAAGACATTCAAACAAAACTAGGGTGGGTGGATGAAGATACTGTAGATGGAAACATCTACGGCCCAGCGGTAAGAGTTAATCGTGTTATTTTAACTAGCAGAGCGAGTGAAGCACCTCGTCCCTTTAATGAGGTGAGAAACTACCAACTACTCACATAAAACAGGGCTCCACTCTGTAGGACAACGGGAGATTCAAATGTTAACAAAATTAGAAATAATAACTGCACTGATGACATATAAGTCTTATTAAAGCACAACATTTCTGAAACAACTGGTGACAATTAAAGTAAAACCAAAAGATGTCAAGAATGGAATTAGCGTTGTTAGAAAACCTCTGATGAATCCTGATTCTTTTGTTTGTTTTTGGATGGATCCTGATTCTGACCCGGAGCTGCTGGTGTTCCGAGTTAACAGCTAGTTAACGTTACTCGACTGTAATCAACATCAGGTTATAACTCAGATCTCCAGGAAAAACTTTAAAAAGCTCATAAATCCTGGTTGTTGAGTCTGTGGAGCACAACTCTGCTTCAGAAGCACAGACTTGACAAACATGCAGCTTTTCACCAACTATAAACGGCCCATCAGTAAGCCCCGCCCCTCACACGCAGACGAGCCAATGAATGTTGAGTATTAGCTCCACAGGGATCAGAGCTCAGACACGTGCACGTTTTAACTCCGAAGAAAAACACTCAAGATCCTGAACTCTCAGGTTTTACAGAGTTTATGCAAAAAAAAAAAGAAACCTTAAAACAAATTATATTTGTAATAACAATTCCAGGTATTCTGAGAGGATGGAAAATGGAGTTTATTTTATTCCATTTCCTAAATCCAAACAAATGGTATTAAACGTCTGCCTTGACTTAATCTGCCAACTAAACGTCCAGAAGATCAACAAGATTGTTTACATTTGTTTTAAGATAAATCAAAGCAACAATACTTTTAACTCTCCAACATAAAATTATTTCATTGCGATCACTACGTAGTGATATCTGATTAAAGGTTAAATGAATTTATTCTTACCCAGCGGGACCTGAGGAGTGTTGATCATCTGACGACAGTAAAACGAGGCTCTAATTTAATCTCACCAAAATTATTTATTTTTATGTTTTCTACATATCCCTCCATGACACACTTTCTCTCATTTTTAATCTCCCTTTTGCGTACAAAAATTTGTCTAAAACATCTTGGGACAAGGTTTTCAAACACGAGAAGTTACAGTTCTAAAACTGTTGATGTTGATGGATTGTCGCTGTTAGCAATGGCAACTAAGGGGGGCGGGGCTTATTGACGGGTCAGCCGGAGACTTTGGAAGCAGCAAAAACACGTCAAACGTCACGAAACGACCAGCAAGGCTGCCCATGTGACCAACACAGATGAAAACAGCATGAACGTGGAAAGAAAAACGGCGGGAAAATGAACGGGAGTGACATCAGAGCCCGCTGGAGCCGCCATGCCACCTTTAACGTTTACTTACAACTGCATTCTGAGCCTGACGGAGAGAGAAAGTTGATTCTTTCAGAGTTATCACCAGGTACGTGATTAGGAATCAATAAAAACATTTAGAGAGACATAAAAGGGCTCAGAGATATTTGATGAACCCGAAACATGAAGAAACAGATCCAGTTGGAAAGGAAAACGCTGCATGCACACGAGAAGAAAGAAATGACGGAAACTTGCCTGCAGTTTCCCTGCTTTGGGTGATTCGGGCTGTTTATTACAGATAAACAAATGTTAATCGTTAGACTGAGCACACAAACAAGCCAAAACCAAATCTTTACGTTAAACATACACAAAAATCCCAGTTGGGATGAATTTTATGACAAATATTAAGGTCTCATTTTTAGCTCAGATAAAGCAGTGAGGGGCTGGCGGCGGCGGCGGCGGCGGCGGGATACTTACGGGGATGTTGTGGTCTTTTCTTCCTTTGTGGGAGGAAGCCACATGCGCCAGATACTGAATGACCTTTTTTGTGTTTTCTGTTTTTCCAGCTCCTGACTCGCCTCTGCAAACCACAGCAGGACAAATGAGACAGAGAGACATCTACAGCGCCGTCCAACACGTCAGTCACAGATGATCAGGAAAGACGCTTTTCTCCGGCTACAGAGGCGGCGGTGGAGCGTGACCTTTATCTGACCGGGTTTTAGCTGACCCGGTCTCTCAGCTTTGGTTTGGGGCATCATTGTGTCGTACAGCGACGGCAGAACAAAATCACCGCACAGACGGTTTCCTGTCGCAGCGTCTCGGTTTGGAGCATATCTGTGGTTTTATAGAAACTGCTCGTTTGCATGCACTGAGCACGCTCAGGAGATCGTTTTACTGTCGGCCTGAGCCAGCGTGACGTGGCGGGGCTGGGGGGGTGACCACGGCGGGATTGCGTCAGCGTGATGCTGCTGGACCGCCGTCCGTCACCATGGTAACATCGGTTAATCGCAGCTTGTGACACTAAAGTTTATATTTTACAATCATTTAGCACAAATGAGTAAAAGAAACTTCTGATGTTGGAAATGATCCGTTTTTTCTTTTTAAACTGTACGACGCAAAGCTGCAATCTTAAACCTTAAAATAAATTAATTAATTAATTAATTAATTTAAAAAATCAGACTTTTGTTCTCTTTAAAAATGGGAAACACAGTTATTACAAACTGATACTGACTCTACAGATATAAAACTGAAAACTTGATTTTTGTGACATAATTATCCCCGTTTCGTCAGAGATGTTGCATTTATACTTTTTTTTTTTTAAGATACAAATGGCAGCTTTGGGTATTTACCAGAACTCAATACTGATCTGATATCAGTTACCTTTTTATTTTTGTATCTTTTTAAAACATCAAATCCAGAATATCTTTAAAGAAATCTAGAAATTAAATTTAAAGGCGCTGCCACAAATATGTGAAATAAAAAAATGCATTTGTATTTTGACATTTGAACAAACGTCTGTCTACGCGTCGAACATAAAGCCGATATTTTGATCTCATTTCAGCCATAATCAGATTTGTTCGGCGAGTCTCGTAACATCCGGAGAAATCGGAGTCGGATGTTTTTCCGAGCTGGAAACCTGAACCGCAGCTCCGGATATTTACGCAGACTCACATCGTTTAAAATCATCTTTCTGGTTTGTAGAAAACGTAAAATGTGAAAAATGAAGTCGGCGTAATTCCAGTCTGAACTGGGTCTGTGATGTCACAGAACCCAGGAAGTCCAAACGGCCCGCTTCAGACGGGGAGGTCCGACACAGAAAAACAAAGTTAACTCAAAGTTTCTGAGCATCATCTCTGACATGGAAAAGTAAAAGTACTACTGGCGTGTAGTGAAGTACTCTGCAGTACTACGTTTATACGAACAGGTCGACGCGGTGGAAACGACCGACGACTCGATGCCGCCGCTACAGCCGTCAACGACACCAGACGGCGGTCTCAGAAACGTCAGACATTTCTCACATCCAGAGGTTCTGCGTTCCTCTTCAGCAGTAGGGTCAACATCTCACACTTAAAAAAGGACCTCACAGGCACCCGTACTAAATAGTTCCCAGCAAGAAATGGATTAGTGCCCCTTACAATGCTTAAGAAAACCCACAAAATACTAAAAGATATATATTTAAAGTAATGCAGGGCATTTACTCACGTGCACAGGATAGACTGGTCCTCTCGATCTGTGAAAAGAGAAAAAAAGGGAAGATTAGGGGAGAAAAATGCTTTTGATTTGTAGATAAAATTAGTATAAAATAATATTAAACAGACCATCTTTTCTCGACAGCATCTTGTCCAAAATAGCACTGATTAACGGCTACATTTGGACTCCAGAACTTTTCCTACTTTTTATCATTATTCTGGTGACTGGTCACGCCTGGTTGAAGTTGGAGCTCGACACCTGAACTCGCCGCTACACAAACGCCTTTAAAAGTTCTGATTTGATGACTGGACGTTTGTAATTACACATGTTGACAGTTTGTGTCTTTATGAACCTTCATGATGTTCTGGTTGAGAACTCAGTAAGAGTTCGGAGGTGGCGGGAATATTAACTGTGATGATGTCATGGGAAACAGCGCTTCGTCTTCCCGTTAAAGCCGCCGCAGGGATCGCGCTGCTGTCCAGTCACATGGTCGGCTAAGCGGCAAGAATTCCCAGAATTCCCGGGATTAGACCGAAGTCGCCTGACTCTCTTCACTGAGCTCATCTGACTCGATTTTCTGTTTGCTCACAATTAAAAACTCCAGTCCTGAAAATATCGGTCGCAGAAAATAAACAACAAATCTGTGAGTAAAACTGGGAACGAGACCGCTTACTCATCATTTCCACATCTTTGGAAACAGCTTTATTATGTTTAAAGTCAACAGTTTCACACCGTCTTTTTTTTTGTTTCATAAAGAAGATGCTGTTAGTGAAGCAATCCTGAATTTTAATGAAGCTAAAACGTGTGGAATAAATACAAAACAGCTCAAGAGGTCAAGAGCAACACGAGTTCTGATCACATGACAGCACCGGTACCAGGACCGCTCAGCTCCGAGGTGCAGGTCAGGACCGACAGGGTGGACTTCAGGCAGCAGAACCGAGCTCACAGATGTTTTGTTCACGTCATTCCAGAAACACAGAAGCGGGAGGGAATAAATCTTTTTCCAGACACCATAAAGGCAATAAAGGCGTTCCTGCAGAAACCCCGCCTCCTGAGGGAGGTCAGGCGGGTGGGGGGTCCTCCATGTATCCCAGGATGCATTTCCATTTCATACTCTCGTTATGTAACTGCGACAGGAAACCCGATAAACATTCAAACAGATCCTCCAAGAGCCAGGTAACCAGCTAAGGTATCCACCAGAAGCAAAAATAAACCTTTCATTGTGCTTTTGTTTGTAAAATAATAAAAATATTGTGACATCAGTGAAGAACTAAAAAACACTGGTGGAACTGCTCACAGTGAGTGAAATCACACACACACAAAAAAAAAGAAAGGTTGGAAACCTTCTCGGTGAATATATGAAAACATTTGGTACAAGAGGCTGTCCTGTCCTGCCAGAGGTGGAGGTCTGCAGATGTGCTGACTCAGCTCCTCTGGACGGAACTGATGGAGACGGTTGTTGGACGGAGGACACAGCTGGACGGCTCATCAAGGACAGCGCGCGTTTCCTGGTTTTGATCGGAAACTTCCCGGAGTTCTGAGCCACAGTTCGACACAGACGGCCGACTTTACACAAACGTAACAAAGGTGAGAAGACACCTGAAGGTGACTCCTGATGTCACCTGCAGCGACCCGGGTCCGTAGACGCATTTATTGATCTTGCTGACAACACAAAAGCAGCGCGGGGCTCTGGATTTTAAATTAAAATAAAAAGCTGCTTTTTTCCTTTTAACACCTGGTGTAAAAGTCACTTTTTAAATTAATCTCCAGGTAACTATGAAACAACAAACACCAACCACTGATGGAGTTGTTTTAACAACTTTAGAATTTATATTTGTGTCAACAACAAATTCATTTTCATCAAACTGAAGTTTGTCTGATAAAAAACTGAGAAGTTTAAATGTACCGTTTGTTTTCAAACCTCTGAACTCGAGTTAGACGAGTCCCGGAGCAGGTCTCGAGTCTCTTCAACACCTGAGACTCTTCTTAGACGTGATGTCACCACGCTGATGCTCGTCCGATGGGCGGAGCCTCCGCTGCCGTTTCCAACCGTGTCGACAACAGCTGAGCGCCATCAAAAGTGCAAGATTTCCAAAACAGGAGAGAAGAAACTAAAGAGAAGAAGAAGATCGGGATGTCTCCAAAGATGGCTGCTGCTGACCTGGCGTCTTCTGGACTTTAGTAAGTTTTGTGAAGACAGCTGTGAGGACTCTTCGTCCCCGTGATCTTTGAGCTCCAGCAGGAACTTCACTGTTCTGACAGCTACACATCAAAGCCAGAATGAAGGCTGTAAGCAAACGTCTGAAACATGGAAACCAGTTCAGGAAGTCTGGTCTGAGGAGACTTCTGGACACATGGAGGGATGGTTGGTGAAGAAAGGTCTCCATCTTTGACCTCAACTGTACAAGCATAACCCCCCACCTCCACCTCCACCCCCAAAACCCTCCCTTTGTCACATCTGGCTTCACATCCACATCCTTATCTCGCTTAGAAGCGAGCATCCACTTCTCCACCAGGCTTTTGTCTCCTCCTGGCTGCAGACACCGAGGACAGATAAGAACCAGCCATCACTGAGACCATCACCTCCGTCACGTCTCCCGATTACCGACAGAGACGGCTTGTCTGAGCAGGCGAGGACCACCGTGGCAGAAGACCTGGGTGGGTTTCTCATGACTGGTAATGCCCTTGTCAGCTCCACGTGAGTGGAATACAGCCGAGATTCCCCCAGGACGTGATATTATTAATCCAAGTGTTTTTGAAATGAGAAATACTTGATTTAGGGATCCTGATGGGTTACAGAGTGATCATGAAAATATTAAGAATTCATTTTCAGGTGATTCAGATTCAAAAGTTTCCAAAATATTAAGTAAGCGTGACAATAAAATCAGGTCCCTCACAGAAAGTTTTGCATTAATGGCGTAATTGAACCAGTCGCAGCTTTGCTTCAGACACGTTAACTCATGATAGCGAGCTCATTGTGGAGCTGGAGCAAACAAAAACCTAATTACATTCTATTTAGATTCATAACAAAAAACATGACTTTATAATTAAACACTGACAATTAGCGATGGGCATTATTAATCAGTTATAGATAACTGATTAAGATTGTTTTTTTTCAATCATGTGGAATTTGATAAATTTAATGAGGACGTCTTGAATCAATTCATTGAATTTCACAGGTCTGAAGTTACCAGCAGGGGGCGCAATTTATTTGAGTCCAAATAATTTGCCTCCAGACTGGAACATCGAGGCTACTGTAAAATTACACTTGGTGTGTGATCATTCGAGATTAAAAATAACTGGTAAAAATGTGATGAACCTTGCTCAATTTACCTTCTTTATCGTTATTTTATTCTTTTTAAGAAAGTGATTGAAGCGAGCTTTCTCAGGCTGGTAAAGTTAGCGTCCCAGTATATCAGAAAAGATGATACGATACACGATTTTGGAAACTTTAAAGTTGAAAGTTTGTGGCAAAAAAAAAAAAAATCTTATTTTTCAGACTGTCAAAACAATGCAAGCTTATTTAGAAATGTTTTCTAACTGCAAATAATTTAACAACAATGCATTAACTAGCATTCGTTTTTGAGAACGTACCTCTTTTCACATCATGAAAGTAAACTATTAAGATGTTTTTTCTTGTATGAAATGCAAACAGAACAATTCCGATAATTCAGAACGTAAACAAGTCAGCCTGACGTCGTGTTGACGTTTCATCAGTAAACAAAGACTTGTCACTAGCTGCTTTTTTAGAAAAAGTCTCTTTGGGGTCTGAAAACTCTCTAAATAAATATAGCAACAAAGTCGCTAAGTTGGAAACTGATTGTGGCTAGGCAGGCCGCCATCCTCCTCCTTCTTCTTCTACTTGTGGTTTTCTGGCAGACTTTTCAGGCCGGTTCGCGATACAGATTTTTACACAAGAAATATCGTTTCTTTTTAATATCACGAGAACTCGTCTCACCCCTAAACCATAAAACAAACCTAATTTCTTCCCGGTAGCGGCACAAGTAGGTCACATGGTTTCCAACAGTCCCGCCCCCATGAAGGCGGGCACTAGCCGTGTAGCCGAAGTTTGATTGGCTAACGCTCACACTGAATCACAAAAAGCTGAAAACTCCCGAACTTTTGACAGAAAAAAAACAAAACAAAACAAAAAAAACAACCCACAATTCAGTTCGGAACGGCAAAACAGTTCAGCAAGAAATCCTCATGTTCAATTCTTTAAGCTGTTTAAGACTACAGTCAACTTACTGGAACTTCTGACTTCAAAAAGAAAGAAAAATTCTTTACTGCATTTTTCTGACATTCTGAAGAGAAAATCGGAATCATAGCCGATGAAAAAAATACTTTCCCCAACTTTACTGTCAGAAACGAGTAAAAAGGTTTGTATTTTTTAACCTGTATGTGCTCGCATCGTTAATGGAAAAAAACATCCACAGAACTGTTAAATGCATTTCAAATGTCCAACTCCCTTCAGCATCATTTACTCAGGCTCGCTGCAGATGGTCCGCTGACAAGTTCCAGACTTTTCCAGAGCTCTCAGCCATTTTTTTCAGGGCCTTTTTAGCATCCCAGTTTATTAAATCAACACATCTGATTTTCCAGGATCTGATGATGTTAACACTTGGACAGAGAGAAGTGTTGAGATAAAGATGGGCTATGAAAGACCAGAACAGCTAACAGAGTTATTGTTGCATTTTTAGTGCTCTGGGAGTCCAATGTTCTTTCTGGCCCAAAAAAAACAAACAAAAAAAAAAGCTCAGATGGACAGGACATGTGACACCAGATTAGTTTAACACTTCTGACACTAGTTAGAAGATTACAATTCTGTTTTCAGCTATATGAACCGTATCATCCTCATCTTCTACGCAGAGTTGTCCCTCAGTGATGGACATTAAACTCAAACAAGCGTCTCCGTCCATCCTTGGTGAGACGTGGAGTAGATGCTGGAGCCTCCAGACTCGCAGATGGAAACAAATGCACTGGAGATTTACGTTTGTGGTTTAGCATTTGGATCATTCCTGAAAACCTGATAGTAAAATTAACTCTCTTTTCTTTT
>JAOWBL010000001.1:1364981-1377680 GCA_028564865.1 Zenarchopterus dispar
CGGTGTCCTGCATGTTTTAGACCAGAGGTGGGGAACCCGACGAGCCCCGAGGACCCGAATGAGGAACGCTGGTTAAACAACCAATCAGATGCCTTCCTTCTCACCGCATACTTTGACAGTTTTCTGCCCTCATATGTGATTTTATTGGCTAGCACTCGTAGCTTAGCAAAATGGTCGGAAATGGACGGGACGTTTCCAGCGTTGCTGTGTGTGAGTGAACTGACGGACAGATGGACGGATGACTGATTTTAAGGTAGTATTGATGAATATAACCGGCTAGCATGAGCTAAAGCAAGCTAAAATAGCGAACTTGGTGGGCGGGTCGCTCAGACTTCCTCGTCCTGGAGGTGACGTCGGTTCCTGCTAACACGGCTGAATAAAAGAAGAAAAAAAACTCCTTTTGTTGAACACTCGAGCGTGTTGCGATTTTTGTAGTTTTCTGGAGGGCAGAAAACAAGATGCTAGCATCCTCGTGTCCTACAGTCACGTCATCTTACCAAGTGTTAACGTACACCGTACGTCCCGTTTTCCTCTGATTACCATGTACTCAACAGCTGAACAAAAGCTGTTTTTCAAAAAAAAAACAGCCCGCTAGTTTCTCCGATGCTAGCTAGCGCAACATGTCCAATCTTTAAAAATGTCAACTTGTGCAGTGGACTTCAGACGCAAGCGAAAAATAAACACGGGAAGGAGTTTTGTGTCACGGACGATCCAGTGGGAGTGAGTGGACGTCCAGATGTTTCGCATGAATCCACAGCAGCAAATACGCTGACGACGCCTGAGTAAGCGTGGCGTAGCAGTGATGTCATCGGGGCGTTGCGACTGTTTCTAACGCCGCTAGTTTACATTTTGACAAATCAAAACTTTTGATTTTGGACGGATATCCGATGGTTCACGTTCGTAATAAAACTAATAAAAATCCGACTCGTCCTCCTGGTGGCATCTCCGTTCTTCCTGTTTCCCGCCACGATTACGTCGTTCGTCCCGGTTGCCTTCGAATGTGAACGTCTTCAGACGTGTCCTTCAACCTTCTGGTCCATGGACAGCACTCAGAAAAACAAACAAACAAAAACAAACTACCAGAAGATAAAAGCACCAAACAAGCCCATCACCCACACAACTGAAATTCTGTCCCAAATTCAGTCCACGCCCACCAAAACCCAGAAATGCTGATCTCAGCATGCTGGTTCTTTCCGGAAACGTGGTTTGTATCTCGAGTGGTTCTCGGACTACAAAAGGCCCCCGAGAGAACGGGTGTTTCCACCGGCTGTGGAGATGCGGTGGTGGTAGTGGTGTTCGGGGGGAAGTGGGAGTGGGGAGACGGGGGAGGGGTGTGCCTGTTTAAGAAAACATAAGTCTCGTCCCTTGTTGACGCGTTTCTTCTCTTTCGTCTCGTTTAATTCTGCTGCAAAAGATGCTCGTTATGCCGCCTGGTGGTCGGTTCTGGTATCTACAGCGTCGTGGAGACACTGATGTGGTTAGAGGTTCCTGGCTGGCGGGTTTACCCAGAACCCCCACCAAAACACGTGGTTACTTCAGCCTTGGACACCAACCGTGAAATAATCCACTCCACAGTCGGGGCACGGCGCTTCCACCAGAATCCACGGCGGATCTGAGGTTTATTTCAGAGCGGCGACCCGAGTTCATGCGTCCCGCGCCAATATTCAGATTTAATACCATGTGGTAAAACACTGTTTATTTCCCATGATGCATCAGTTTATTTGAATGAAACACTTTTGTCGCCGGTGATCAGAATCGTGGAGTTTGTTTGGATCAGATTTCATTTTAGTGGCAGCTTTGAACAGAGGAGGTTTTCTTTCGTTTCGTCCATCCTTCCTCCGTCCCAGCATCCCCCCCCCCCCTCCTCCTCTGCTGTTGTTCTCCTGCAGACCCCCCCACCCCCCAGGTTTGTGCTGCCCGTCACCACCGAGGTGTCCTTACTGAGCTGCAGGACCCACCGAGGGTTTGGGGACGTCTGGTCACAGACGTGATGTAGCTCAAATCTTTACAAGTGGAAATGAAGGTTTGGGGGGAGGGTGGGGGGTTGGAACAGACGGCGAGGCCAGCGAGTGGACAAAGAGGAGGAGGAGGAGATATCGACTTGCTAAATGGTGCATGAGGTGGGCGTGGTGGTGACAGGATGTGGTCTTTATTCCTCCTCACGAGAAGAAGACATCAGTTAGACTGTCCAGCAGGAAGGACGAGGAGGACGGTTGAGAAGACGTGACCCACCCCCCACCCAAAAAAAAAAAGAAAAAAGCCACTCAACACATCACGACTGTTTGCTTTCTGCCTGTAAAGCCAAAACAGCAGCTTTTTAAAGCTTTTGCACAGCAGCTGTTTCCGAGCCTCGGAGACGTCAAGGTCGCCTTTCTGTCATTCGTCCAATCTGCAGGCGCTCGCTGGCTTTGAATCGGGTTTGAAGGTCTCTGCAGCAGAACATCCGCTGAAGAGCAACAAGTGCATCACGTGGGAACAGTACTTGAAAGAAAAAATAAAGCTCTGCTCTTTTAGGGGTTAAAAAGTGTTCTGTGGCACTAAAACGCGAGTCCAGACACGTACACGAGTACACAAGTACTCAAGTACGTGCTCTTCTGAACAGCAGTCGAATCAGCCAAAGAAAGAAGCCTTTAATGCACCTGAAACAGCCCACGCGCTTTAAATCCGCAGTGAACGCGCCACAGACCACTTCCCCTGTTTCTTCTCTATGCAGTGTCAGATGTTTGTCCTTTCACGCGTCGTGCCTTGATTCTGCTGCCTCCTGGTGGTCAAAAACACGCTGCAGCGGCGTGGACTCTCAACAGTAAACGCATCCGTTTCTTTCACTCCCCTTAAAAGCTAAAACAAGAGAAACAAGTCATTAAACAATGACACACTGCTACTGTCAGGAGAAGAGAAAACGAGTCCACTTTCTCTGAGCGAGTGACTGAAACCGAGTTAAATGTGATTTATCTAACGGATCTGTACTGCTGTCGCGTGTTTAATGTTTACGGTGAAGGAAAAATGTCTGTTTTTCCTGAAACACTGACAACTGAATGATTCTTTATTCAAAGAGAGATCTATTTTTTTGATTTGGACAAATGTCTGTAAGTTTTCTATCAAATCAAATATTCTGTTTGTGTTTTTTTGTTTGGACTGAAAAATAAATAAATGATAAACATCACTGTGGTCTGCTGCTTTGGGGATCGTTTTCATGAATTGAGAATTTTTGATAGAGATTTGAGTTTTTCCCCCAAAATAAAGCATTAAAAAAGTGGTAAAAAACAAACAAGACACATGTAGGTCAAGTTCCAGATAAATTAAAAAGGAAAATGGGACATGAAGAAACATCTGCATGTGGACAGGATGTGCTGGAACATCTGCATGATGGACGTTAACTTCCAGGAGCCTGCAGGAGCTCGTCACTTCGAGTCTTCTCAGACACTTAAAATGTATTTATTTAGAACTAGCCCCATCGTCTCTTATGCTAACATTAATTGTAATTTTTCTTTAAACATGTTGTAAATCAAAACTATTTCAAGTCCCCACGTTCTGCTCACTAACAGCCATTAACACTAATATTAAACCCAGTTATTTCAACTCCAGAACTTTCTTGAAGGCCCACCTGAAACTGCAGAATTTCCTCTCGCCAACGCTAAAAATGGGCCACACGCTGGACCCCGTCAGGACGCAGACGAGATGATTTTAACACCAAAACCAGCTGAGGATTATAAAACCCACTCTCAGTGGGCAACTTCTCATTGTTGGGTCTCAGATGGGAACCAAAGATGGCGGGTGAATGTAGGCCTCATCTGGGACACTGTTGACACTTACAGGACCAGCAAACACTACCTGTGCCAGGTGTGTCCCAAAGGTGACGAGCCAATCTCGATGAGGCTCACGGCAGGTGCCGAGGGTCCAAACGGTCACAGGACATTTAGGATTGGTCCATGTCTGGTGGACATCTGACCAGCTTCAAGCAGTCAAGGGAATTTTTAACAGCAGTCATTTACAAACATTATTTCCATTTTTATTACTAGATTTTTGTGTAAAATTAATCATCTAATCAGAGCAGGCTTTGGTATAACCAGATAAGAACTCAAAACTCTTTCATTGTGCCATTATTCAACAAAAACATCCACGTGACACACTACCTTGAAATTCTCACCAGATCTTCAAGCCTTCAGGTAACAACGGAGCTCCCAAACCCAGCTGAGGACTCTTAGACTCCGCTTGAACTCCTGCTGAGGCCCGTGGACCCAACAAATCCGCTACAAACCCAGACCAGAGCAGGTCTGCTCCCTGTGGAGTCAACATCTGGACACCTTTAAGCCTCTAAGTGGACCATGAACTCCTGTAGACCAGAATATTCTCCAGACAAATGTAAGAACATCTGACAGCTGAAACTGGGTCATGTGACAGGAAATGATCCCAAAGACTGCAGCAAACCTACATCAGGAAGACGACAAATGAATGGTGGTTTTGGAACGACCTGGTCAAAGTCCAGACCTTAAATTCTGTGGTGGGACCTTCAGAAAGCTCAGAATAATACTGTGGTCAGCTATTTTGTTTTCAGTTTGGCCAAAACTGCTGAAACAGGAAAACACCGAGGAGCCTATGGGAACTATTTCCAGCGGCGGATTCACACACTCACTCTTCCTGCTGTCGTGATGAGGACTGAGATCGATTTGGTTCCTTCTTGTTGATGCAGATCCAAATAAAAGAAGCCAACGTTGTTTTCTCTGGTGCTGCTCGCAAACTTTAATACATCACTATACAGTCTTTTAAATAAAGCAACAAAACCATAAAAAAGTGAAATCTGAAGTACAATACACACTCAGCATTCTGTACACGTATCTCCCACGTGTCCGCGAGACTTGTTAGCTCTCAAGTTTGTGTTAAATATGTCCTGCATGTGGTCGTATATATTTTCTGATGGTAGTGGTGTCTGTACAGAAGGAATCAGGCTACAAACTGAAACTTTATTAATTCTTTTTAAATATCATATCAATAACAGGCCACTGTGGAAATGTAGACATCATACAGTCTTTGTGTGCAGCCTGGTTGAGGCTTAAAGCAACATGTTACATGCTTTGGCTGTAAAACAAACGTCTTGCAGTAATAATCGTTAACAATGGTTGGAATCTGAAGAATATACACAGAAAATTGTACATCGTGGGTTTGAAATCCTGCCAGACTTTTATTCAAGCTTCACATTTTCCGCTCATGTGGGAGGGAGACAGGCGGAGCAGCGGGTCTAGTTTCTGGGCGGAGGACTGCCTTTGACCTCTGTGAATCGGCGTGATCCGGCCTCGGAGCCGAAGCGCGGAAGCGAAAACTAGTTCCTCCCAGAAACGAGCAGCGATGACAAAAGCGAAAAAGAGAGAAAATAAAAGTTTAAAAAAAAGCAAACAAAGCTTCAGCTTCCCGAATCTGTTAACTTTAAAGGCAGCGAAAGTAAAATCCGGGACAAAACCGATGCGGAAGCGAAAAGGTTCAAGGCGCGGAGGGGTTCAAATATGGAAGACGAAGCAAAAATAAAACACTTTTCTTCATTTCTTTACAAGCTTTTGGCTCCACGGAGGTTGGCACAGTGCGCTCCGTCGTTCCCAAACACTTCTCAGCATCAAAGATCTTTGTTCAAGTAAAATACGGCTCGAGACTCGCCGACGCTCTCGTTCGTACCAGATCTCGCGCGAGCAGGAATGAGTTCAGGCGGGAAAAAGGGGTGCGACGTGAGGATGTAAACAAGGCCGATGGTTTCCACAGGAAGCACGACTGGACCCGAAGGTGAGATTCAACACAGAGACGCTGGATAAACCCTGATTTATGCGAGTGTTTAAGTCTCAAAGAAAAAAGAAAAAAGGCTCAGCCATCTGTTTTCAGCCACTTCCGCGCACGAGACGCTTCAACCAACAAAATAACCGAAAATCTGCAGATTCTGACACAAAACTGCAATCAAGAGAAGAAAAAACCAAAAAGCAACGAGAATGAGGGAAAAGAGGAAAGACTTTTCTTTTTTAAAGTGGTGGTTGGTATGTTTGTGCACGTGTAAAGCGTGACACAAGCAGCTGTGCACAAACGATTCAAGTAAGGCAACATGTCGACATGAGACGATGGAATGGATGCTGAATGGGTTCGATCGTTAAATAGCCTCATGTGCAGCGATGTACCTTAACGTCTTTCGCAAAGGAGTGGAGCATTGTGGGTAAAACGTCACTCTTAAACATTTTAACCTCTGAGTAAAATGGAAGAAAATAAACTCAAATGCCTCAAAAGTCAAAAGCACAAAGTTCCAGCTTTTGTTAAATTCCTCAGAAAGTGAAGTGAAGGTGTCGCTGCTCCACCAACCAAACCCCTGCAACCAAGCTCCGCCCCCGGCAGGTGATCTGCATGTAAACGTCGCCGCTTCACGTCTGTGGCTCAGCGGTCGGTGAAGGAGCACTCCGGCGAGCGCGGTGGAAGAGGTGGAGCGGTTGGCAGTTTTACTCACATTCGGCGGTGAATGTTTGGCAGAAAGCGTCCAGCCGGGTCGTCCGTTCACGCGGCTTCGTTAGTGCAGGATGGAAACGTCGGTGCTACAAGTGTCCGCGGGGTAGCCGGGTTCTCCGTCTGCGGTGGTCAGCCGTGGCGCCCGGCGGGCAGGCAGTGGTTGCCCGGCGAACCCCAGAGGTGCCGGACGTTGGTCGCTGTGGTGGAAGAGGGTTGATGGCACAGGTTTCTCTCTGTCAGTCCGTCGTTTTCCACCTCCACGCCACCGCCGCTCAAGTCACGACTTCAGCTGAAGCTCAGTTGGTGTTTTGTTTTTTTTGTTTGTTTTTTGTTTTTTTATACCTGCTTTCGTGGAAAGATGCGGGTTTCGACTCTGGCTCCAGCAGGTTTGTTCAAGCGGGTGAGAGCGCGTTTGAGCCCCGCCCCCTTTTATCCATCACACTCATCTGAGGCGTCACTGAAGAAGAAGAAAAGATATGATCAAGGTGCATCCGAACCAGGAATCCCGACCTCAGCTGCTCTCCTCCAACTGTCCAGCTTCCATCGAGGAGAATTATGGGAAACAAGGCAGAATGTTACCGAGGGCGGCAGGAGCAGAAAAGACGGGGGGATGGGGGGTAAAGGGTAACAATGTGGGCAGCTCTGGGAGGGACACGACCCCCTCCTGACTGATAGAAATGGATCCTCCTCCACGGCCTGAGGCGGGTGGAAAGGTAGAACGGAGAAGCAGGAGGAAGAAAGCAGGAACGATGCAGGAGTGAGTGGAGAGGTGGTGAGGAGGCACTTACTTGTCCTCAGTGTGCTCGGGAACGCCGGCGGCAGCCAGCACGCCGCGGTACTGCAGCAGCACGCCGCGGACGCTCTTAACGAAGCCCTTGGAGAGCGGGAAGAGCGGGAAGCCGATGTCCGGGTAGCCGCTGCCCTCCGGGAGGAAACTCCGGTAGCTCTTTCTCCTCTTCTTTGGTCGCACCACGGGCTGGCTCCCTGACGAGACACCGGCACCGGCCGTGCCAGAAGCCGGTTCTGAGGTCCCACTGTGGACTACAGAGCCTCCCAGGGAACTGCTGCCCTGGGTGCTGTCCCAGTCCGAGTTCTGGCTCAACTCCTGCTGGGAGACTGCTGTTGTGGAGGGGCTCAGCCCTGAATCCTCCAGCTCCTCCTCCGTGATACTGCCCACACCAGCTCCCGAGACCCCGTCTTCCCCATGCTTACCGGGACTGCTGTGGGCCACCACCACGGGCCCTGGCCCTGTGGGCACCTGCTCATCCAGCGGCTCCACTGACAAAGCTCGGTCCCTGGAGGGGTGACTCCTGGAGGACGGGTGCGTCCCTCTCTCGGCGGCCTCGTTCAGATCCAGCCACGCCTCCAAACGGTGGACAAGCCGCCAGCCGTTAGACGCGAAGTGCTCCTTGATCTCTTGCCTGAAGACCTCCACCGGGTTCTGGAGCAGCTGCGTCATGGACTGCACCATCTTGATCAGAGCCATCTCGTTGTAGCAGCGGCTGTTCTCGTAGCCCTCCTGGAGGCCTCGATCGCTGTCGAAGCCGGCCTCGTTGTAGTACGGCTCGTTGACCAGGATCAGGCCTGAAGACACACACCATGAACCAGAAGGTCATAGGTCTGAGATTTAGTAGCAGAGCAGGAGGAAGAAGGTGGAGGAGGGATATCTGGAGCAAACGCTCCATGTTTTCAGCTCTACCAGACACATCTGCTCATCTCAAAACCTGCGACGCTGGGAAACTGACCTTGTATGGAGATGAGGACTTGCAGCAGACTGGACTTGCTGGTCCACCTCTCCGTGCCCTGCGGATCAAAGCACCCAATCACGTCTCTGCATTTGCTTTAAACCGGCCTCGAGGAGCTTTTTAAACCTGTGAGGGAGTCACCTTGCCGATCCAGGTGCCCAGCAGGCTGACGCAGACCTTCCCGTTGTCGTAGAGGTTTGGGTTGAGGCGGCCGCTGCACTGCGACAGGTAGCGAAACAGAGGCGGCACGGCGGGGTAGATGTTGGGCAGCTGGATGTCGAACAGGAACAGGCCGTCCTCGTACGGCGTCCGAGTCGGTCCTTTGATCAGAGCCGAGAACAAGTCCTAACACAAGACAAACAGTAGTAGCGTGTTTAACAGCAGCTGTACGTGAAATAAAACCGGTTTTCAGCAAAGGTTCGAGACCTTTCATCACAGTCGTGTCCAGGACACAAATCAACTCAACACTTTATTATTCCTCAAAGGGAAATGAATTATACTTTGAAAACAAGAGTTCAGGGTTGACTCGATCGCTGCGAGCAGGTCCTGGAGACAGAACAAGCCCCAACCATCACCCCTCCACCACCGTGCTTTACAGCTGCTGGGAGGTGTTGGAGCTGACACGTTTGGTGGTGTTTATTATGATCCAACGTGGATTTCTTCTCGTAACCCGTGGAAACAAGCGACGCTATTTTTATAACTGAAGTCCTGAATCTGAATGAATGTTAAATCATTTTTTAATTCCCAGAGTAACATCGGCTCAAGTCCGCAGTGAAGTGGTAACGTAGCACATGCTAAACACGCCACTTCCTGATTAGCATCATTAGCGTTTGCTACGTGATTGGCTAGAAGACCCCGTCCATATCGAATAAAAACAGTGGAATCATCGACATCGACCATTATTTTCTCGTGATGCAACAAAACATTCGATGTTTAGCACGATGTTTGCGTAACGTGCAGCACCGATGTCCCACAGCAACAAGGTTCCTGGTTTGAGTCCCACCAGCAGTCTGTGGGGACTTTTATATGTTCTCCTCGTGCTTGTGTGGGTTTTCTTCTGTCCACAGTCCAAGGACAAGGACATCAGGTTAACCGAGGAGTGTGTGTCCCGTTGTTGGACTGGTGGACTTGTCCGAGACCTTCAACGAGCAGGTGAAGATGTTGATGGACGCGTTTATGAAGACATGAAGAGTCGGACATGTAGCGAGATGCTTTTTGACTTTAATTTATATTTTTGAACCAAGACAGATGGCTAGATAGATTAGCTTGGTAGCTAGTTTAGTTAACTAGGTATATTACATAAGTAGTTCAAATAAACAAGAACAACAGCTAGCTTAATTAGCAAAACAGATTAGAAGGCTATCTGTCCACCGGGTTTCATTATTCCTGACGGTGATCTACCTCATCAGACGGCGTGATGATGAAGCACTTTTTTGATCCTCCTGATTCTAAAACTTCAGCAGTAAAAGAGTTAGCTCTTTAAAACGTAAACTTAAAAGATTTAACAGGTGAATAACTCAACAGTATTCACTCAGAGGGGAAGAAGAAGAACCCACCATGCGGTCCTCAAAGGTTTTGACCATGATGCCGTCTGGCAGCGACGTGGCCAGCAGAGCCATCTCCTTCCTCACGGTGCTGAAGAACTTCTTGGCCTCCGCCGGCTGGAACTCCATTTTCTTGAAGGAGTGGGTGTCTGTCACGGAGCGAGAGGAGGAAACGAGGCCGTGTGAGAGTTCGTGAACCTGGAGGCGGGTGACGTCTGGATTCAGACTACCCATGATGCTCCAGTTCAACAAACCAACGTGACGGCTGAAGCGGCTGTTAGGAGTTTTCATCACGTCAGCGTAATCTATAAATTTGTTGTTTTTGGAGAGATTTGAACATTTTACATCCTCAGTCTAAGATATCACCACCTTCATCTTCAGCCGTCCTTCACCTGCCAGAAACCCGTCGACTTGGCTTTAACGTGGTCACGTTCCTCACCTGGAGCCCACTCCAGCACCGAGAACACCTCCCCCTTGGCGCTGGTGAAGGTCACCCCAGGCTTCCCTCCACTCTGCTGGCACAGGACCGGCGTCTCACTGAGAAACTCGCTGGGCCACTCCTGTCCACCCACCGGTGTCTGGGGCTCCTGCTGGGGCTTTTCTTCTCCAGATCTCTCCGCCTGAAACACAACAGCAGCAGGTTGATGGTGGTCCTCGCTCAGGAGACGAGCAAATGTCGAGATCTGCCGCGACGACACCTGCCTCCGCCCCTCCGCTCCCGACTGCCTCCACCACGGCTTCCATCTTCTCCTCCTCCACGATGGCCACGTTGTCCAGGGTCTTCCTCAAGTTCTCCTGCAGCTTCTTGATGTCGTCCAGGAAGCGCTTCTCCTTGGTCGGCTTTTCAGAGCCCGTCAGCAAAGCCAGGCTCGCTACGTGAGCTGCGGAAGCAGGTTCGGCGGAGGTCGGGGAGGTCGGCGAGCCGCCCGTCCACAGCTGCTCCACGGTCATGTTCTTCAGGCTCTCCAGGATCTTCAGGGCCTCCTTCAGCTCCCTGAAGCCTCGAGACGAGCCCTCCTTGCTGGGCTTCTCTGCTCCATAGACCGCTGCTCCTGGAGGTGGTCCTGAACGGAAAAGAGTCGGTTTAAAAGATGTGAAGGAAAGAGAATTACACGAGTGATAAAGATGAATGGATCTGAACATCGTTGGTAGTCAAGTTCATCATTTACACAACGTGAAAATTCCCCAAAATAAATCAAATCAAAAGAGTCTGGAGTCCATGTGGGTCGATAAGTTTCAGGTGGAGTCCCGGTAGGTTTCGGGTGGAGTCCAGGTGAATCGGTAGGTTTCGGGTGGAGTCCAGGTGGATAATATTAATTATCATCATAGGTTAGTATAATCTAAGTTAGTAAAGCTAAAATAAACTGTAATTGGTAAGAGGTGGGCGTGTCCTCTCAGCTGATTGTTCCACCCGTTTGCGTCAGGGTGCTGTGGAAAGTCCACGTGTGACGTGAGCGCGAGTCCAGGTCTTCAGAGTCTGTGGGCAGAACTGAAGTGATGCTCAAGTTTTTTTGGTCCCTGCTCAGAGCTGAACAGTCACACTTTTCACAAACTAGAAACAGTATCTGTGATTATAAAAGGATGTTTTCAAAATGATCCAGTAATAAAAGTGGCTTCATTTTGGCATCAGTCTTAACTTGGCTTTGACAACATGTCTGATCTGTTTTCATTGTCCAAAAAAAAAAAACAACCTAATTTGTAGTAAACGGTTGAATAAAAGGCCAGGAGCAACAGTAAAGTTGATCGAACAACAACCTCCCATCTTATTTTCAATGAAACGGTCCAAAAACCAAAACAGGCCCACCCTGGTCTTCAGACCACTCGGCTGTTTCACGAGCTGCCCAGAACCTGAGGGTTTGGATTTGATATGTTTGGACATTTTCAGAACAACAATTTAATAATAATAATAATAATAATCACATTTCCTAAAATTGAACGGCAAAGGAAGTATGTACAAGCAAAATAATAAGAGGCTAGAACTGGAGCCCTGGGGTACCCCACAGGAGCATAAACCCACTGAGCTGTAGGAGAAAACTCCCGTCAGTCAAATACGACTCAAAGAGCTGCAGCAGTTGTGATCAAAAATGACTAAAACTCAAAGCTGGAGGATATGATGAATGTTTTTAAAGCAGACTCGCCAACGTTCCCTTTAGACAACCATGAGGACAAACTCCTGACCTCCAGAAGCAGGAGAGGCCACAGAAGCCTCTCCCTCCTCTCCAGGGGCTCCTTTGGTGGGGCTGGTGACGCCGTCCTTGCTGCCCTCCGGTGGGGGGATGATGAACATCGTGGACCCTGTGGGCGTGGGCGTCGCCGTGTCGATGACGTCCGTATTGTTTACGTGGCCGTCGTCCTCAGTGGTCACGCCGTTGTCCGTCTCCCAGCTGTCGCTCTCGTCCTCCCACTCCTCGGTGGACAGGACGCTGCTGGTCTCCTCCACCGAGTCGTAGTCCGTCTCCTCGATCTCAGACTCCACGTTGTAGAGATGCTGTGGGAGGGGTGAGCAGAGGTCAGCAGAGGCCTTACCCCTCACTGGAGAACATTCAGGTTGGTCGAGGACAAACGCTACCTGGGGCAGGACGATGGTCTTCGAGTTGTCTGCCCACACCACCTCCACCTTGCTGCTCACATCCACCCTGTACACCTGGCCGACTGACGTCTGAGGATGGGCAAATTACCGTCGTTATTGAACAAAAACTCGACTGAAATGCAGAGGCAGTAAGCCAACAGAAGTACGACCTTCTCGTCTCCATGTGAACTGAGACGGTGCTGAGAACCTGACGGACAGGAAACGTTCCAACAGATGCCCCGTCAGGAAGTTCACGCCACGGTCAGGCGCTACAATCCGAGAGCTCCACCTCAGACTCTACGAGCCTCGGCCGACACGTTCAACAGTTCACGACCCCACGATCAGAAAAAAAACAGAGACGCTCCACTCC
>JAOWBL010000001.1:1427516-1443502 GCA_028564865.1 Zenarchopterus dispar
CGGTAGGTGACGTCAAACGTCGGTAGGTGACGTCAAACGTCGGTAGGTGACGTCAAACGTCGGTAGATGACGTCAAATGTTGGTAGATGACGTCAAATGTCGGTAGATGTTTTATCTGTGCATCGTTTGGGGTTTTAGGACTTTGTTCTTTTAGTGTTGGTTAAAACCAAACCACATTGATCTCAACTGGAACATTGTCAGTCTCTCTCTTCATTCATTCATTAACGATCAACTCTGGCGTGACCTTTATTTGTGCGTGACGTGGACACGTTCAGACGTGGTTTCGGTTCCTTCGCTCCACAATGAGTCCAGATTAAACTTTCATCGTTTCTGCTCCCTCGAGACCCCAACAAACGCTAAATTATTGATATCAGTTTACAGACTTGGTTCATGATTGTAAAAGATGGAAAGAAATCCCAGATCATCATCCGTGTAAAATAATCAAAGAAAAGAAACGAGGCGGCCAAGTGGGAAAAGTTTTCTTGTTGACTAACGTTAATGACAAGGCGTTATATTTAAAACTAGTTTTATTTTTATACTACTCTTAATTTTGGAGTTATTAACCACTAGAGGAACTATGTTAATACTAACACGAGTAGATACACACTTTACAGGGCAAATGTTACCTTTTTTTGTTAGAAAAATAAAGTTATAAACATAGTAATTAGGACACACATGCGAGTAAACGTTCAGCCTGATTCGGATCTGTCAAACACAAACAAAACTATGGTTTTTTAAAAAATATAAACCCACCAGCCACGTTAGTAATCTGATAACGTGGCCGGAGTCATTTTGGTTCAGAAACTGCTCCTGTGTCAGTTTAACTCTTCGTTCAGGTTCAGAAGTATTTCACGGTGGACTTGAGACCAAAACGGTCCAGATGTGACGTCTGACTTGAAGAGGTTTCACAAAAATATGACGTTTAGAAACGTGGCCCCGCCGCTTCACCTCAGGGTCATCCTGGGACGTCGGTGAGATGTTCCAGCACCCGAACCATCACACCGCCTCCACCGTGCCCGACAGAGGACGTCAGGGGCTCCGTTTCTTCTTCTCTTCCTGACAGACGCTGGTCTGGGTTTCATTGGCCAGGATCTGAGTTCAGCTGAAGCTTCTAGATGTTTCCTGACACTTCTCCGTCTCTCCTGTTCTTGAATGTTGTATTTACGTCCACGAAGGCGTCTCTTGATCTGAGGTTTTGACTGAGATTCTTCTAACCTGCTCCAGATTCTTCTGGACCTCTGCTGAGGTTTGTTAGATGGTGGTTCGATGTTTGTGAGACGGTCATCTTCACCGAGGAACTGATTCTGTTTGCTTTTTTTTCGAAGAACCGATCAAACGTCGGCCACATCGAAGGTTTCTGCCGTCTCTTTTACACATTTCTGTTGGTTTTTTTCACCTCTCGGTTTAACGGTAACGTGCTTCACCTACATTCAGATCTCTGAGAACTTCATGCTGGCATCTCCAGTCAAACATCTCAAACACCAACGACCCGACGTCTACTCCAGACTTCAGATCTGGTTCGTTTGTTTTCGACTAACGAGGGAAACGAACCGCTTGAACCCACAAAAATAAAGCTGCCATTTTTCTCTTTTTTTGTGAAACCTCTTTGATCACATCTGGATTGTTTTATTTCACTGTGGTGCTGAATGAAGACTAAACCCCGTCACTAGTAAATACTTCTGGACCCAACAGTACACATGCAAGTACAAGTACACGAGTGTGGATCTGGTTCCAGGACTGACCGTGACCCAGCTCAGTTTGGGCGTACGTGCCCACAGCCTGGAAGGACAGGGCCAGGGGCAGCCATTTCTGGGCCTGCTGAGGGTCACACTGGCTGTACAGGGTTGGGAGGAACATGACAAAGTGGAGCCCCAAAGCCTCCACCTGGTTTCCTTTAGCCATACTGGGTGGAGGGAAGGTGGAGGACACACAACTCAAATGTTAGACAAGTGGTGCATTTCCTGAGTGGAGAGTTCACGGAAGCCGTCACAGTGACATCATCATCATCGCCGTCGAGTCGATCTCATGATGACGTGGATGTAATCACCCCCTACCCCCCACCCACACCCCCCACAGCTGAGGAGACGTGCTTAAATAAATAAATAAACAGAGCAGGAAGATCACTTTTTGGCGTTCGGGCTGGGAGGATTACGTAAACTTCTAGAAAGCTGGAAGCCTGACCGACCTCCGACACACTTTTAATCTCGTACGAACTTTGACCCCGCCGAGTTTGATCTGTTTGAAGCCCCAGCGTGACTACGCTTACTCCACCCGAAAACATTCACCTGCTTTTTCCTTATTCAACTGAGACGCTGCGCCACCAAGGCACGGCTGGTTGTCATGGTTACGGGACACCGGCACACCTGGACTAAATCGACACGTTGATGATTGATCAGCGTTGTCACACAAGGTTTGGACATTAATCAATGATCAAATCAATTTTTATACTGCAGAAGAGTAAAAGAAACCGTCTTTGATAACTGTCCCAAAGTACAGTCGCGGTGAGACGCTTACAACCATAAACATGCTTTATCAAAGGTCAAAGGTCATGGTACCATAAGCAACATCTTTTATAAATATTTTCTGGAGTGGACGTTTTGTGCAGCTTCTCTTTACTTTGCGATGGAGTGAAGCGTTGAACATTACTCCACCCTCCCACCCGTCAGCTGTGCCTTATCTGAGAGACGTCCCACAGCTTTGTGCGTCCCTTCAGACTCCGATTACCCCGAACGACCCTGAACGCGTGTTTTATTTCTCCGTTACAGAGAAGCAGTAGATGATGGTAACAGTACTACAGGAAGTAGTACTGTTAGACGTAGCCCAGCTCGAGCTGCAGCTGAAGCCATTTTGAGTCTTTTTAAGTTTTTTGGGCCGAATATTAAAAACTCTTGTATGGATGAGAAATGTTTCACTAATGTTTGGAAGCAAAAACCATGTTTTTACTAAAACTGAGTTCAACAAAAAATGAAAACTCCCTGGAGTAAAAGTACTAATCGAACAGCAGTTATATTATGTAACTTAAAAGAAACTGAGAGTTTTGTTGCTAGGAAACAGAGATGGACCAATAATGAGACGATTGATCAGGTGATTAATGTTAATAACAACGTACGACTCTGCCCCGTCTTTCACTTCTTACATTTTTGTGTTTTCCAGTTAAACACATTTGTGATTATTCTGGGTTTTTTTGTATGAAAAAGAAGCTGGTTCAGAAATCACCTCTTGGCTGACCTGATTTTTCGAACAAACTCGTGTCAGCCGGCCTCTGATAATGAAGCTCTGGCACAGGAAACGTGATGATGTCATAAAACGTACGCTTTAAAACACCGTTTTGTTCTTCTGGTCTTTTGTGTGGTTTCTTTTTTACCTCTTGTAGTGGTAGATCTCCTCTGGGTCGGCAATCCCGTACTCTCTGAGCTTCAGGACCATCTGAGCACTTTTCCGAACGGCCTGGTCGTAGCGCTCGCTGCGGGACAGGAAGTTGGGGTCCACCTCGTCAAAGTCGGGGTCACTGAAAACCAACGACTCTGCAGAAAAGACAAAAAAAACCACGACAGCATGAATTCATCAGCTGCAGGACGAAATAATCAGTAAAACGACTAATTCACAGACAAAAAAACAAAACAAAAACAGGAGATCCCCTTAAACATTTAGTTCTTGATAGATTTGATACAGTTTTTTGTTTTTTTTAAATAAAGAAAGTTAGTGAAATTTCACCAGCTTTGTAAAAACAACCAAATCAGTTAATTAACTCAGATGAATATAGATTCTAACTCTTATCAGGAAAAGATTAGGACACACTCAGAGTTTGACCTCGAGCTCAGACGACGTCACACGAAGTGTCCTTCAACCATCTTGACCATCGAGTGGGTGAAATCGTCCCGGAGCAGCTGAGCAGGATTACGATCCCACCAGGCCCAAATCTCCGTTTCCAGTCCTGGATTTTTGTGTCGGTCACTGATAGAACGAAGGTGTGTTTGGTCACATCTGGCTGCAGCAGACGGTGACACTTCCTCCTCCACGCTCGCGAGCCACCGTGACCTTCTTCTGCTCCGGGTACATGACACCCACCACCCGTCACCTTCCGGACAAATCGACCCACAGCTCATTTGTCCAGGCGTCCTGGTGTCCCTTTCTCCAACCTTCTTCTGATTCATGGACGTTCATGTCTTCAGCTCATCTTCTCCGATCATCTCAGACTTCTTTAACAATCTTGAGCTGAGTTTAACTCTAAACGTGAAGTTGTTTTAAATGTTTCACACTTTATTGGACAGTCGACTGGCTGATTTCAAATCATTTTAATAATTAATTTTTTATCATTAAATAAGGTTTTTAATGTTGCTTTAATTTTTAAAGAGAAAATCCAGGAACCTTTTGAACCTAAATCAATGTGTCCAAGATAAAACAGCCTCCTTAAGGAGTTAAATCTGTTCTTCTCAGGGAGGTCACACTAAATAAGGACTTTTTGTTTTAGTCATTTTTTTAAACAATATATGGTTTAATTTTGTCTGTCCTTGAGAGCTCCACTCAAGATGATAAGGGTTTTACTATGGACAAGTCAGATTATAAATCACTGAATGTTCTGTTTTTAATTGTAAACATGAGACTTCAAGATACACGCGCATGACAATTTTTAACTTTGATAAAATGAGATTAGTGGTGTTTAAGACTTTAAATCACAATTATATTGCTGCAACAACGACAAACATTTCATTGTTCATTTATCTATTGGTTAAGAAATCCGTTTTAATTTTAACAATTGTACATTATAATCAATAGCTTTATGTTCCTGACTCAAGAAAAGATCTGTAAACCTAAATATTTTTACCCACCAGGCAGTTACAAATTAATTTACAAATGAACTCCCAACTACTGGCTGACCAAGTTTGACAGATAAAACCAATGCCGAATTCATCTTTGAGCTCTGCTGAATCATTATAACATGTCAAACTTTAGAAATAGGCCTTAAATGAGATCACGTGATGTCTGTTTATCTAAATTACGCAATAATAACCTGGAGTCTTGTACTGTAACCCGGCTCTGCTCCGGTGCACCTCTCCTGCACGTTTTAGATGGTTCCCGGCTTCAACACGCCCTCACAGACGTGGTTGTGTCATTAACAGACTTGTGCAGACCTGGATGGGAAGCTGATGACGACCATTACCTGTAGACAGGTGTGCTGAGGTCGGGAATCATCGTCCAGGACAGGTGTAGGAGGACCAGGACTGGGAAACGTCGCCATAACCCGCCGCCTTTTCAACTAAACGCCAACAAGTCTGCTAACAAGTCTGCTAAAAGTGTCGTTTCGGCTTCCTCTTCCCCTGAAACCACCGACACTGTTTTCACATTTAGCTTAAACCGAGAACAATAAAAAATTAACCAGTTTCTCACCAATTTCTCGTCTTCTTTTGGTCTTTTCCGGGCCGCCGTCCAAAATGTTGGTCACTTTTTCGACGTCAAAAGTGGCATTTTCCCGCTCTCTCTTTATATCAGGATTCATGATTGTATGATGGCACCAAAGACCGCATGTATTGTGTCGAAATAAAATAAACTGGAATGTGAAGTTTAACCTCCAGCAACGTCACAGCTTCCCGGTGGCCTTCTTACTGCGCAGCCGCAGCGGGGCGGAGCCTGCAGGGTCACGTGACAGACACCCCCGGAAGCAGGTTGACAAACTGAACGATTCAATGTTATTGATCTGTAAAGCGTTGTTTTTAAGATGATGCTCCCCTCCGTTGCTAGGTTTCGTTTCCCGTGGGAGTTAAACTCGGCGAGGGAGGGAGAATCACTGAGGACGTTTGGCAGGTGGGATTTATTTTACTGCTTCTTTGTTTAGAGGAAATAATGTTTTGTATAGTCAAAAGTGCAAAAGGCTAGGAGAACAGCTTGTCTTTTTTAAAGATGGAAGTAAATGTATAACTAGTATTTCTGAGTCTTGAAGTTGTCTTTTACTCTCATTTGTAATCTGAACAGTTTGTGTTTAATGGTAATGTAATAATTTAATCTGCAGACTCGTCTCCTATCAGCCCGAGGAGTCCAGGGCCACACTTTCAGCTCAGCATGCCTCCAGAGAGCATCACGTGTGCGTGCACACCGTGTTCGTGGAGCCTTTTAACCCAATAATTGGTGCACAATACCTGGTTCTGGGGGAGGTGGAGAATGACAAGGGTAAGACGAGGCTTGTTTTTATTTCTTACAACCTCAACATAAAAAGTCATCACCGAGATTAAACCCGATCAATAAGAGCGTTCCCATGGAAACTTCTTTTCTCTCTTCCCTTTGTACCTGTTGCCATAGTGATCATTGTGTTGAACATATGGATTTTTTTTCTTCTTCCCTAATGCCATGGCCCAAGATGACAAAGTTTATGTCATAGATAAGAGACAAAGAATTTAAATTGTAGGTTATTATATTTATTGAGGGTAATTCACCATCATGGGTTTGTTTCTGCACTTGTGGTGGTCTAATAATCAAGTTTAGGTGTTTTCTCTCTTACAACTTGGATGAGAATCAGGGTTCAGTATTAACAAGGTTAAAATACCTATTAACTCCATGAACATTTAATCACAAAGACGGTCAACAAACACGTGTCAGTTGTCTGTCTCTGTTCGTCTTGCAGGTGGTGACGTGCTCGTCCGTGCTCGTGTACTGAACTGTGTTGATGGTGTAAACGTTGCCCTTCTTCAGAAGGCCATCAGTGAGCAAAGGAGCTTCTTCAGGGAGCGGGAGTCGAAAAAGTCGAAAAAGTCCAAAGAATCCAAAGGACCGAAGCCTGGAGATGCAACATGATGTTCATCTGCTGACCCGTTATGCTCCTTGGCTGTTCTCCTGTTGTATGACCTTCTTACCTACCTATGAACTTTACAGTTTTTTGCACATTTTAAAGCCGTGTTTTTGAATAGTTGAAGCCCAACATAAATAGACTGACATTTGACTTTTGTGCTTGTTTTTTTTTTTTTTAAAATTACTAGAAAATATGTCGGGAGGGGCGTAATGGTATGATAGTTACCTGCTCTAAACTTCTTTCTTACAAGTATGGTTTGAAGACAAACGATAGCTAGTCTTTCTTTGTATTTAGGAGGCCATATTATGCTCATTTACAGTTCCATCCATCCATCCTCTACCACTTATCTGTGGTCGGGTTATGGGGAGAGCCTAAGCCGGGAAGCCCAGACTTCCCTGGTCTCATCCAACCCATCTGGAGGGATCCCAGGCCAGCTGAGAAACAGTTCTTCCAGATAGTTCTGGGTTTTTTCTGGAGTCTCTTCACGGTGGAAACCTCACTGGTGAGGTGTCCAGGCGTCATCCTCACCAGATGCCCGAGGAGCAGCAGCTCTAGTCTGAGCACCTCCTGGATGGCTAAACATTTCACCTTCTCTCTAAGGGAGAGCCCAAACGCCCTGTAGTAGATCCCATTCTGGCCGCAGCAGCTGTGATCTCGTTTTTTCGGTCACCACCCAAAGCTCATGACCGTGGGGGTGGGGTAGGGGTAGTAGGAAGGTAGACCAACTGATTGTAATTCAGAGCAACTCCTCGTTGACCACGACAAACTAACGCCTCATCCGCATCACTGCTGATGCTCCATGGAGTTGGTAGATGAGTTTCCTCCGCAGGGTTACTGACTTCCTTAGAGAAGGACTCGGCGTGGAGCCACTGGTCCTCCAGACTGAGACTATCCACCTCAGGTAGGTTGGACACCTGGTTGGGATGCTCAACTGGGAGGCAGACCCAGGACACACTTGAGAGCTTATATCTGTTGGATGGCCCGGGAGCTGGAAGAGTGAGGTCTGGGTCTGGGTTGGATGGGTGGATGAACAGAGTTTAGTAGAAATATTGTGCACCCATTTCTGTTTGAAGTTCCTGCTATGATTGTTAAAACTAGAGAGGCAGGACTTATGCAAATACTGTCTATGAAAAACTGCCCACAAGGCAGTTTAGAAGATAAAAGAGATAAAAACATATTTAGTGTGGACTTGGGTTTGGGTGTATGCGTTTGTTTACTTCCACTTTTTATGTGCACAAATAAAAAATTAAAGAGGAAAAACAGTGATAAATGATGCGTTAATAAAGACTGTCCAGCATTGAAAGTGAAGAGGCTGTTTAATCGTTATAATTTAAATTTATTGATATTATGTTTCTTCATATAGTATCAAACAAGCTTGAGTTTAAAGTGAACAACATTGAGGATAGCCCACGAGTAAAATAGAGTCAAATCAAAGTTGGCAAAAAGCATTGCACCATGTCCCAGTATCCCTAATAACTCAACAGCATCAATGACAAACATCATTTATGTTCTCCGTTTTTAAATTAGATCAAAATAAAAAGAAAAAAAGAATACATCTGCCCACATAAGTAAACAAATACAACTCTGCAGCAATCGTTTTGGCTTTGCAGTAGAAGATGTCTCCTGAGTCAAAATGTCCAATGATAAATGAATTCCACGATTTTATCCGATAACTCCACACGCCGAACATTTCTAGAATCGTGCTGATTTGGAGGAGGCGGGCAGCATTGGTAACCCTGATCCTGGATCTACCTTGCAGCGCTCCAGAGCTTGTTTGTAGCTGATCTTCTCCTTTGTGATCGGGTCTATGATGTCCTTCACGTAGGTGGTCTCTGCTTGCAGCTCCCTCATCATTGTGGTGTCGATCATTTTGGACCTGGCAGCATCGAAGATGCTCACCCTGTGACCGGTGTGGGGGTCGACCAGACCTCCGGTCAGGTGCTGGGCCTCCATGTATCGAATCGCTGTGCTCTTCTGCATCCAGCCCTTCTGAATGGCTTCTCCAACAGACAAAAGCTCTTTGGTCATGGGGTCTTCCACGCCGCTGAAAGCCTTCTCTGCATTGAGCAGCCGCTGGACTTGAGTCTCCTCAACGAGGCCTCTGTTGGTTGCCTTGTGGACCTTGTATCTCCTTTGGTCTTGGGGGTCGATGATTCCCCCCGTCGCGGCCTGAGCCTCCAGAAGCCTCTGAGCTGTGGTGTGGTCGATCAGTTTGCGCAGGTTGGCGCTCCGTATTGTAAAGCAGGTGTCGGTGTGAGTATCGATTATTCCCGCCACTGGGTATCTTTCCTCAGCGGCGGAAAGGTCTGAGGGCGCTGAATTGACCACCTTGGTGGACTGTGGAAGGATTGAGTTAAACGTGGGCTGCTTCTTGTCCTCACCTGCAACCAGCAGGGCAAACTCCGAGATCGGGATTCGACCTTGTTTATACTGTTGTACATCATATTCGGTTAGCCTTCCTTCCTTAATGGCATCTTTAATAGAGTACTGCTTTCCACTCTTGCGATCCTGCAAGACGGAGGTCTCCCCGTCGGGTCCCATGGAGGTGATCTCTTCCCAGTCGCACTCCAGCGTCTGCAGATCGATGTACTGCTGGCGGCTGATGAGGCCCTGCAGGTAGGCGTCGTAAGGGGACATGTCTTTGCCGGTATCTGGATCCAGGATGGTGATTTTTGTGGAGACATTGGTCTCTTTGGTCCTCGTCTCTGTACTCTCCTCCCTCTGCAGATTCATGAGAAGGTCGCGGATGGCGCTGTCTCTCTGATGGATCTTGTCTTTTTCGTCCAGGATCTGCCTCTCCAGCCGCTGGGCGTCCGACTCCATCTTGATGCTCCTCTGCCGGCTCATCTGCGTTCGTTCGCTCATCAGTCGGCTCTGCTGCTGGAAGGACAGGCTGATGTCGTGCCGCTTGGCCTCCAGAGTCCTGAGTTCTCGAGTGAGGTCGTCCTTCTCCCTGAGTAAAGCGTCTCTGTTCACGACCAGCGTGGTCTCCTCTCTGGACGTGCTGGACCTGCTGCTCGTCAGGAGGTTGATCTTGTCATTGAGACGTCTGATCTCATCCTCCAGGTCTTGCCTGGCGAACTTGCTCTGAGAGTACTGCTCCCTCAGGCGATCCCTCTCGGCTTCAACCGCCTGGTCTTTCTCCACGCGGACCACCTCCTTGTACACCGTCTTCTCAACGGACTTCTCTCTCTTCAGGATATCCAGCTTTGCGGTGGTGTTGCGGACGTCTCTCTCGAGACGGAGGATGTCACTGGTCTCCTTGTCCATGTCAGAACGCAAACCGTTTGTAATCCTCTCCAGTTTTGGGTCTCTCTCAACTTTCAGGACCTCCTCCACGACTATGCTCTCCTCCACGGGAGGTGGGGCGTTCTCCAGCTGGTGGATGCGCAGTTGGATCTCTCTGAGTTCGCTCTCGGCTTGAATCCTTTTTTGGCTCTCGGTACTCTCTCTTATGGCCCTCTCTTTGTCCTCCACCTTCGTTCTTAGCTGCTGCAACTCGAGCTCCACCTGACGTCGGGTCATTACTTCGTCATCGAGGTTCCTGCTGAGCCGCTCGTGCTCCAGAAGTTGCCTTGGGTCCTTCTGCAGGCGCACCACCTCCTGCACAACCACCTTCTCCTCGGGTTTCTGTCTCTCCAGGAGGATGTATTTGTTCTGGAGGTCAAACACCATCTCCTCCATGCTGCGCCGCAGCTGTGCCTCTTCCCTCACGTTCCTTCGCAAGCGTTCGGCTTCCTTCTCCAGAAGTGGATCTGGTTCATACTTGATGACCTCTTTGGTGACGAGTTTGGTCTCCACCTTGGACTTCTCAGCCTTCCACTCATCCCTCTCTTTCTGGAGCAGCCGGATCTTGTCCTGGAGGGAACTGTAACTGCTGTGTAGATGATTCACTTGATCATTCAGCCTCTGAATCTCCCGCTCATTCTCCGGGCTTCTTTCCTCTTTGACCACTTCTTGGAAAACTTCCTTCAGCTCCACTTTGGGCTTCTGAGAACGAAGAACGTTCAGGTCAGTGGTGACTTCGGTGAGCTCCTTCTCCAGATCGCCACGCTGTTTGTTGGTGTCTTGAATGTCCTTGCGGAGTCGCATGATTTCCACCTCCGTGTTTGGGTCTATCCGGTAGATCTCGTTGACGATCTCCTTCACTTCGACTCTTGGCTTCCAGTCTTGAACGTGTCGATAGCGGCTGTTGAGCTCCATGACTTCTTTGGACAAAGAGTTGTTTTCGATCCTCTCTTCCTCCAGGTTCGTGCGGATTTTCTTGGACTCAGTGATGAGGTCGGGGTCCTGTTCGATCTTCTTCACCTCTTTAGTGATGATCTTAGGCTGGATGTTGGGAATGAGCCTCTCGAGTGCGTTGATCTGACTCCTTGTTTGGAAGATCTGATCATTGAGGAGCATGCTCTTGCTGGACTCTTCAGAAATGTCTGTCTCAAACGTTTGCACCGCTCTCAGCATCGTTGGGTCCTGTTCCACTTTGACCACTTCCTTCTTGACCACCCTCTCTTTGATGGGTGGTTTCTTCTGCTGGAGAATTGAGACTTCTGTCTTCATCTGAACCTGCTCTCCGTCCTTCACTCGGATTTCGTCTCTCAGCTTCACTATTTCATCTCGAATCTTAGCGGCCTCCACATCCAGCTGAGGATCTCTCTCAAACTCGGTCACCTCCCTCGTCACCAGTTTGGGTGGCGTGTTTTTGAGCGTCTCCTCGACGACTGTGATCTTCTTGTTCACCACCTCGATCTCCGACTGGGTGGTGCTACGTCTCAGGGCCTCCTCGTGGAGTGTGCTACTCAGATCCGCCAAATCCCTCTCCAGCTTCGGGTCGCGATAGTACTGCAGAACTTCTTTCTCCTCGACGCGCTCCACGCCTCTGCGGCTCTTCAGGGACAGCATCCTGTCCCGGTACGTCCTCAGCTCCGTCTCGGCGTACGTGGTCCTCTCCTTCTCGTCTTCCAGCTCTTTGACCAGGCCGTCCACCTCCAGAGAGCTCCTCTGCTGGCTCTCCAGCTGCACCTGCTGCTGCGCTACCATCTGAACCTTCTCTTCATTCTGCAGCAGGAACAGGAAGTTGATCAGATGCCAGAAGGTCATGGTCCGGTTTGCAGCCAAGCGTTTATGATAGATTAAAGGACATGTTTTGGTATTTGTGGAAAGTTTCTCTCACCTGAAGAATTAAGTTCTTGGCCAAGCCCATCTGTTTCAGCCGTTGGTTGTTTTCGGCCTTTGCCTCCGCGTAGCGGTTCGCCAGATCTTTTTCCTGTAATAAACAGCCGATTAATACCCTCGTTGGTTTAGTCAACGTACAAGTGTTAGGTGTTAGAAACACAATCGTTTGACCTCTTTCTGAACGGCGTCGGAGAGCGTGAGAGTCTGAGGTTTCGTGGGAACCGTGGCGCCAGAATCCTCGAGTGTGCCGTTGTATTTGTCAACGTTGGACTCGTACTCCTGCACAGACGTCAAGAATTTTACCGTTTACTTCCTTTTTTCAGTCTTGGTTAGTAAAAAAAGGAAAAAAAGGTTTTTTTTTCCTGCTGTGCCTAAAATCAACAATGTTTTTCATCATTTGTGAGAAGAAAATCACATTTTTAATGTACGACAACAGCAGCATTTACACGTTTAAAGATACACAAACATTTTTATCTCAGAGTTTAACAACAAAGAAAACGTTTCATGTAGCAGGTAAGTTTTAATTTGTAAACTGCCAAAATAACAACAAAAATCAGAATTTTACACACACTTTATTTGTTCGTGTCATCTTTAAAGGCAGAACGTGTAACAATACCACTTCAGACCACATGGGGGCAGCATAAAACAAGAAACACTAAAACGTGCACTGTAATCATTTATATGACTCGATTTCCAAGCGCTCCGGCTCTTCAACAGGAGTTTTATTGGCCTTTTTGTCAGAACAGAAGATCTACGAATTAATTCAGTTGATTTTTGAATGTTTCTGACTCTAAACTGTCTGAGTTCGTCAGGGATTGTGGTCCGTTCCTCCTGATGGAGCTGAATCCAGACGTTTGAGACGTCCAACTTAAATGATCTTGTAGACCGATGTCAGGTCTTTAACGGCCGATTTAAAACCTTCACTTTGTCCTTCTTAAAGGTTTCGGACTGACTCTGAAGGACGTGAAACTGATTTAAATTCTCATATATCTAGTTTTCAGGTCGTCCGTGATTTTAAGAAGTACACAACTGATTAAGCAGTAAACAAAAAGCTTTGAAAGAACAGGTAAACAAGGAGTTTACACAAGTTGAAGCTTTGCAACACGTTTGGAGGTTTTCTTGGTTCCTGTTTCCGTTTAGAAGACACGTCATCACCAAACCTTTAACTCATGTCTCGTTTTTGTCTTTGTGAAGTCCACCGATCCGTCCTGCAACAAATCAGCCCCACAAGATGCCCCCCCAAACCTCACCCTACCCCTCCAAGTCAAGTATACGTAGGGCCTACCCGCCCCGTATGAGCCGACCACGTCAGCCCCCAAACCGAGCTCGAGTTCAGGACAGAAGCTCAACCATCTCAGGATCAATGAAGTCTTCTCCTTCCTGATCGGTAGGGTTAGGGTTAACGTGGGACCTTCAGGCCTGGACCGGACCTGTGAGGGTCCAGCATTCTCTTTCCACACGGTTCTGGTTCTCTCAGGAACACTGAAAAGATCCTAAACGACCCGTCACACCCTGGACACAAACTGTTTGAACGTCCGCCTTCAGGGAGACATTTTAGACCCATAAAAACAAAAACAAACAGACTAAGTTGGTAAATAGTTTTTATCCGTCAGCCATCACCGTGCTGCTGAATCGACCGTGTCCACCTGATTTCAGTGGTGGAACTGAAGTGTGAGGTTTACATCTACAGTAAGTTTTCATTTTAACTCCACCAAGTTACGGGTGCGACATGTATGTCTGTACAATTGTGAGAGTTTTTGATAATTAACATGTCTATTTATTTTTTACCTTTTTAAGCATACTTATCTTCCCGAGCATTAAATTTCGTGTTCACTGATACAATGACAATAAAGTACCTACCTACCGACCTACGTCTGCTGGTTTATTTGGATTTTGCTATGATGTCACAGGGAGTGTTTGCAGGTGTTTCTCCACCTGACTGACAGGATGTCCGTTAGCCTGTCAGACGCGTTTTCAACACCAAAACTAGATCATGTGGTACCCCGTAGGATCTGAAGGAGAGAGCTGGTCTTACGTTGAGCAGACTCTGCAGGTCTTGAGACAGAGCAGCTACTCTGTCCACGTCGTCCTCCTTCCTCTTCAGGTCCTCCACCGCCCTCTGCACAAACGTCACCAACCGTTAAAACAACACTTATTTTTATTTATTTACCAGGGACAAACGGGCAAAGACGCTAGTGTTCCTTCACCTCTTGGGAGCTTTGCTTCTCAGCGACCTGAGACAGGTCATCGCTGGAGTAGATCTGGTCCGTGGGCAGGTTGTCCAGGAAGGAGTTCAGCGACTTGCACGTGCTCTGGAACTCCTGGTTCTTCGCCGAGGCCTCCTGTAAGATGTTTTCTCTGGAAGGAAAAATCACAGGTTTGAGTTTTGACATCATCGGTGTCTTGTGGAGTCAGCACTTCCTGTTTTCGAGCAGATGTTCAGCACCGAAGCTTTGTTCTCCGAGGCGTTTGCGTGCCACCTCACCGCAGGTTGCACACATCAAACAGAGAGTTTTCGCTGTGAGATGTTTATCAGGAGGAATCTACTTGATGTTTCCTCTTCCCTGTCCTAACGACGGTTTCTAACCAGACGCAGCACAAAATGACGCTGTACGAACTATTTACTTGGATTCACACATTATTTCGAGGTTGCAGTTGAACTTTTTTTTTTTTTTTTTAAATAAACTCTTATCAGTCCCACTCTGCTTTTACCCCCATCACTAGTTACACTAGTGGGCTCCTGCTGCAGAACCCAGGGACCAGTGGGGGTTAAGAGCCTTGCTCAGGGGCCCACGGTGGGTCACCTCTGGTACCAACCCGGGGCCTGACCTCCACGCCCAACCCCACCTCCGTAACCACCAGGCCACTCCCCCAAGTAAACACCACGTAACATGTGGACTACCAAGAGTAATTTAAAGACTCGGGTTTCCGAGCTAGCCGGGACTTGAACCTAGAGTCCTCTGATCCGATCTCCACTGACTGATCCGATGTTCGGAGTCGCTCACCTCTCCTTCAGCTGGTTGGCAACGTTGGCGTAACGGGTCTGCAGCTGCTTGACCTCTGACCCCTGGCGCTGGATGTCGGGGCAGTACTCCTGGTAACCCTGCTGCAGAGAGCTGCAGAGCTGCTGCGTGGTCTCCAGGTCCTGACTCAGCTTCTTCATGTCGTCCTGAGCCGCTGCCACGGACCGCCGCTGGCGCTGAACGCGACGGAGACTCGGTTTATAGACTCATCCAGATGAGATTTGAAGCGAGCGTTTACGTCATAAAGCAGCGCTCCTCACCTGAATGTCCTCTGCGCGGGCTTGAATGACATCCGGTGTGTCGAGGAGTGGACCGTCTTCACCGAGGTTCTTCTCAAACCCAGAGACGAGGCCGTCCACCTTCCTGATCTGGTTCTCCAGGTTGAGGGACGCGTTCGCTCTGAAAAATTAAAACATTACGTGATTAAAAAGACGATTTAGTTCTGAAACGGTGCCACACTCGTGGCGGTTCTCGCAACATCTTTGGTGTTTTTGTGTCGTTGAATCTTCTTGAGTTTTTCTACTGAACTTGATCCCATGTTTGATCCGTATTCGTATTGATGAAGCATCACAATAGTCATTTTATTTTTTTATCACGTCTCAGAAACAACGTCTGTTGGATTGTGGAGCCTCAATCTTCTATTTCCTGTTTTCCAGTGAGCAGCCTGCACGACTTGATCTGGACTTGATCTAGACTTGATCTGGACTTGATCTAGACTTGAGCTGGATTCAAGCTGGACTTGATCTAGACTTGAGCTGGACTTGAGCTGGATTTGATCTGGACTTGATCTAGACTTGAGCTGGACTTGATCTGGACTTGAGCTGGACTTGATCTGGACTTGATCTGGACTTGATCTAGACTTGAGCTGGACTTGAACTGGGCTTGAACTGGGCTTTAACTGGACTTGAACTGGGCGTGATCCAGACTTGATCTAGACTCGAGCTGGACTTGAGCTGGACTTGATCTAGACTTGAGCTGGACTTGAACTGGGCTTGAACTGGGCGTGATCC
>JAOWBL010000001.1:1482291-1501850 GCA_028564865.1 Zenarchopterus dispar
TATATATATATATATATATATATATATATATATATATATATATATATATATATATATATATATTTATTTATTTATTTTTTCTTTTTTTTTGCCACAGCAATTTTTTTGAAAAATTCCTTATTTTTATGCAGTACAAGCAAAAGTACTTCGATTAAAGTTCCACCAGTAATATATGGGGTGCAGTAAAATGGACACAGATGCGGAGAAAAAGTCATTTTCATTGGTTCTTTCTGTTCAGAGTTGTGCACTGAATGTCAGTGTCTTTATATTACAACAAAGCTGATGTAAGGACACTTTACAGATGAAGTAAACAAGTCCATTTCATTAAATTGAACTAAACTACAATGTTGCTTGTGTGGTTAACTAGCTCAAACCTTTTCCTTTTCTTCTCCATCCAGCTGGTACGACTCGAGAGCACTTAGGCCTGGCCATGGCACTGAAAGTCCCCATTTTCATTGTGGTCAGTAAAGTGGACCTCTGCTCCCGCGGCACAGTGGAGCGAACGGTCCGACAGCTGGAGCGGGTCCTGAAGCAGCCAGGCTGCAACAAAGTACCGATGGTGGTGTCGAACCCTGACGACGCTGTGACTGCAGCGCAGCAGTTCAGTCAGTCCACATGGTCAGTACAAACAACACGGACAATTCTGGAAATCAAACAGCTTGTTAAAGTATCAGTGCACTGCATACAGCACAAAAGTGCTGCAATAACAGTGATCTTTGTCTCACAAGTTGTACGCAGCACTTTTTATTGAAATTTTCAACACAAGTGGACATTTTCCTGTCCCTTTGAAGGCTTAAATCTGGACCTTGTTTGACCTGCTCGTGCAGCATTCATAAATTCTCAGGAAGGATTATTTTATGACTCTTATTATGATAATGTTGTTTTTTTTTTCTTTTTGTGTGTGTGTACAGCATCACGCCCATATTTACTCTGTCCAGTGTGTCTGGAGAGAGTCTTGACCTCCTAAAGATTTTCCTTAACATTGTTCCTCCGCTGAGCAACAGCAAAGAGCAAGAAGAGCTGATGCAGCAGCTCACTGAATTCCAGGTACCAAACCCACACACGCTGCTGACTCTCCATGTCTTCAGACCATATATTGTCTATATCACTGATTTCCTGGAGTCTGTTTCACAAACAAGTTCAACAAATTCTGAGTCAAAACGCTAACTCGGAGTCAACAAACTCTGAGTTCAGAAACTCTGAGTTTTCAGTTTCAGAAAAGGTGTTCAGAGTTGGTGCAGTCAGCTCTGAGTTACTGTCACCATCAGTGGAGCTCCAGTCCCATGATTCACTATGGTAACGCATAGTGAGCGACTGTATTTAACAACTGTTTATAATGTCACATGAGTGACAACTGAATGTAGATGTTTCAGCATTCATTGTCATGTACATGCAATCCTGGGAGTAAAAATAAAAAATAAAAACTTGAAAAAGTTGAAGATGAAGTAGGCTCAACTCAACTCAATTTTATTTATAAATCATTTTAAAACGACAGAGTTGGCCAAAGTGCTGAACACCAAGAGAATTCAAATAAAATAAAAACTAAGTAAAAGAATGCGATAGAAAGACTATAAAACACGGCTATGAAACGAAATTCAAACAGATAACTCAAACGTAGCAGGCTTGGTTGTATTCACTTTAAAAACATTTCAGAGGAAAGCAAAAATCAAAAGTTAAAATCATTTATGGAGCCTAAATGGGAAACGTGAGTGCAATACATACAAGCAGTCGCACTGATAAATCCTGAAGGGAAATGTCTTTACTCACACAAGTGGGAGCAAGATACTGATTATTTTAATCAGTTAATGATATCAACTTTTAAATTATGGTAATTACTTGATGACTGTGTGGCTACTGGAAAAATAAACAAACTGGAATGTATGTATGTGCGAGGTGAAAGGAAATAAAGGGGGGGCTGTCTGTTAATGAGTGGGACCACTTTTCTCACAGTTCTGCATCATTTACTTTCAAATGAAATAGAACTGAGTATGTTCAGTATTCACATCATTATTAAGAAAATAGACATTTGCAAACAAACGACAGCTAATAAGATTAATAATCCAAGGTATTTTGTCTGAAGTATGGACATACTGTGGGTGATATTTGTCACGCACAGCAGCGTGAGATCATGTAGGCTAACTGTGACCCAAAAAAGAAAAGACCTAAAACTCTCCAAAACTGTCAGGGTATGATGAGTACAAGTCATGGCTACCCATCTATTCAGATCATCAATACACGTTCCTGAGGCAAATGTGACATGTCTAAAATGTGCGTTATATATACTTCACTGAGTTAGTTACTGTGGTAACAGACTCCAAGTGTGTGTTACCTCACTTTCTGAAACGGGCTCAACTCTTGTTCGAGGTTAAGTAACCTTGCTTTGTGAAATGGAAAACTCCAAATTTCCTTGACTTCAGGTTCAACATACTCAGAGTTTAAACACCACCCCCTTTGTGGACTAGAGCCCTGGAAACTCATCACAATAACACCAACTGTAAACTATTTTGCTCTAACCCTCCCCTGACATCAGCCTAACTCTTCTGGTCTTGTATGGTTGCAAAGTGCTGTTTTATTGACAGTGAACAGTTTTGTTCAATGTGAGTGTCACACTTATGAAACATGAAGAATTAGAAAAATAAGTGTGAACATGTTTATCCATAAAGGCATCTATATAGTTTAAAAAAAAAAAAAATGGAACGGTAAAATGACTGAAATGAACAATTGTTTAAATACACACATGCACATATCTCCTTTTCCTCTTAGCTGCTCCTTTCAGAGGCCACCACAGCAAGTCATCTGTCTCCATCTAACCCTGTCCTCTGCATCCTCCTCTCTCACACCACCCACCCTCATGTCCTCCTTCACCACATCCATATACCTCCTCTTTGGTCTTCCTCTTGGCCTCCTGCCTGGCAGTTCCCACCTTAACATCCTTTTCCCAATAAATTCACTATTCTTCCTCTGTACATGTCCAAACCACCTCAGTCTGGCTCTCTGGCAGAAAATAGTCTTAGTAAAAGGAGCAATATGGACTTGAACAATTACTACAACTCTGAGGAGAAAATGAAATTTGATGAATAATTCTCTATGATATCTTTGTGTGTGTGTCTGTAGGTAGATGAGATCTACTCAGTTCCTGACGTTGGGACTGTGGTGGGAGGAACCCTTTACAGGTGAGAAAACTTTGTCTTCATTTATAACGACTGAATGAATTAATACTTCAAGTGGCCAGAAAATCTTGAAAACCTTAAGATTAACTGTGTTGATCCACATTCCTCTGTCATCAATGCAGCATGGTTTAAAATCCTGTATGTTCAGATTTCTGTCTAGGGGCGTTTTAAATCAGTCAGAAATATTCTTTTTGGTAAATGTTTTTGAAAGGTGAGTAGTTTGATAGTTGAAACGCCTTCAGAAGGGGACCGATCCAACTTCCACTCCATGTTGCACTGGTGTTTCAACCAGATCAACCACCAACATTCAGTTTCCTAGGAGACCTCCCCTGAGGGTCTGTCACTGTGAGGATGCTTATCTACTGCAGCAACCTCAACCCCAGTCACAAACAGCTTTCCTCTCCCGCAGCACCTGACAGGTGTCTCTTTGAGCCTGACAGAAAATCCTAAACTATTCCATTTTTCTTTTTTTTTTTTGTAGCAACATTACAACTGGCCTCCTCTGTGTTTCCTCAAGCTTGCCAAGCTTGTTGAATTTATGTCTTCAGACGATGTCCTCAAAGTTCAGATTCTCTAACTTGCTAAGCATTTTACAGATGCAGTTCTGCAGCAGTGGAATCCCCAGCAGCATGTCGGTACCACTTTCTGTTGTTTAGAACAAAAGTGCAAACAATTGTCAAAACCCTTTTCCTCACCCAGACATGCAGGGAATCGAAGAATCATATTACTCAAAGTATTTAACTGAAGTCATAGTGAGTTTCTGGGTGGTTACAGAGCTCTTGAATAAATTACGATAGCACAGCTGTTTGTAAATGTTTTGTTTTGGCGTTTTGGGCCCAGGTTTTAACAGTCTGCCTCCTTCTGTCTTGTCTCCGTTAACGCTGTTGCTGTGTTCTGATCAGAAGCACATTACATGACAGAAGCCACTTGATGGTGTGTGTTTCAGTGGAGTGTGCAGGGAGGGCGAGCGGCTGGTGGTGGGTCCAACAGATGAGGGACGTTTCCTGCGTCTGAAGGTGGGCAGCATCCAGAGGAATCGGTCGGCCTGCAGGGTGCTGAGGGCTGGACAAGCAGCCACGCTGGCTCTGGGAAACTTTGATCGCTCACTGCTGCGCAAGGTTAGAGGTCACAGAAAAACATGGATGCACCTGGGAAATAGGCGGTTTTGAAGGCTAATGTACTTTTCTACACATTAATGCTCCTATAACAGAAGTATAAATTGCTTTTGTCAAGGGCACTGATAACTTATTGGTTCGTCCCTTTTCTTCATTGGTCTGGATCATGTGGTGCTTTTTTCTTCTAAAAACATGTGAGACATTAATTCTTCTGACCGCAGTACACACTTCCAGGGCGTTACACTCATTCCTGTTGCCTTTGATGCCACCTCTTTTTTGACTGAAACTTGACTCTAGTATCAGATGGGGATGTTAAAGGTGTGATTGGCCATCACAGGGTATGGTCATGGTCAGCCCCAAGATGAACCCAACCATCTGCTGTCAGTTTGAAGCTGCCATCGTCCTGCTCTTTCACGCCAAGACTTTCCGGCGGGGGTCCCAGGTCACCGTACACGTCGGTAATGTCAGACAGACGGCTATCGTAGACTGTCTTCACGGAAAGGTTGGTGTATGGATTCCGCTCCATTTGGTTTTCCACCTTTCATGTAAGTACATGAGCGTAACCTTCAGTCTGCTGCTGCTGCTGCTGCTGCAGGATGAGCTGCGTACAGGTGAGAGGGCCGTCGTCCACTTCCGCTTCATCAAGCACCCAGAGTACCTACGACTGGGCGCCAAGCTGCTCTTCAGGGAGGGCGTCACCAAAGGCATCGGACACGTCACACGCCTGCTGCCCCGCTCCCAGAACCACGACCAGAATCAGAACCATGACCAGAACCTGCAGGAGTATTAAAGACTCGGTGGTCACCCATGCACTTCTGATCACAGCATCTTTTGTTCCTGGATCTTCCCTTTATTTTATTTTGATTTTTTCTCATTCACACTTGCATTGTCCAGTAAGTTCATCATCATCACCATCTGCCACAGCAGGCGTTTGTGTCTTGACTTAAAGCTGGATGACCAGAGTGGATCTAAGTTTGTCAGGATTGTTTTGGCTGGATTCAAGGAATGGCTTTAGAGCAGCGCCGTGCTGAGGAGGAGAGAAGACGTAAAACTGTCAGAAGGTCAAAATAACTTCTCAGTAGTCTGAGGTGCAGCTCTTTGTTTCATTTATTCAGATATTTCAAATATGTCATTGAGTTCCTCAAATATGTCTGGGTGTTAGCTTTTTTGCATTTATGTCAATGTGTGTGTGTTTTAACTCATTTAAATTCAAATTGGAAATATTTAATTATTCATAAATATATGAGCATTTTCCATGAAATGTTGAGAGTGTTTGAGGTAATTTTGTAAGGGTTTTTGTGAATGAAACAGCCATTTGTGGTTCATCTGAGCAGCAGACTGCTGTGGAAGCAGGAACTAAATCCACAGACTGTGGTTTTTACACTGATCAGTGTTGACAACAGATGGCTGATTTTTGACATCCCCTTGTGTCAATTTGGGGATTAATCCATTATTTTTGTCCTCCAGGACACTTCGTAAAGGGGACATATTCCCATTTTTCACAAGCTAAGGGAAGTCCACAGACTGTATTTAAATTTCTGAGCTGAGTGATTGAGTAATGGGAGATGAGATAGTAAATAAAAAAAAACAAAAACATGCAAACCTACATCAGCCGAACAGCATGCTCCACCAGCAGTTTTGCTGTGGTTCTGGGAGCAGTGCCGTCTTGCTTTTCCAGTGTGCTTCCTCCTCCGCCACAACAGCAGGAAAGCTTCCACTCAAGAACATGTATGGACGGATTCTGCAAGCCCTGCTGTTTTCGTTTTGAATTTGCAATCACACATCACTCAGATTTGTGTGGTTAGCATTGTCGCCTTTCAGCAAGATGGTTCCCGGTTCAAACCTGGGCTGGGGCTTTTCTGGGTGGAGTTTGCATGTTCTGCTCTTGCCTGTGTGGGTTACTTGTGTCAGTCCAAAAACAGGATGTTCAGTGATCTGAGATTTTAAATGACTGTAGGTGTGTGTGTGTGTGTCGTTTGTCACTGCGTGGCCCTGTGATGGACTGCTGATCTGTCCAGGGTGCAGCCCGCCTCTTGCTCAGTGACAGCTGGGACTGGCTCCAGCCGCCTTTGAGCGCAAACAGGATTAAGCGGGTATAGAAAATAGATGGATTAATTTGTGTATTTAAAAAAAGAAACAGATTAAAGATTTTTCTGGTCACCTGCTCGTGCCCACACATACCAAGAGGATTTAGACCAATTTGCCTTTTAGGGATTTGTGTGATGCTAATTTTCATATTCCAGTCTGACAAAACCACCAGCTCAGTGTATCGTAATGCTTTTGTGCACTTTATCCAAACCATTCTGGTGAATCTCTTCCCTCCTACAGCAGTGAACAGCACATACAAGTACAAATTAATACTTTTACTCCTTGTTCCTGGGATTAATATAGAGTCAGGCCACACAGATAATAAACCACAACTGGATTTATGGTTCATGTAGCACATGAGAGCACGTTCGGTTAAATGTAACATAATGTAAGTGTGTGTGGCCCAAAGGATGACGTCTTTTTGAACAAGGAATGGTGGTTTTCTCGTCTCTACAGCCTTACATTCAGTTTAATATTAAACTGTAATCGTTAAACTTTCTACATTCAGTAAATGTATTTATAAATGACTATTACCGAGATGTTTGTGCTTCACTGATCAGTTTGTTACAAATTTTCATTTCTCTTTTAGTAAATTGAAGAAGTTGGTAGGTTTGATGCCTTAGGCAGCTTTGTGCAGCTAATCATAACCTGCATGCTCTTTGACTGGCAAAAGCTCTTATCCTTTCATTTAAACTATAACACATTTATCTGGTGAAGTGTTGATGCAGTTCTAAGACTTTTTTAGACCCTGTGCAATTGTAAAGTTAAATATTGAATGTACTCTCCATGATCCTGTGTAGGCTCCTGATCAACTATGGTCTCTGTTGACTCTGCACTTTGTATTCTGAGTTTGCATGCGTGTCAGAGAGCTGTGATCTCTGACTTGTGTGCAAGGATGACCCGGATGAAACGGTCACTGTGAGAAAAACACAAATGCTACTGCAGCACTGAGACGTTACAGTGAATTTACCAGTTTGCTTTTCCTGACCGTTCCTCTGGCTCTTAAAGAAACAATTAAAATAAAATATTCAAAATGACAAAGATATCTTGTGTCAATCGTTGACATTAAAGAAAGATGAAACTGTGTTTTTTCTTCTTTTGGAAAACTCCCCCTATCTTCAGGACAGTCACCTTCATCTTAGCTTAGCAGAAGGAACCTCTGTTTTTCTAATAAATAGAGACAATTTATATCCATTAAAAGGTTGCATCAGAAAACAGACCCATATGGGATTTCCTACTTATACTTTACCCATGACACATATGTACTTATGTACACTGTTGTTGTTGTTGTTTGTACGTGAATCTAAAGCTGCTTAGGCTTCACTTGTTAATCCTTTAGAAAGATGGCATGAAAGTGCTGAACATGAATTCTTGTGAAGCAAAGATGACTTAAAATGACTTTAGTAACAGGAAAAGCCATCATCCTCTCTCAGAGCAAAGGATTTCTCTTAACTGTCACAGCACATCCTGCATGTGTTTGAGGGAACACTAATACCGTCCCCTTCAGTGCATGGAGCTCGCTGGATTTGTTCTCAGCTGGATTTGCTCGAAGCTTCAAAACAAAAATGTGAATAACCGAACATATTACTTTAAAAAAAAGTTTAATCTTGTTCCTGCTAAATATACATTTTTGCATTATTGCTGAAAAACAAAAAAAGACTACAGCAGTTCAGTTGCAGTAAGTCAGGTTTAGTTCCAGGAACTGGGAGGTGCTGTGCATGCAGTTCCTTTTTCTGCGTCAGTAGTTCCTGTCTTAGTTCCTGTCACTCTGAAAAACAGTTATACAGAACTGAAAAAACAAGCACAGGAAGAAGAAATTCTAAAAATGCTCACATTTGTTTTTTTTTTGTTTTGTTTTTTTTTAAGCTTCCTCGTGCCACAAGGCGGCTCTGAGGGCCAAAACAGAAATCAGGAGTACAACTTTTCAGCAAAAGTCAAGCATCTGCTGGCAGCAACATAAATGAACATAAAGTTAAATATTTCTCCTTTGATGAAGGAGACAGGTCAACTCTTTCTGTCTTCAGTCTCTGCTTTGCAACAGTTCTTTGATAAATTCTTTGTGCTCAGGTGTAAAACCCAACAGAGAGCAGTGAGAAGAGCATTTACATTCTTTTTGTCCCCCAAGTCTGCACATTTTGTATCTCTGCTGCAAGGCTCAGACACGTATTCCACTGATGTCCCTCCCGTTCAGAAACACTTGGCTCCTCTGAAGACGACATTAAGCCAGGCTCCTCTGTCGTGGCTTGATCTTCAGATAGAGCTGGGAGTGAAAGGAAAAACGTTGCTCATTCAAACATCACTAAGGTAACCTTACATACTGACACCTCTTACATGGGACTGTTGAGTAACAGAAATGTGAGTGATTTAAGCCTCATAAACAGGTGAGGACGAGGTCTGGAAGAAGTGGTGGACTAACTCTGCCAGAGTCAAGGGTTAAATTCCCTGTCCGGCTCAGGGGACAGCACCACGCTGCTGCTGAAGCCACTTTTAAAACTTCATTTAACCCTTCTGTAGTTTCAGACCAATTTCAAAGAAAGGAAATGAGATTTTAAATCATTTATTTGGAAGGTTTCAGGGTGAGTGTACTGAATTCTTTCCTTTGCCAGTTTAGCTTCTCCTGGTGGAGAACAGCATGTATTGATGAATCTTCACACCACTCTGGGTTAGATACTAGATATACATCCTTACTTTTTATAGTGATGTAAAAAGGTTTTATAAGTTATTTAATTAAGAACATAAGAATCAAAAACCTTCAACTACATTTACCATAATAAGAAAAAAGTTGAGATACTTAAAAATTCAAATAAAGTGACGCAATTGCCACTGCAATCCTTTAAACTGTACGGTTAACTGTAAATACGACAAAGATGACATAAAATGTGAAGGATGGAAAATATCACTGATTTTTGGAAAAAAAATCAGTGATATTACATTTAGAAATACATTTTACTTTACAAGCTGCATCATTTGAGGTTTTTTGTCTTTTTCTATTTGATGTTCGTGCCGCACTCTTTTTAGTTTAATATTCAATTTTGATGATTTGCAAATCTTTCATTTCTGCATTTGTATTTTGATATTTGTCTGAAACTGGGTTCTATCGTAAAGGTCTGATCATGTAAAATTCTTACAAAACGAAATACCTACCCAGTACCTGATGAGGAAAACTGCACGGTCAACTCACCCCCAGGAGGTTGCGGGGTATATACCCCTCGTGGTCACCACATCGTGCCCACCACCATTCCGTCTCCGCCTTGTCGTCCCGCCTCAGCACCGTCATGCAGTCACCTTCAGTGAAGCCCAGCTCGTCGCCGTACTGCGGCTCATAGTCCCACAGGGCGTACACCACACCACGGTTCATCACACCCATCTTCTCCTGAACGCCTGCAATCACACAAAGGGAGGAGAAAAGATGACCCAGGAAATAGATGGTCCAAAAAAAAAAATCACAACCCAACATCAAGTTCTGCTAAAAGTTCCACGATGGCTCTTGAAACTAAACTAAATATTGCTATCTGCTGTTTCACTTTTGTGTTTATTTTGTATTTTTCTAACCCTTTAGTAAATAAACATTTTAATACATTTACACCACATTACACTTAGCAGACATTTTTATCCAGAGCAATTTATAACTGTGGAAACAGTAAGTCACAGAGCAAGTGCAGCTAAGGGAACATGTAGGTGAGGGTTAAACAGATACTTCAATCCTGCTCTTGTAGAAACTGGTAGCTTATTGCACCAATGGGAAACTACAAAGGGGAACAATCTCGACTGAGATCACTTCATGTGAAGAGAAGGCAAGGAAAGCCTGAATATATTGTTGATCATTTTCCTTTGGGATTGTCCATCCACCCACCCACACCCACGTATTCCTACTCAGGGCAGGGTCAGTTTATTTCTGGATCTAATGTAACTTTTTCATTCTAAAAACTGCTTTTATATCTTGACAATTATCTATTGGCAGCTAAGATGGAAAGAAATGAAGGAGCCTCATTAGATTCCCTCAAAAAGTCTCATGAGAACCAACACAAAGCTCTCAGTCCTCCAGACATGTTACAAAAACCTAAAAAAACATCTAAAAGTATCAGGGAGCCTCCCCATCCTGAATCCAAAATTCTCTTTAAGTTCTCTTTTCATTCAAAATGTTGAGATTATATTGAATGTCCCACACTGTGAACCATTGTGAGTGGCAGCATGTCTCACCATAGAGGAACTGGGAGCACTGGGCATAGCCATCCTCCATCTCCTCACACTTGTCAGCAGCAGTCTGCATGTCGCTGTATGTGGTGGCAAATACTGCTGCCCCCGACTCAACCAAGAACTTGCAGACCTGAACATTGTTGCAGGAAGCAGCACAGTGAAGAGGAGTCCTGAAGATGGATGGAGACAGTACCACTGTGAGATAGGTGTAATGACAGATGAGGCATTTATTGGTCTGTTGCTGCGAATGGTGCTGGGTGAATTGGACTGCTCTGGTTCAGACTCACCAGCCGTCACTGTCAGCAGCGTTAACATTGACACCAAACTGAACCAGAAACTTCACGATTTCAGTGTGGCCGGCACAGACGGCGTTGTGCAGCGCTGTGATGCCTTCATCGTTCGGCATGCTGGGGTCCTCCACCTGTATGACGGAGATGCTTTCTGTCAAATAGACTGGATTCAAGGCTTTCACTGATTTTTTAATATTCAGCAGCTTTTAAGAGGGATAATTTCAAGTTCTAAATGTTCCTAATCTTCATACTAAATCTCAAACACAGCACTTACACAAGAAATCCACTTAAACAAGAATGTACATAAAAAATGCCCCCACCTGATTGACATCATTTTGAAGCAGTATATATAAACCAACCAAATATCCACACATGCATGGTATCCACCCTCTTGCAGTACTTCAAACTCGTGTTATATATAATATTACTTATTAAATCTCAGAAGCACCTCACAAACACCACTTAATCCTTTGGACTCACTTCATAGATAACTCTCTGGACGAGGTCATACTCGCCCTCCAAAGATGAATCAAGCAGCAGGGCCAGAGGGTTAAACTTGACCCTCGTACCACGGCCGATCCGGTCTGAGCCGCCTTTGCGAAGGATCGACTTCTTACCCTACAAGACGGAGCAGATGAACGGCGATGAGAGAAGCGTTTTGATTCTTTGATTTTTTTTGTTGCTATTTTTACATAAACTGAATCATGGGGTATAAATTACAATCTCCACATTGTCACTCACAGGTGGCAGTGTCACCTGTCCTGTGATCTCTGGAGGCTGAAAGCTGAGGGCATCGTCTACTCGCTCCGCATCCCCAAAGCTGGGATAAGGTGGAGGTGGGTACGGCGGGAATTCATCTATGAAGCGGTCTTTGTAAGTAGTAGAGGAACATTCCTCCTCCTCTTCCTTAACCTCCTGTGGGGGGCCCAAGGAACAGAATAAACTGGGATCGGGGATGGGTGACCGTGGAGGCAGTGGAGGTGGGGTCACACTGTCTTCTGGACTTTCAGTGGACTGCTGGCTGAAGTCAGTGACACCATTGTCCTCACACCTGGAAGTTACATCTGTCCTGTCCTCAGGATCTGTAGGCTGGACATGCATCCCTGCTGGACTAACTGACTCCATGGGGATGGTTTCCATGGCAGCCAGAGTGGTCTTTTGGTAGAGCAGCTTCTGTATGTTGGGTCCACCGGGCCCCTCAGGTTCTGTGATAGAGCTGCGCTTCTTTAGGGGACGGGGAGCATTGTGCAGCCGACGGCGGAGCGCCTCCAGATCGGCATCACTGGGGTTCCTGTGAGGGTTGGACAGGAAGGGGAGGAGCTTGGTTGGGCTGAGTGGTCGAGGTGTGGTGCGTTCTGCTGTTTCTCCTCCAACACCTTCGCCCATACTTGAACCATTGCTGCTCGGCTCACTCCCGTCAGATCCACAAAGACCAGAGTTTAAGGTTGTGTTTGATCCAGCAGACTGCTGGCCCCCACTCGCTGGAAGGACTGGTTTCCCATACACTGAGGAAGAAGAGACAGCGAATATCAGCGAATCATAAAAAAGCCAAGAAAACAAACAAACAAAAAACATTTTGTGACCAGCAAGGCAGTTAATATTATTTGGCACAAAAGCAGTGATGGTAACAACCCTAACAGTAGTTGCAGATTTGTTGGCCTCACCTCGAGGCTGGCTGCGGGGCAGTGTGCCCTGTCCGCCAGGTTGGTAACTTTTCCCAGGTGTAGCCTGCTGAGTGTACATGGAGTAGATTGATGAAGCTGCCAGAGTCTGAGGCTTCTGCAACACAGGTGGAGGGCCGTCTAAGAGGTCAGGAGTGTAGGGTCGCACAGCTGCGGCCGGAGGACTCTCCTGTTTGGTGGGCAGGGGAAGGGTGTTGCTGTGGCTGGAGAGGACTCCCGGAGCCCTGAGGTGACCTCCCACTGGCCTCACTTTACCAGGGAACGTCCCGGTGCTGTAGGAGGGCTTAGACAAGGTTGGTGGTCCCGATGAGGAGAAAGGTTTAGGCTTACTGGGAATTGGAGGTGGTGCCACCATCTTAGACAGACCTTTACCTGAGAGCTGTATGTGAAACACCAAGCAGACATGTTGGGCCTTAGGACCTTCCTCATATAACCTTCAGTGAATAAGAACGCACAACTTTTTTCACCTTTGAATTAAAAATAGATAACTATACTCTGCCATGTATAACGGTTGTTCATTATTTCTGAGCTTCAAGTGTTTTTGGAAAAGTCTAAATGAACCATAATGCGGGTTTTAATTAATCTCTAGTCCTTTTACATTTTGACCAGATCATTTATATTCACCATCATCATCATGCATCTTATCCATCCACATCTCTCAAGTCAGTTATGATCATTATTACCTAACAGAGAGGTGCACATCAAATTCCAACACTATAACAATGGTAATTCTTTTGATTTCACCTTTCAGAAAAGAACAATTGTGCTAAAGGTACTGAAGTGAAAGTGTGGTGCACTGATACCTGAATGTCCCTGAGCAGGTTGTCAGTGATGTGGCTGGACCGTGAGGGGACTGGGGGAGGGTTATCAGACTCAGAGAGGCCTTTTAGGTCTGAAAGAGTCTCACCACCTACAAAAGAGAGTATAAGACCAATATGTTCTGATTTGTGTAAAAAAAAAAACAATTAACAAAAGTGAGAATCTGCCAGACAGAACGTTGTTGCATTCCTGTTTAATAAAAGCAAGCTAGTGCACAGCTCTCCAAAGACTCCTAAATGGTGGAGTTTTCTAGTAAAACAACCGACCTGAGTTGCGGCAGCTGAGGCTGAACATACGAGGGAGGGTGGAGGCATGGCCGTGGCCACTGCTGGATTCAGAGTATGAGCCGCTCCACTCCGAGATTTTACTCATTTGTGAGGTGTTGAAACCTGGAAAGACAACAGAAACATCTACTATATTCATATAACACATGCTACATATAAAACAATCTGGGCACAACGATATCCAAATAGTAAGCAGGTTACATAAGTGAGTCATTATTTTTAAAATGTCATTCTTTTTCTTTCTATATTAAGCGATGGAGAAACTCATCGTGTACCAGAGGCTGGTTTGGCTGGTCTGGGTGGTGGCTTCAAGGAAGAGTCCGGCATGGGTAAGGTGGCGGTGCCGTCTGGGTATGCAGGCTTCACCAGCATTTCCTGGGAAGTTGGTATCGGAGGTCCCTGGGAGCAGGATGTAGAGGATGATTGGATGTATGGCCCCACTGCTGCCACTCTGGAACCTAGACCATGCTGAGAGGCAATGCCATCAGAGCTTACCTAGACAGAAGGGAGGCATTGCTCAGTTTTGTCAGATCCCTTGAAAGCATATGAGTTATCAAACCAAGGGTTTGGCACAAACAAATACACACACACACACACATATATACAATCTGACTGACTGGTCTCATATAATCCCTGATACGGAAAAAATCTTTTGTGGAAGGTTCCAGCAGGTTCTCACCGGGAGGTTCTCCTTCTGCTGCAGGGCAGCCTTTTTTTTCCAGAGCCGCTGTCGAAGCTCGGTCAGCCGCCGATCCATGGCAGCCACTTCCAGGTTCCTCTTGTTCAGGCTATCTCTGTGCTGCAGCAGCCTGGTGCTCTGATCCTGGTTCAGCTTGTTCCTCAACTGGAGAAGAGGAGGTCCAAGATCAGGGACAGAAGTGAAAACCGGATCTCTGCACGGTTCACCAAATCCGATCCAAACCTTTTTAAGACCTTCTAAGGCCAAAGAACACAACTTGTTATTCAAAGAATAAAAGTTTGATGGAAATTTGTGTTCAAGTGTGATTGAGGTTTATCAATTTGTTGTTTTTGGACCAAAAAGCTAGAAACAAAAGTAGATAAATGGCTTAAAAAAAAGAGTTGAGATCTTTCAAAAATCAAGTTGATTTTTGGAGTTCCTGTGCAGCTGTAATAGGCAGTGAGGTGCTATCCTCAGTTACACAGTATTCTGAGCTCTAACAGCGTCTGTGTGAAAAACTAAAAGATGCCGCCGCAGGAACCCTGGCTCCATAACATCTTCTTCATAAATAAGAAGAAGAACTGAACACCATTTTGCATTTGTGATGGAGAGCTCACCTGCAGCTCTCGATAGAGGCGCTCCAGCTCAGCTGAGGAGGAAGTGTTATGGTGGTGAGGAGGAGGGGGAAGAGGAGGCTCGAGTCGATTACTCCTCAGTGCTTCCAGTTGTTCGCTCAACTCCTCCACCCTCGCTGAAGCCACCAGCAGCTCCCTCTGCTTCTGGTGGAAAAGGCTGGTCATCTGCTCGATCTCCTCCACTGGCACACATGAACGCAGGCAGTCCTCATCATCAACTCAGAATGATGGACTATTCAATAAGCATTTCTTTTAAAGATTTTCTTTTTTGAAAAAAAAAAATGATACTAATTTCACATAATGAATAAAAAATGTATTAGTCCAGATTTGGTGATATTATGAACCTTTGTATTAATGCCACGGTGCCTGAGCTTTGGTTGAAACTCCTCCCAGACTGTGAAACAGTCGCTGTTATGTTTGACATGACCAGCTGATCGTTTTAAACCCCGTCACTTCTGTGATGAGAACTCTGAGTCAGAGTCTGACCCATCTGATGTATTTCACACTGTTTTACAGAAGGTTTGTATTAATTCCTCATCATATTCTTAGATGCCCATCTGTCGATACACGTGGGTGTGGAGGGATTACACTCAATATATCCTGCTGTTGCTTATGGGACGGTGATTTTACCCGTTTAATACAAACTACCCAGGGTAACGTTCTACTTGGAAGCTCATCATTATTCAGAGAATTGATGAGATGACATCAGTAAGCTGCAGAAGAAAATGCTACCTATTCAATAGAAAACCATTTTCTACACACTTCTGTCATTGACCAACAAACATTCAGACTCTTTAATTTTGCAATGTTGAATAATGCTGCTGACACAATTACAATTCTGTAACCAGACCAGAACACGTATTTTCAGAGTGACACAAAGACTTGCTTTGGATATTTTTGATATTTTGTTCCTATTACAAAACCAGACAGCCAGTCCTCCAACCTAATTTGCTGTTGCTGAGCCGCTTCTGCTCCACCTGGCCCCTGAGAGCCCGGACCCGGCGCAGTTTGGCCTCCTGGTTGTGCGCGTTCTCCCGGAGCTGTTGAAGCCTCTCCTGTTCTGACGCCTCTTGATACTGCTGCTGTCGCTGGTCTTGCAGCTTTAGGTACCGCAGCTGCTGCTCCTGCAACACAGAGAGAAAGTCATTCCAGCTGGGATTTCAGGAAAAGGACGGAGACAAAATCCGATCAACCACAACCTTCAGCAAAAACTAGTCTGATGCCAACAACTGATTGTTGCAGTCTCAACCAAATCATGTAGAAATTTTTAAAGCATTAAATTTCTGTTCTCTGGATAGCTCCTCCGGGAGCCTTTGTTGTGTCTAGTGGTCCACAGATAAGGGGGTAGGTCGTCGTGGAATTTCTAAGAAATAAAGGCAAACATTCAGCTGGTCTAGCATGTTAGCAGCAAAAAACTAAATGATTATTAGGGTCGATGATTATTCGCTTTATCATTAGAAACCAGCAGAAACATAAATCAGCAGCTCTATTTCATTTGTCTATTCAAGAAACTATGCACCCAGGGTTAAACCCTAAGTGATGTAAGAAAGTCAAAGTTGCCCTCTTCAAGTTGAACTCAGTTTAAACCCCTAGTTTAAGCTACAGCTGAAGGTTAATTTGATCTCAACTGCTGCATCTTGAAAAAAAAGCCTCATCAACCACCAGAGGTCTATTTTCATGTGTTTGCTTAAACCTGATGCAGATGAGTTTTAGCAAGAGTTTAAGTCACTTATTCAATTCACCCTACACACTGATTTTATTAATATTGACCCTTATTAAGCCCATGCAGGGAGGCACCTCTATTCAGCTTCAGCTCAATTCAGCTTTATTTACAGAGCGCTGAAATATGATGACTTTCATCCCAAGGAACTCTAAATTAAACCAAGAGAAAAAAAATAATGCACTATTTACAGTGCATTATTTATTAAACAGCATCATTATATAGCCCAGCAACTACACAGTCTTTGATAGGAACACACACACACACACACACACACACAAACACAGACACATTGTGTGGAGCCTTTAGGCAAATGGCAAGAAGGAGGCTTCAAGGAAGTTGGTCACGGCCAAGTACCTTAAGAGAGAAAGGCAGATCCTGAAGAGCCAGCTGCAGGGCAAGAACAATGTCCGGGCCATCAACATGTGTGCCCTACCAGTAACCAACCCCACTGGCATAGTAACCTGGCCACAGGGAGAGGTGGAAGCCACTGATATCAAGACAAGGAAGCTTCTCATGATCCATGGAGGATTTTATCCCAAATCCAGCGCCATAAGAATGTACATGAAGCAGAAAGAGGGAGGCTGCAAATCAGTCAGCATCAAACCACCATCCAGGATGAAACAACAAAGATCCAGGACTACATCAAGAAGATGGCCTGTAAGGATAGGCTGCTAAGTGAATGTCTCAGCATGTACCATCAGCAGATTAAAGAAGTGGCTGACATCAAAGATTTCTCTATGTCAGCCACCTCGATGTCACAAGAGCAATCGAGGCCAGGGTCTATCACACCAGAGAAGACCCTGAGTGCAGACTGTGCAAAGACACCCCAGAAACAATCCAGCACATAATAGAGGGCTGCAAGATGCTGCCAGGCAAAGCATATATGGAACGGCACAACCAGGGGGCATTTGCACTGAATATGGATTGGAAGTCCCAAAGTCAAGGTGGGCGAAAATCCCACCCCCAACATCAGAGATCTTGAAAAATACTGAGCAGAATCCTCAAACTCCCAGGCCTCTGGTAGAGGACCTGAGCTTGAAGAGGGCAACCGCCCACAGAGGAATGGGTGAGAGTGAGTTTTTGATGTTTATTTACCGTACCTTGGTGGCTAACAGCTGCTGCTGGGTGCTGATCTGCTGCTGCTGTCGACTGGCCAGATCCTGCAGCTCACTCAGGGTCATGTCCAGACGAGGAGCTGAGAGCTGCAACACACACGCAGAGTCACAGTTCACCTTCACATGCCCAGGGCACCTTCACAAATACATCACGCTGAGCAGCCTTCACAACAGAGCAGGTAGTTATCATGTACAGCAACAAATAGGCCTACACTGCACGTTGCTAAGATTTAGATTTGTATATATTTTCTCTCTAAAGGAGCAACTCAAGCAGTTTCCCTTCCCACTTCCACCCTTCATATTGACTTGAACATGGATCAGTGACTACTGGAAACAGCTTTCAGTAAATTAGCAATATTTTCTTACCCCATTTTCTTGACATCTCTCTGCGGAAGCCTTCATCTGGTTCCTCCTCATCATCTGATCCACAGTTCTGGATCCATCTGAGCACAAACACACAGTATGTATAAGATGAACATGAAGCAATCCAAACGGTTTTTATGATTCTCTGACTTTTCATCTAACGACAAATGTTCATTTTATCTGATGAAATAGCTTCAGAATTGACTAGATGAACTGAAAGGGAGTCCGAAAGTCCTAAGAGAGGCACTGGCACAGAGCCTTGGACTGTTTATGAATGCTTGTTAACTGCAGGAAGGATATTTCTTGAGATAGCAATAAAAACAAATTGCAATCCACAACAAATACAATAACATTCATCAACACTGTCATGCCACTGAACACTTGAGTCACTCCAGTCATACGCTGTTTCTGGGCTGTGCTCTACTGTATTTGTACACAGAAGCTCTGAACTGCAGACTGTGTAGCTCATTTCCTTCAACAAGCACTCCAATAAGTGGGAAAACTCATAAGATGTCTGAAAAAAGCACATGTACTCTGTGTTTGTATTGATCCGAGCTCCAAATCTGTCACAGTCCTTTCCAAGATGGTCTTGGTCTTGTTAGAACTTTTTAAACGTATCTCGTCAATTCTCTGCAACAACTTACAATAGAATTAAATGTTTTAACCACGAGTGAAGGAATGAAAGGGATGCATATATTAACGGCTTAAAGTCAAACAAATTGCTTGCCTAAATATGATTATATGACAATAAAGATGTCACATCCTCATGAAGTCATTATTGCAAAGATAAAGATGTGATTCCTTACGTGGCCAACACAAACAGCTACTGACACCTGCATTCACTGAAACACAGGTCAGATGAAGGAGGAGTGTCCATGGAGATGAGAAGGTGGCTCCTACCTGACTCCCGTCCAGGAGCTCGTTGATGTCGCAGGATGTAACGCACCTCCCCCCTCTGCTGCCCCCATCGATGCAACACCTCCATCATCCGCTCCCCCTCCCCAACAATGCGTTCTGATTGGTTGGAAAACACAATCTGTTCTGTCACATGAAGTAAATTAGATAACTCCACCACTGTATGAGTTAATTATATGTCCTTAAACGTGTGGACAAATATGGGGAGTGTTTCCTGTTTGTGTATAAATAGAGATCAACATGTTGGTGTCATATCTGATCCATCTAGATCTCATCCACCTGACATTAGAACAGGAGTTTTTAGTTCTTTCTTTCAGACATAAGGCAACCTTAATCACCAGTGTTTTCACTGGTTTTATGGACCGTTTTTCTCAGTTTTTTTATGTGTATTTTAATTTTGACTGACGGACAGACAGACAGACAGACAGACAGACAGACAGACAGACAGACAGACAGACAGACAGACAGACAGATAGATAGATAG
>JAOWBL010000001.1:1501950-1519644 GCA_028564865.1 Zenarchopterus dispar
TCTAGTGGGAACACATTAGAATTGCAGGGAAAATAAAACATTAACAAAGTTTATTTATTTAATTTCTTCAAGTTCGGCGGGCCGGATTAAAAAGTTTAACGGGCCGCATGTGTCCCCCGGGCCGTAGTTTGCCCATGCCTGCTTTAGCCCCTAGTTTGATGGTTGGTTTTCTAGTTGTGTCATCAGATCTGCGGTCATATGCTTTGGACACTTGAGTGAAGAGAGGAGCTACATTGTAAACTGATCACCACCTGGTGGTTTAGTTGGATCAGATTGCGGGGGAGACTGCAGAACAATGCGATAGGCCCAAACACGTAGTAAGAGTTTGCTCTGAACGTCTGCAGAGGAACTCTCAGCCCCAGCAGAGCTTCAGCCGCATCTCAAGAGAAACTGGTGACACTGAGTCTGAATGATCCATATGACCAAAGCTGACTTGTCAGCGCAGCCAAGGGACAGAGTAGATCTGGTCTGGTGGTGTTAGGATTTCATCTCTGCTTTTTGCACATGATGTGGTCCTGCTAGCATCATTGAGTGAGGATCTTCAGCTCTCGCTGGAGTGGCTTTCAGCCCAGAGTAAAGCAGCAGGAAGGAGAATCTTCACCTTCAAATCTGAGACAGTGGCTTGGAGTCGGAAAAGGGTGGAATGCCCCCTCCGGGCTGGGAACAAGGTACCACTTCAAGTGGACGAATTCAAGCATCTCATGAGTGAGGGAGGAATGGAGCAGGAGATCAACAGGTGGATTGGTGTGGTTCCTGCAGTCATGTGAACTCTGCACCAGTTTGTTGGGGTGAAGAGAGAGTTGTTGAGCTGAAAGTCATGGCACTCTGTTTACCTGCCAGTCTTAGTTCCTTTGCTCATCCGTAGTCACAAATGATGCCTTAGCCCTTAAGAATGAGATCCCAAAAACAAATAGGTGAAATAAGGGTTGCTGGAGCCTCTTAGAGATGGAGTGAGAAGTTCAGTTATCGGGGGTGGGGACTCTGAGTAGAGCCACTGCTGCTCCCCATCAAGATGAGCCAGCTGATTAATACATCTTCTTAGAGTTCATAAAAGTTCTCTCTTTGCCATATGTATAGAATCTGGGTTTACAAATGATGGGTCAAGACACTGTCTTGTTAGTGTCCTGAAGAAGTCATTCACTTGCAGCTGATCTTGCGAATGTTTCCCTTGAAGCATCAGAGCGCAAGATGAAGAGCAGGTGATCAAGATGAAAGCAGCAGCAGCAGCAGCAGCCATGACGAAGGAGAGGGAGGGGCAGGAGCAGATGGGCTGAGACGCACTGAGCTATAATGATGCAGAGCTGTAATGACACAAAAAGCTGACAGGAAGGATTCTATATGTCACCTAACACCCACCCCCAGGCTTGCCCACAAAAAGAAAAACAATACGGATGCTTGTTTCCATGGTGGCAGTGTGGGTGTGTGTGTGTGTGTGTGTGTGTCTACGTATGTGTGCGTCCTCTACCTCCTCTGCACTCATGCACGAGAGGAGAAAGTTTTCAATCCAAATAGCATCATAAGCTGTGATGTAACCATGACAACTACATTCCATCGCTCACCATCATAACCTACAAGACAAGTTCGGTGGGATCACCTTTCCTCCTCCCTCTTTTAGCTGACTGTCTCCTGTTGCCATAGTAACTAGAATCAGTGTAAGTGCAGTGGAGTGTGCACCCATGTTACAGAGGACATTCTGTGAAAGTCTTTCATTTGACATGTTTCTGATGGCTGCAGGTTGGAGCTGGCCCTTCTGCACAGCCCTGCAGTACAATGAAAAATCACTTCCTATTCAGTCTTTGACCCCTGATACCTCTGTTTCCATGTAGACCATGACTGTGGCCTCATTGTGGCAAGCTTAGACAGTTGAGACTGCTATACGTGTGACTTCATCTTCCCTGTCACCCTTCTGTCAAAACCCTCCAGTGTTGTTAAACGATTTTAAAGATCCAGGCTAGAATATCATCAATTGCTGACAACAAAGAAATGGTTTAGTGCTTCCCAACCTCATTTACCAAGGTGGATAAGTACTTAAGAAGCTGTTATAATTAGCTTGCTCACCTTCAAGCTGATTCAGCATCAGAGAAATGAAATCAAGAAAACACATTCAAAAATAAATCCAGCAGCAGTGTATTATCAGCCTTGAAAAGGGCTGCCACAAACATGAGACAGGATCTTCCTCTGGGTGGATATATGTAAACCCAAGGCGACTGTTTTGTTTTTGGTTTTACTAAAGGAAATGGCGACTTTCTTTGGAAAGTGCTGCTAATAATTTTTTGAAGATTATTCTGTTACCATCTTTGTACACACAAGGGGGGTGTGGGTTGCTGGAGAACCTTTAACAATAAAAGACTGGGAACCAACCATGTTCTAGATCTCTGAAAAGCACATTTTAACAGATGCTATATGAATCAAATTAAATTAAAATGGAATTGAACTATTGATTTAAATCATGTCACAAATAAGTTAAAACTGCTTGTAAAAAAGGTGGCTTAAGCATACTAGGATTTTTTTGGAGAAACTGTCCGCATTTCAAGTTACAAAATCCACTGGAAAATGTGTGAACCACAAATAAACTTAGATTATCAGAAAATACACTTGTAAAATACGCATTATATTTAAAAAAAAAGCTAAACTGAACAGCGAGTTTGAAGAAGATATAGAAATCGGTTGACAGATTGTGTGTTAGCTAGCGGGCAGCTTGCAACCAGTCAAAAGAGAAAAATGTTTTTTACAGACAGTGATGTGAAGCCGTTGAATCTGCAACCTCAATCTGCTGCAGAAAACATGCAACAAGTTGCAAATGCCGCAAGGCGAGACGAACCCCTTCCTGACGAAGACAGTAAACATCTTTCTGTCCCCTTTCTCAGTGTGAGATTTTCTGACTGTGACCTCTGTGAGTTGTTTTTTTTTTTTTTTTGTTCAGACTTGCAGAGAGCTTATGAAGGCAGTGAGCTGAAGTCAGCAGCCCTTCAGTCCTGTTTACTGCAGGAACATCTTTCTCCCTCGTTGCTTCCTGTTATCAGTTCAAACCAGGGCTCCTCAGGTTCTCTCTAACGGAAGTATTTTATATGAGCCCCAAAATTGAGTCCGATCATGAAAAATAATGCTCATTTTGGTATTTTAATCATTTCTAAAGGAGAACAACAACTGACATTAATTGTTTGGTTTTAAATTCCGATTCAGCAGAATTTTAACCAAGTTGTAGCTAACTTTAACAACGGAATGGTTTAATCCTTTAAGCTCCAAAATGGAGCTTAAAGGTCATTGTTTGTTTTATGATTTTAAAATTGATTTGTAACTTAAGCCAAATGGTATTTTTTTATAGAATGAAATGAATCGGCTTCATCAGAAGAAACACCTTTACTTTGTCTTTTTGTTACATTGAAAAAAAGATGATTGTGAATAAGCTGTAAAACTAACACTGAATAATACTTTATTACATAACATCAGGAAATTATGATGTGGTAAATTTAATTCTTTGGTAATAACAAATCACTACTGAATAAATATATTTAGTTTAAGCATAATCATCCGCCAACAATGACTTAACTTCTGCACCAATGATTTCTAAAAGAAACAGACTTTCCCAAGTCCATTACACCACAAATAGAATAAAAATAAATATAAATAACAACCAGGTGTTCCCTACTGTAAATAACATTGTGAAACTGATTATCAAAATGGCTGAAAAGTATTTGTATCTACATTCAGTCTTTCAGCATTTTGCCATCTCGTACTCAGATCAAGACAGAAAATGTGCTGATCTGAGGTCTGTGGGAGGCGTCTTGAGTGGAAAGTGACAGTCACTGGTATTAGTTTGGGCTCCAGAAGCCTGATGAATTGTTCTGCTGTCTCAGAGATTCTGAAGGTAGTTGTTTTGGTCTCTGCAGGATGGTGTGGAGGACAGTCACCACATCCCCCCGTCCCCGGTGGTCCATGTTCGAGGACTGTGCGATGCTGTGGTGGAGGCCGACCTGGTGGAGGCGCTTGAAAAGTTTGGCAACATCTGGTAGCACTCAACCTTTCGTTACACTGTCCTCTAACTTTTCACAATACTGCAGCTTTAGATACCATTTACATTATGGCAGGTTTAGATAATCTATGTTTTATTGAAGCTTTAAATGACAAAGAGCTTGGCCAAAAGTTCAAGAGGGACTTTCATGGTGAGGAGGAGTGAACAAACGGTCTGCTGTATTGATTCCTGTGTGCTGCTACTTCATAACTGCAGATGAGGCCTGGATTGAATCATTTCCTATGACTTATAAGACATTTAGATTCTTGTTGTTTTTTGTCCCACCTCTTGTGCATTTGGTGGTTTTCTGCTGTACATGACAATGTCTGCCACCTTTTACCATATTAAGTAGCTTCCTGTAGCCAGTGTAGTTATAATGCAGGTCATCACTATTTCTTGTGGTGCCCTGTGTTGCTGCACCCCTTCAGGGGTCAAAACTATCTCCATTGAGCCTACTTTCTTAAAATGCAGCCTGACACTGTAGGTACTTAGTATTCCCCTTTTTTTTCTAAGAGGCTGAACCTTCATTCTGCTAGTATGGTGAAGTGAGGTGTGATAAAGACAGAAGCTCCAAGTTTGCAAAGCGAGGAGCTTTAAAAGTTCCCTTCAGGTGAAATTAGAGTTTGTTATAGTTTAACAAACAAGTAAAATCCTCCAACAGTAGGAGTTCTGTTTTGAATATGCATGGCACCACCTACAGTTACAGGCAGGCAAGATCAGGCGGCTTGTCCCGACGTTTGTGGCGTCATATCTGTGCCTAAATTATGAGCTAGCAACAGAATTTTTGAGCAAAAAAATTGTGTTTTGTAACCACAAACAGTATATTTTGAAATTATTTTTTAAAAACAAAGGATCATTTTAAAAAGTTATTTGCCCCTTTACAATTCTCTGCTTATGTCCAGTTGTCTGCATATTTGCTATTGTAACATGGTGTTCCTAGTTTTCCAAAGAAACTCCTCCAGTGGTTGTTTTTGTGGCACATCAGTAGCAGCAACAGGGTTGAGCATGAACAGAGATTTATTAGAGATCAAACAGAGCACATTTCTTTTGTTTTGGTTTCTGTAAGCATCATCCCAGGCTGATTTACCACAGCTAGTCAACCATGCAGAGCCACGGATTAGTTTCTTCAACTGTCATGTTGCAGACTTGGGGTTTACACATCATTGAACAGTGTCAGATGTAGCCCTGTGATCAGTGAAACAGTGCTTCCGGAGAGCGATCGATGAGTCTACCAGCGACTGGCTTTTTCCCTCGTGATGCTGTACCGCGTTGAGCGAGTTTGTTCACAGAGTTGAGCCTGCGCAGAGATCTGTGAGAGAGCAAAATACTATTTTTAGAGAGGAGAAGAAAGAGAGCGCAAGATGGAGTCTGCAGAAAAGGAGAGCAAGTGAAAGCAGTTGTGAAGGTGGAAAGAAGAGTGGTTATTACACCACAACAGCTCAAGCAACAGCTACAACAGCAGAAGCCACAATTTCACATAACTAAGCAACATGTCATTGTTCATGGAGGACATAAGTCATGAGATTCAGGTTTTTGGTCACGTCAGAGAAACAGGGACAGGATATTGCAGGAGCAGAAGAACAAGAGCTGGATGGACTGCTGGGACACAGATGAAGGACAGAAAAGACCCTGACCCACTAATGAAACTTAGGAAACAGTTGTCATAGTAACACGGGGCATCTGTAGTGATTTATTGTGGATCACTTTTATCACTTTTGCTTCTAAAATGCATATAAGATTTGCAGAAGGACACTGAGGAATTTGTCAACGTGGGAATCGGAGAAAGATTTCAGGAATTCTGTAACTTCTGAAGAATTTCTCCACATTTCTACTTTACTGGTACATGTGAATATTTTCTCATGAACTTCAGCTGTCACCTCTTGTTAAGTTAGTTGCTTCTACAGCAAATGAAAATTCATCCTTATTTACAGAAAAAGTAGGAAGTCAGTTTAAAAATGGAAATGTTGCATTTCTTTGAGCCCCTTTCATCCATAGCAGCTTTTCTAAGCTGCTGCGTGCCTTCTAGATGGTATACAGTATATGAAACCAGTAGTCTCATGGCAAAATCGGGACAGAACACTACTGAAGACATGCATGACAGCCAGCAGCTTCAACGTTAAACTGACAGCAAACAGCCTCGTGGCCTCCTCTTACCTCTCCACACCTGTGCGTTCTGTTGGCAGTTACGTGATGATGATGCCATTTAAACGGCAGGCCCTGGTGGAGTTTGACAGCGTGGAGAGCGCAGAGCGCTGCGTGACGTGTGGAGCCCGTGAGGCCGTCTACATTGCAGAGCAGCAGGCTTTCTTCAACTTCTCCACCAGTCAAAGAATCACCAGACCCACCAATGCAGATGACCCCACCAGCAAAAACAAGGTCTTGCTGCTGTCCATCCAGAATCCGCTGTACCCCATCACCACTGTGAGTGCAGCCGTACCTCCGTCACCTCTGTTCTGACTCTTCACACTTTTAAACTTCTCTCTCTTTTGAACTGGATTGATTTCCCTAGCTTGAATAGTGGGCACGGCAGTGGGTAGTTGTTATTTAATAAATAAAAAAAAGCAAGCTGATACAAAAGAAAAAAACAGCTTCCTTTGGCACAGCAGTTTCAGTACGAGCTTATCAAGAGTTACTCATGCAAAAGATTAGAGTTAAGTTACATTTTTATAGTGTGGTTTCTCTGTTTCTCACAGGATGTGCTGTACACCGTCTGCAACCCCGTTGGTAATGTCCTGCGCATTGTCATCTTCAAACGCAACGGCATCCAGGCCATGGTGGAATATCCTGACTGTGTTTCAGTTGTGCGTGTGTGCGTGGGTTTAATGTGTCAGCAGATTCTCCCGATTTATGTTGAAATCGGCTTCCTTCACGCTCAAGGTCAGAGGTTTATGAACTCTTTGCGTTCCCTTTAACTGCTGTTGTGTGTTTCACAAGAAATCAGAGGTCAGCGAAAGATTTGAGCTAATGTCGCTCACTTTTTCAGTGTTTGATCCAGTCTAGATTTAGCGGACAGATAGCAGAGTCCCTTGAGGTTTTTGCAGGTCTTGTTTCTCTCCTCTGATTGGCTGCTTGCTCCCTATCCTGATGAGTCATCCTTAACAAGCTTGTTAACATTTGAGTCCGTGGAAGATGCTCAGAAGGCCAAGCTGGCTCTGAACGGAGCCGATATTTACTCCGGCTGCTGCACACTTAAGATCGAATATGCTCGGGTAAACGCACACACGCACACACATTCTCTGACAAACACACATTCAGGTGCACGCACACATTTGCACCCTCATTCTCATGCCCACGCACACACACCCACCCAGAGGTGCTGTGCTCTGTCGCCCCCTGCAGCCCAACAGACTGAACGTCGTCCGCAATGACAACACCAGCTGGGATTACACCAAACCCTTCCTCCTGCACCGAGGTAGGACACCCTCTTCAGCTCTGCTCACACACAGGTACAGGCCTGACATGCACACACTCACAGTGTAGAAGACACAGCCATAATCATTTCCGCTATTTCTTATCAACTCTTTTATGAGCAGAGTTATTTCGAAATATGTTGCTACTATATATTTTTGACATCACCAAAAAAAATTCTACACATTATCACTACTTTAACATAGGAAATGACTAATCAAATTTAGTAGCGCATCACAAACACTTATGTGGTTAGTTCTTTGGTAAAGAAGTAATATTGCAAACGCAGGAGTAGACATGCAAAGACTACAGCAGTGAAAATAGAGTGGGGTCTAATGTGCAATGATTTATTTTGTATTTTCCTGATGTTATTTATATATTAAGACTCAAAATGAGAGTTCGAATTGGTGGGATAGTTACTTTAGACACATCCACTTGCAATCCAGCAGCATTTAAAGTAAAAGTTGATACTTACAAAGCAGCAAAAGAGGCTAACTTGATGAATTTATCTCAGTCATGAGAACTTAGTCTGGACCAAAAACTGCTATAAGCAGAACCATCACAATGTTATTTCTTAGCTAAAACTAATATCAGGGTCATGTCATACCCATGGCCATGAGCAGAATGCTAAACTAGAATCAGTATAAAAACATCAAACATCTCAGCAACTGATATCAATAAAACGGGTAGTTGTACAAGATCTGGTGGAGGTGCAGATTAACTGACTGATTCACATAAAAAATGAACTTGCAGAGAGACTGTGATAATCTTTTCTAAAGTTTGCTAGAGCTGCACATTACTACATTGTTTTTACATTTAAGGACTTCACATCCACAGCAGGTTCCCTGAGCACAGGGATACCAGTGTAGAGGGTTTAAATGCCTGGGTTGCAGCATAGTGACGTTTAAAATGTTGTGTCACTTCTTATGTCATGCAGTGGTTTAACGCAGGGTTAAGTGCTAAACCACAGTAAGTTAGTGACAATACAGTTGACCCTAAACATTTCATCATAATCAGGCTGTGCATAGATGCAAAAATATGTGATGGTTGCAAAATCAAAATAAAATAAGAGCCAAAAATGGATACCTGCTGGTTGGGAAGGGAAAGCAGACAGTTAACAACCTTAAAAAGCTATCAGGAGGAATTTAGGTGTGACTCTTCCTCCTGCAACAACCCCGTCACTCCTGTGTGTCTCACACAGAAAGACTTACATTAAAGCAGTAGATAGAGTCTCAAAACTTCTGATTCCATTTCTCTATGTTGTATCATGTGAGCCGAAAATGTCCGACAGGTTGTCAAAGAAGAAACCACACCCTCATTAACCACATCCTCCGGTGATACAATCTCATGTTCCACTAACATTCAGTTTCTTTCAGTTGTTTGTCGGTTGCTTGGATCTTAAAATAGTCTGACACTTTTGACATCTGGTCTTTTGAACACTGATCCAGCAAGTCCTCTGAAGAGGTCTGAATAAAGTCTTCCACAGTGGAGCCCTAATTCAAAACAACCAATGAATATGAAACACTGCAACTGATCCAACTCATAATCCACATTCTGTGCATGTGCTCAGCCTCACATGCACAGATGCTTGTAACATGAAATGTGATTCAAAAAACAAGTGACACGTGACCAAGGCCAAGTGAAGCTTCGGAGAGTTTCATCACTGTTTCAGCAGAAGATGTAGCCGCCATTTGTTTGTGTGATTGACAGAATTTTCCACAAACCTCTGTCCATATCTGTCCAAACTACAAACTCCCGGAATGCTTAAAAATTAAAGAACACTTTCAAATGTGAGAAATCTGAGATTTGGCGAGAGTCTCATCCTCAGAAAAAGATGGATGTAACTATTTATGTAGAGATAGGTTAGTGAAAGTCATTCCATCAGGTTAGTGAGGGACAAGTGGAAAGTAATTGTTTGGCTAGATAATGAATTATTAATATATGAGCTGGGGAGGTTATTTGTTAAAAAAAAAGCCAACTCAGTTCCAAAACAGCACAAAAAGTTATAACTTTGAATAAAACTCTTAAAACATGACAACTATTTGACATGTTGGCTCCCTCTCCTTTACTGAGTTGCGTTTCCCATTAATATTATTAGCCATTCAGTCACACTTCGCTCTACCAAAGGTGAAACACATGCCACAAGAAAGCACAGAAGTTCCTGCCTACTCTACAGGCTACAAAGTGCCCTCAGAGCCACAAAACTAGCTATTTAAAGAAGCTATTCATTTATTTATTTAAAGACCTTTAAATGATCTTATTATCAAAGCACAGCGGTGCTCTCTGGACTGATTCCTTCTGTAAATGTCAAGTCACACATGAAACCAGAAGGAAAGATTACGTAAATGTACATTTCTGTTCTACATGCGTCATCCTGGTATGGAAATGCATTAGTCAACAAACATTTTGAAGCTTTTGTGGTTATAAGATACTAGACCCATGGTCTAACAAAGACAACATAAAATGAAATATTTGTACAATCCATCACCATATGACCTGGATAAGATTACCTGGTCTTATTAAATACTGCTAACCTTGAGGGCTGCTAACCTCAATACTCAAAAAAGGAGGAATGTGGATGGATGAAATTAAAAACTTAAAAACACCACATCTTAACTAGCATAGCAACTCAAACACACTGCAGTCTGTCTGCAGAGCAGATGGTGGATGACCGAATTCAAAAATGTGCTCCTGCAGTGGTGCTACATTACTCTGAAGAGTCTTTAAACATGATACAATTTACATGTTATGATTTTCTCACTTCCTCCTGATTTATCTGAAAGCCTTACTGCCCCTTCTGTACATGTACTTTGTCATATCCTTTTGTACTGCATTACTGTCAATTGCAAATTTATTTTCGCTGCATGTGAAAATTGTTGTGTAGATAAGATTGTGAGACAGTTGTTAAGCACCTGACTTACTCATTAATAACATTTACAGGAACACACATAAAGGCGGTATCCTTTATCTTTAGCATGAGACTATTTTTACTTTAACACTGAAGTACTATACCTCTGACAAAATCAGGCCTAAATTACAGTTCATCAGTCAGGCATTGGTTTCACTTTGTCTTAAAAACCTCATATATGGTCATAATTTTGAGGTAGTGACTAAATGAGATTGCTAATTCCTGTAAATTGTGATGTGTGGTAATGTGGCTTTTCTTTATTTAAACACGAGGAGCCCGGAGCTCTTAGTACAGCCTTTGTGCTTTTAAATGTTGTCAGTTAAGGTGGCTTCGGAACCGCATCGGGATCAACTAAGATAATACTGCGGTCCATCGACGTCTGATGTCAGAAGACAGAACCATGTATGATGGCCCACCCAAGTTGAATTTTTTCCGACTGGAAAAAAAAGCCTGAATGCCCACAGGAAACTCATTTTTAACTGTTAACTTTTCCAAATGTTGGACTAGTTGGGTGCTACCTGTTTATAGTAATACTCACTCGTTACAACAGGTCACGTGGTGTTTCGCACATACAAACGGCATGGCAACGCATCCACGGATAAAAACCGAAATATTGTCTATCTATAAATGAATGTGTATAACTTAAGAAAGAAATGTTATAGATTGTAATATTGATTGATTTGTTTCCTTTGTCGATGTGAGCAGCAGCCATATGAGATGAGAAGTCAGGTTACATGAGTTTACGCCAACATTCCAAGCTGAAATTCCCACTTCATAAGATGTTCCATTTCACACTAATGACAAGGAACTCGGAAATTCTGTGTTTCCAAGTGAAGCACACTGTAACTTTTGCTGTTGTTTTTCATCTGTGAGGAGATAAAAGGGTAGATTTGCATTATCTCGCCTGCCCCGAGAAGCCCTCAGGATCCCTAGAAACTACTGTTAAACATTACTAGAAAGAGTAGCTTTCTGTCTGGACTAATAATATTGTTCACGATTGCAAAGGCAATTTTGAACAATATTAAGAACAAAACAAATACAAGACCACATGCATGGATGGAATCAATTTTACCGTCCACTTTCTGTCCTTCAAGAAGTGTTTTCATCTGTTGCTCTAGAGGGCAGTGAGACATACATCGTTGCTTATCTCAGAAGACTGGAACACTACCAGCCTGCCTCTGACTCAAGCACCCACACATTGTTCTTGTAAGCTGGTTTGAAGGTGAAGTTAGATGGAGCTCTGTGGGTTGTACTTGGGCTTGAAACGGCTGTAGGTGGATGGGGAATGTGTTAAATCTCCGGTGAAAGCTAAATATAGAAATATTCTTCTAGAGAGCAGGATTATCAGAGATAGAAAAAAGAAAAACACAGGATCACTTCTACCTCACACTGATCTGCCCTTATGTGTTTCAGACTATGATTCATGAGCAGGTGTTTTATTTCTTGGGAGAAGCTTCTGTGGCAAAACATCCTTTTTGGAACAAAAAGGAAAGGGTCACAGTAGACAGTATTACATTTTAGCATGTATAGTGCAGCTAGATACTTAAAGCATCTGGGTAAATGCAAGGCAAATCCTGGTTAGGATTTGGGCAAGATATTGGTCTAACTAATGTCTTTGAACAGTGTCTTTCAATGTCTTTGAACAGCAGCATGAAAGCTGGAGCAAAAAACCGCTCTGCAAATTACACACACAGTCCTGTATGTGACAAAGCCACTGGCAGAAACCCTCCTGTCAGCTCCTATTTGCCTTAAACTGTTGTATAAATGTGTGTTACAGAGCGGGGGAAGGGAAGGCAGCGCCAAGCCATCCTGGGAGAGCATCCATCCAACGGCTATGGTACTGTTTCTGTCTTCTGTCCTTTCTGGTTATGTGTCTTCCAGCCTTCCTGTCTCTGTGTCTGCCTGTGCCCCTTCTAATTCTGCTGCACCCTGTGTGTGCTTGTGTGTATGTGTGTGTGTGTGTGTGTGTGTCTGCAGGCCCACAATGCCCCCTGCTGCCTCTGCCTGCAAACAGCAGATACAGAAGGGGCAGTGAGCAGGTCCAGGACATGATCTCTTATCCGCCTCTCCTTCCAAAGACCTTCCCCTCCACATCTACTTCCTCCCTTTTGGGCTCCAGCTCTGTCGCCATGGTGAGCGGCCTTCATCCCACCAAGATGAACTGCAGCCGCATTTTCAACCTCTTCTGTCTCTACGGCAACGTGGAAAAGGTGTGTGTGTGTGCGTGTGTGTGTGTGTGTGTGTGTGTGTGTGTGTGTGTGTGTGTGTGTGTGTGTGTGTGTATGTGGTCCACTAGGACATGTAGAGGACATGGGATCAGAAGAGTCTGCTTGTATAAATGTTGTGAAATGATACCCAAAACATATGTTTTTGCAAATAATCACTTGTTTTAAACTCCTTTTGATTTGGTACAAAAAGTTGTATCCCTTTTATTTACATGCCCTGAATTAAATTTAAAGTATGATATAGTAGATCAATCTTCCAGAAAGAAAAACACTATTTGGATTCATAACATTTATAGAAATATGCTAGATGAAAAAAATTATTCTCTTTAAAACAGGACAGTGCTGAAAAATACAACTACATCTAACTTAAGTCAGTTCAACTTCATGTAATTAATTTCTGTGTTTATGCTAAATTGTCTAATGTTATATCATGTAAAGTATTAGTGGCTTAAAGTGCCAACTTTCACTCAACAGAGAGTTTCAGTGGTCATGATAAAAGTGTAAAAGTTGAGTTATGTGTTCCCCTTACATGTTTTAGAGCTTATTGAGATGGTTGTGGTCTCTCTTGGTTTTCTTATTCTACAATCATTTTTCAGAATAGTTTTATGTATGCTGTCTTTGACATCGATTAGATGCTAGATTTGATGTTAGATGTGACGACCACTGTAGCAGCAAGAAGGGCCCTAACTGATTTTGTTCTCAGGTGAAGTTCATGAAGAGCGTTCCTGGCACGGCGTTGGTGGAAATGGGTGACGAGTATGCTGTGGACCGAGCTGTGACTCACCTGAACAGCATCAAGGTGTTCGGCAAGAAACTCAATGTCTGGTGAGCTCTCCCTCCACACAGGGTTATGTGTGGACAAGTTTGGTCGGGGAGATTTGAGAGAAATCTTGGACTCTTGGGTCAGAAAGAAAGGGAACTTCAGTTTCCTAAAAATTGTTATCCATTATGGGTAAAAGCTCCTGCATTAATGTAGAACTTCAGGCCAAACACGAGACCAATGTTTGCTTAATTCTGTTATAACGTGCTGATGTCTGGAAAAAAAACAGACAAACCAGCCTGGATTTTGATATTGGTCAGCTTTTGTTTGTTCGTTTTTACCTGTGCTGTTCTGATGACTACACATTCCAATGTGTTTGCATTTTCAAATTTTTGAAAACATTTTTACATTCTTGATCAAACACAAACCACATCTCTGTAACATATATCAGACACAAGTTCCTGTACAGGAGGTAGAAAGTGTCTGTGGTGGAAATCTACCTCATGCCACTTTCTGTGAACTCGAGAGAAAAGTGTGTGATCAGTTTACAAGGATACAATTAAAAAGATCCTCAAAAGAAACAAAAACAGCAGATCTGTGTGGGCTGATGAGAAGATTTGGATGCCTTTCACAATAAATTATGAAGCAAACATGATTACCACATGTCCATACTAATCTCTGACTCCCCACTTTAAAGGATACATATTATGCCTGTTTTCCAAAAGGTGACTCACCTTCCCATTGAACTGTCCGTGGTTAAACTGCCAGAGGGAGGCAGTACGAAAGCACCCTTTTCAAACACATCTTTTCACATCTGTTAGTAGCAGCTTCTTTAAGGGGTGGAGTCAGCCTTTTAACTCCACTCCAGCCACTCTACTGTGGGTGTTTCTGTTTCACAGTCGGTGCTACAGCTTTGCACTACCTATTTGAGAGATACAGTAAATGCAACATGGTGTAAAACTGGATGAAGTGAGATGGGAAAGCTAGAAAAGCTGTGTCTGTAATGGCCCGCCCTGCTGTAGACCTGAACATGTAGGCTAAATAACATGCTTTCAGTTTTATGTGATCACAAAGTGAGATGGTTGTCTCAAAGTTTTTGAGTTGTTCTCATTTCAGACATTCAGAAATGACTTTCAAGCTCACATTTGTTTTTTTTTTTTGTTTATAATATTTACCCTTTTAACTGCTTCTCTGACATTCCTTTTTGGCTTTGAATGTCATTGAGATGTCCATCTGCTCCCCACTCTCCAGTGTGTCCAAGCAGCAGGCAGTGATTCCCAGTCAGGTGTTTGAGCTGGCTGATGGCAGCAGCAGCTACCAGGACTTCAGTCTGACCAGAAACAACCGCTTCAGCAGTGCGCACAGCAGTAGAAACATCATCCAGCCACCGGCCGCTGTCCTGCACTTCTACAATGCTCCACCCACCCTCAGCCAGCACCAGCTGCTCAAGGTGAGTTTACACATATATCAGATTTTTGGACAACCAAGACCTGTCTTGACAAAGTCTCCTAAACTTCCTGTGAGCAAACAAGCACAAACCTCTTTTAGTTCTCAAATCCAGCCTGAGGTCTCTCCTCTATTTCCCAACTACAGCTCTGCTCTGAACACAACGTTCCTGCTTTTACCAAGTTCAAGGTCTTTGATGCTAAACGTAAGTTCATCCGATCGCACAGCACAGACTGTGTGATCTGTGAAAATATTGAAAAATGTCACAAGGACACATCTTTCTCCCTAATGCTTCTTCTCTGACATGTTTTTTCATGGTGTTCCTTTTCCCTCCTGCAGCCAGCTCAAAGACTCTTTCTGGTCTGTTAGAGTTTGACAGTAAAACTGAAGCTGTTGAGGCTTTGACTGTCCTCAACCACCACCAGATCAGAATACCCAGTAAGTGACTTGAACACAGATGATGCAGAAAGCTTCACAGAACCACTCGAACTGTCTACATAAGTAGCAGGCAGCAACATTGTCTCATATGCCAAAGATCAGGGTTGACCCCTGACATATACCTTTATTCACTACTGCCACACTTAGCTGATGTATGAAAAGAAAAACAATTTCCTTTTTCATAAAGCTGATTCATAATTACACTGCCACAGATATATTTGAATAAAACAGGGTTATTTTCTCTGACCTGCAGGCAGCTCCAACCCTTTCACCTTAAAACTCTGCTTCTCCACTTCATCCCACCTGTGACCAAGAAACGAGAAGGCTACCACAGACATAAAGCTCCTCCAGAGCACGGCAGAGAGCAAGGTTGTTCATGTCACAAGCAAGGATGGGCTGGAGATTTCAGTTGTTTCTGTAATGTGTTTGAATAGATTAAATTTGCATGTTTACAATCTGCAGAAGCGAAGCAACAAAATGACATTGCAGCAAACCTAATGAAGGATGACTGGATGGGTTTTCAGCCAGACTTTTCTTTTAGCTTTTATTTTATAACACAACATCTGCTTTACAGTTAATTAACATAGTTTAAGATTCTTTCCCAGAAGAAAGCTACTGGGGAACTAATAATTAATAACAAGAAATTTAGGAGGAATACTAGACTTTGTCCATATTTACATGACTATTTCCTCCATTTCCTCTAAAAAAAAAAAAAAAACATGCCCACATAGCATTGTTTACAAAAAAAAAAACAAAAAGAAAAAAATCTCCATCAAACATAGAAACATAAAACACAACCATTAAACAAGTTCCATAGTGACAGCCAACTGCATTTCCACATAGTTCAGGTGGTTCCCACTTATTTTCCAAGCTCCCGGTCCTCACAAACATGCATCACCTCCCCTCATCTGCAAAACATCAATGTGCAACCTATTTCAGAGCAATAAGAGATACGATAAGAGATGATCTCGTGACTATTGCCTTTCCCTCAATGTGCTGATAAAGCAACAGAGAAAAGATTTTCTCCATCCTGCAGTTTTAAAAACTTCACTCTCGTAGTTGTCCCACAAACTGGAGGTTTGATTGGTTTTCTTTCAAAACAATGTTGATGTTGTGGATCTTGTAACAGTGACCTATGAAGCGCTCTCTGACACATCCGTTACACGGAGTAATGGGCAAGACACTATACACTTATGATCAAAATGTCCTGTTAAAAGGGTTAGCACCAGCACTACTTGGCCAGTGTTTCTCTATCAGTTTTATAATGTATTTCCAAAGGAAGATGTCTAATGCCTGCGAAATGTCACTTGACGACATCGTATGCTTACAAGCATATTCATGGTGATATCAGCATTTGCAGACTGCTTCGTCCCAACCCTTTATAGGTGTTTGCTTTTCTCCTGTTTGTGCTCACATACTCTGTGTATTTATACAAATTCCCCAAAAAGCTGCTCTCCATCATATATTTTCTGCTTCTGTCTGAAATGTGATTAAAAAGCAGTCCATTAAAAATGATATGTCAGCTTTCCAGTCACTGTCAATGCAGCTTGATGTCATATCACCATTGGAATAAGTTAAAGATGGCTTCTCTACTTATTTTGTCTGCAGTTGTACTATTTTGCATTGCGCCACTGTACTACAGCCCTCCCAGATTTAAAAAAAAAAAAAAAAAAAAAAAAGCTCTACACAGCAGAATCAGTTGTTTTCTTAAACTTTTCACTGGCTCCTAAATCTAGCTCCAACATTTCTAAGTTGGCAACACTCTCCACCAAAGGGGACTCAATGTAATTTTTCTAAATCAATCATTTAGGTGTCAAAGCAATGCCAAGGAGGAAATACATCAGCAAATATCTTAGAGCAACAGTTGTAAGCAAAAGCTTAGGTTTGCAAAGTCACAAATGAAAACGAAAACCCAAAACCTCACAAGTGTGTATTCTTTGATCAAACCATAAATACAGCATCTCACAATCTGATGTTGCCAGCTAAAATGTGTGTAGTTCTAACAAAAAAAAAAAAATCATCAGAACTGATGTTTTGAGAAGGCTCAGATTTATATAGAAAAATCAGTGTTTGCACAAATATTACTGTTTGTGTGGGCAAGGCCGAAGTAGTCAAACCACGAAATGAAGCAGTTCCAGTTTGGCACCTTATCCCACAGCTACGCTGGGATAGCAGTGGTCTTCAAGGAGTCCTCAAGTGAGAGGCTAATGACCAGAAAATTCAAATGTAATTTCACACCAGTTATGGTAATTACTGAGAACACAAATAAACCACTTATACGCTAACTCTGGACAAAGATTGCAACCCAAAAATGTTCTGGACTCAAAGAAATATAAAGAAATGAAGAAAATACAAAAAGAAAAAAGTTATTTCTGTGGAGAAACGCACTTATGCACACCTCCTCTGGGTCAATAAAATGAATTAACATATATATATATATATATATATATATATATATATATATATATATATATATATATATATATATATATATATA
>JAOWBL010000001.1:1519744-1535788 GCA_028564865.1 Zenarchopterus dispar
AATAGAATTAAAAAGATCATCAGTTGGCTGTGTTTCTTCAGGGGACATTGTGATGTATAGCTGTGTGTCATCAGCATGCTGTGAAATTTAATGTCATGTCTCCTAATGACATCCCCCAGTGGAAGCATATATAAATTAAAAAGAATTGGACCTAGAATTGAGCCTTACAGCACACCACATTTGATTTTATGGATCCCTGAGGAGCATGTATCCATACTTACCAGAAACCTTCTATCTGTGAAGTAGGATTTGAACCAGTTAAGAGCAGTGCCAGAGAGGCCAGTCAGGTGCCTAAATCTATTTATAAAAATTAAGTGGTCTACTGTATCAAAGACTGCACTTAGATCCAGTAGAACCAGGACTAAAATCTTGTGAGTCCAAGCTGCACCTAAAATCATTGACGATTTTTAATAAGAGTATCTCTGTACTGTGGTTCATCATCATTCAGCTGAATAAAAACAAGTTTCTCTAAGATTTTACTTAAAAATTGTAAGTTGGATACTGGTCTATAATTATTAAAAACATCATTGCTTCTTGATCATAGCCACCACAATGTTTTGTCACTCTGAAATAGATTTCATTGGTCTCTACTTCAGAGAGGAAGGGCATCAGCTCTGTGTCATCAGGGCTTTCTTGTGCATCCATTACAAGCTTAACATGAAAAGGAGCAATGATGGACAGTGCTTTCTTCTGACATGACCAGGGTGGCATCCTTCATAAGCTTGATTGCCCTGACCACTTCCTCTGCACACGTGATGTCAGACTCACTGAATATGAAGATTTCTTTTCACTCTTCCTAACCTCAGCTGAAAGAAGAGCAGCACAGATGGCTGGCTGCTGTTCTAAAAACCGTTCTATCATGTCATAGAAGCTCTTCTATCTTATAATAAAGTCTGTGATCAATCTGTGAGCTTGTAGCTGGAGCAGGTGCTGTTTCTGCTTTAGCTGTTCGCTGGCTATGGTGCTGTGCCTAAAAAAGCCATTTACACATCTGATACTGCCAAGAAGTCACACCACTGGCTATGTTTTCAGTGCTTTTGTGAGGTAAGATTTAGACAATGTGAAAAACATTGTATGTCCGACATATCGGCAAGTTTTGCTGCAACTGCCGTATTCGATGTGTTGTCTGTAACAACAACAGGATCTTTTGCACCCAATCCCCATTCGTTCACAGCCTCCTTCAGTGATGTGTTCCCCGGTGGGACTGTTATGCATGGCTTGGGTTTGCAGAACATGGGACTGAAGGTTCCACCGGTCAGTAATGTGGTGTGCATTAAGAGTCTCATATGATTCAGTAGCTCTTGATGTCCAAGCGTCACACGTCAAAGCAACTCTTTCCGACGAGCTGAGAGTCTTGTACCATCGCTTTTACTATTCCTTACAACTTTGGCAGCACAATGTCAGTGAGGTGTTGTCGGGAGGGTACAGTCAAACAGGGCTCCCGCGTGTTTATTATTTTACAAAATCCTTCATCCTCCACTACACTTTTCAAAGTAAACAAAGTACTGCCTTGGTCATTTTGGTTGCACAAATTGAGGTTGCTGGCATTTTCAACAAGTTGACATTGTCAATTGTCTGCTGAGAAGGATCAGTTTGTCTCATTCTCAAATTAGCCTTTAATGCTACGCCACTGTGGCATCGAGCCAGATGCGCTCCTAACTTTGTTGTGTTCCCTGAATATTTAACTCTAGCGTTGCAGATTTTACAAACTGCGTGGCTCTTATCACAGTCTTCCTTCGCCACAAATCCAAAATGTGTCGATACATCAGCTTTTAAAGCTGCTGGAACTGGTTGAATCCTCTCATCTTCTGTCATCAGCAAACTTAAGGGTTGATAAAGTTTAGCATGATTTGTCTCATTGTCCCATTGGTGGTGAGGAGGTAATAACTGCTGCTAACTAGTGGTCGGAGGTTTAAATGCAACACATAAATGAACAACCACCATTAATGTTTGGATAGAAAACTTTAATTTAAAACATCAATATAGTACTTTTAAACATTGTGATATCATGATATTTTAGTGTATCAGTATTTTCTTACACCCCTAGTTGGCAGTTGACTGGAGCCGTCATATTTGCTGCAGTTGTCTCTCAAAAGAAAAACATTAATAAATTAGTTGTACACTTATGTACAGCTAATTAACATTTTCCACTCAGACCAACTTTCTAAGAAGGACATTTCTTTTACATCCACTTAAAATCTTAAACTGTTAATTGCTGTGCACAAAAATCTTAGACATTTTTTTGTGATTGAGGAGCTGGAATGATATTGACCATTTTCAATTTTTACAGCGCAGCTACTTTTTTTTTTTTTTTTTTTAGAGCTACTTTGTACTGGGAAAGTGATTTTTTTTTTTTTTTTTTTTTTTTTTTTCCCTCCTCATAGACCTCAAGAACACTGAATTAACTGGATCATTGGTCTTTACAGAAATCTCTGCTTAAGCCCAAGTCATTGCCTCAAAGGCATCCAAGACAACTGTCTATCAACCTGTACATTATTTACATCTCTGTGGGATTGTGTAATTGTTCCATTTTAACCATTGAGCATCCCGTTTTGTGTGACTCTTTGCAGAGGAATCACATGGCTTTTTACCAGCTTCATCACAGACCTGAATGAAGACACTGTGCTCATTCCCTTGAGGCCACATGCTTCTCGGCTGGCTCCGTTAGCTAGGACAGAGTCTGAGAACAGTCACGTAATCACATCGTCACAGACTCAGTCTCTTAACCTGACAAGTGACTTCATCATTCTCTCTCGTTGGCAGCTTTGCACTTTTTCTTCAAGCCCTTGCAGTGGGTTTTGATTTACGGCCCTATTATGAGGGAACTCATAACGGGGCCGATTTTATGGAAAAAGAGAAGTATTTAAGGTCTTCCTTTGAACAGTGGGAGAATCTTGTGACTTCCTTGATAAAGCATCTCTCATTTGGGTTAAGCATTTATAGTTGACTTTGGAAATGACTGGAATGCTGTGACCAATGTTTCCTTAAAGCTGCAGCCTTCTCTAGCATTTCCCATTTTTATTTTTTTACCATGTTTTTTTTTTGTTTTTAATGTGCCACTACCGCATCGTCCGCGTTTGTGGCAGCTTTCTTTTTTTTCCCAGCATATTTTCTTTTCTTGAGTTATAGCTTTTGTATAATTGAAATATTCCTTATTCATGATCTCCATTTCTCCAAATTGTGCCCCTTAGTTTTCTCACTAGACCACATTAATTTACATGTTTCAACATGAGAAAATTGTTAGTAATAAAGCAATGCCAGTTGATCTTTTGTGGTATCATTTTCCCATCCCTATTCTTACCTGTTAGGTGAAGGGAGGGACACTTGACTGAATGCCTACAATGACTAAAAATGTTAGCAGAGCTATAGAGAAGTGAAGTGGAACCACTACCATACAAGGAAAGCTGAAGGCTTGTTTCCAAGTTAAAACAGACTCCGTAACAGCGAGGACTGACTGAATTTACTGTAAACCTCCAGCTAGACTTTCCTTCCTATAATGGTAATAATTTCTTCTTGGCAGACTCCTCAGTGAAGGATCAAGAGCGTAATGGAAACGGTAATAAGGCATTTTCATTTACAGTTTTTACCTGAAAAATAAAAATACATATTGCCTTTCAGTAAATGAGGTATGGTCTGTGGCAGTTACAAAAACAAAAAACCCAAAACATTTGACATCATTTAAAAGCTAGTCCTATATCATCATGTTGGCAGACTTTAATTATATTCGTTTTATATAAAGCACTGGTCATACCTGATAAATGAAATCCATTCAGTATCCATTCACCCTTGAGGCCCATTTATGCTTGATGCAGAAGACGGCTATGCAGACGGACGGATGGACCCTATGGGTCTGTCTCCTTTGTCATTTATGCATGTAATTTGGTCTGTTTTCAGGGCCCTTGCTTGACTCAGCAAATGGAGCAATACCACATTCTGTATTTATTGTTTTCTGCAGGACCCTTGGTCAACAATGTCAGTTGTTGATAGTGTTTTCAGCCATTCAGACTCTTGGAACATAACAAGACCATATTTGGATCAGAAATGGACAATTTCACTTGAATTTAAGTCTTGAGGTTTTTTTTTTGTTTTTTTTTTTGTTTTTTTTTTGAAATGGCAAAAACCAGTTCAAAACTGTTTTCGATCCAAACGATGCTTAGTTTTGGTTTAGAATTTAATCACTTCGTCACGTGATGTCTTAAAATCCAATGCAGTGTCATTTATGCCAGTGGTGTGACCTCCCGCTGAGTTTACCGTAAATTGGCCTGCAGTGTCCTCAAAACAAATGCCACAACAGCCAATAGAAATCTCTTTACTGGCAGGTTGGCTTAAACCTGATATTCATGTTAAGTTACCAGTAAGTAAATTCTTTAACACAAGCAGATGCTTATCTCCCTAGGTGAATCACAGTGTGGAAACACACATGCAAATGCACGTGCGTGCGCACACACACACACACACACACACACAAAGATGAATTAACAATAATAAATATCTGGATCTGACTTGCTGGAGGAAGACTGCCCTGGGTGTCTTCTAGTCATCTATGCCTGTTAGAAGGTTCACCAACATCACCATTTCTTGCCATTTGTTTTAATTACCAGTAGGTTAAAAATCAGCATTACCAAATAGCAGATTTGAGTTGCTGTTCAAGGCTTTTAGCATGTCAAATCCATAATAACAGAATTCAATATAAGTCCATTATTCTTTACAAAGAATTAATATTTTTTGTTGGATGTCAATTAATTTAATTTTATTTATAAAAAAGGATTAATGAAACACTTTATTCTGTGTAGGTTGTATTGACTCTACAGGGTTAATATGCATATTGTTTTCAGTGTTTCCAGCAGGGTTAACTGCTAATAGCTAAGCCTGTCTTTTGTTCTGATGCTGCTGCAGGTTCAACTTCAAGCTTGGCTCTGAATTAAACTAACAATGGTGTGGTTTACTTTCAGTGTTGTGTCAAACTGGTGCTACTTCAGTCACATGCTGACTGATTGTAGATCTGGCCCTTTGTGTCTGAACTTGCCTCTTTGGGCTCATGTTATTTAATTGTCAATGAGGCAATGTGGCTCACTATTCAGTGTCGCGTGGTAAGCCTTGTGAGATTGTATAAATCACATTTTCATTCCAGGTGGCCCTGGATTTAACTTGGGCACATCTCAGCTAAGATGTGATGAGGAGGATGATGACCTGCTGGATGAAGAGGAAGAAGAGGACGTAGGTGTAGCTCATCCTCTACAGATTGTGGTGGCGAATGAGGAGGAGCACTCGTTCTCGCTGCAGGAGGCGGCATTGGAGCAGCTGTTACTGCAGGAGGAAGTGCAGGACCTCCATGTGGTCGTCGTTTCTGTGGCTGGAGCTTTCCGCAAGGGCAAGTCCTTTCTGCTGGACTTCATGCTGCGCTACATGTACAAGCAGGTACACTAAATTGAAATTCATGTTTTTTTGTTTTTGTTTTTTTCCCATAAGTCATTGTTCATAAAGAATTTAACTCATTTGAAAATCCTGAGTAAATTAAGGCAGAGAAAACCTAAACATATGCCAACATTTGAACTGGGCTTCTGAACTGGGTTTAGGCCTGTGTTCCAGGAGAATATTGAGTTTACTGATGTAGCTTTCCTTGTGTGTGTGTATGTGTGTGTGTGTGTATATATGTGTTCTTTTTTTTTTTTTAAAAAAAACAACTTTATTTGTTCCAGAATAGTTCTGTATACAAATAACACCATTTAGTCATCCACACTTTTGAAACATAGCTGCACAGAACAGGATCAAATGCTACACAAGAAAAAGGTAAGTGGGGAGAAAATGAACACATGACATGGCGTATAAACTAAGAACAAAGCAAACAATACATGGTAAAATATGTGATCTTCAAACAAACAGTAAAAGATGGTGTATACAGGCAACAAAAGATTGGAAGCTTCTGGGAATCATTAAGGAAACTGTAAAATGATTTAGTTCCACTTAAACTGACTGCCTCCATCCCTCTTTCTTTATCTTCCTCCCTGATTAAGGCTTCCTGCTTGCAGAGAGGAAGGTGCTGCTGATTTCAGCCTCAAAGCTGACAAGTCACTCGTGTGCTTAAACCATTATATCCTAAACTAAAACATCTGCAATAGTGTTATGGTAGATTTAATGATCCACTTGAAGCTTTTATTTAGGTCTCTAAATAAACAAATTTTAAGTCGTAAATCACTTACATGTGTTCAACAAGATCTTTTAAAGAACTCGTGTTCATGTCTACTGCCCAAGGCTCGAAAGTTTAAGTTGCACACATGTTGCCTCAGGCTTTAACGGTTAACTTATCTCTGTAAGATAACTTACAGAGCTGCTCTTTGTTTCTTATTATTATACATCATCTATTAAACAACAAGTTTCAGACTAGGGTTGGGAGACATGAGCTCAAATCAGTAAAAGGAACAACTGACCTTAATTTACAATTTAGGAACAATTACTTTAGTTTAAAATTTTTTGCCCTCCTAGATCACTAAAGAGGATTTTCGTATAGATATCCTTGAATACAGGACATTTTTGTCAAAAGGGTACGTAACTTTAAAAAAAATTTTTTTTCCTTTTAAAATAAGTGAAGGGAAAGACACACAGATAACTATTCATAGTCACTGAGAATTTTTTGAACACTTGAAACCAAAACACACCCCTCTTAAAGTGAAAATTTTCCCACTTTAGTTTTAATACAAACATAGCAGATTGATTTATTGATTGATTGATGGATGGATGGAAATGATCTGAACAAAGACTGTGAGAAAGGCACTGATATTAAAAGAACCCAAAGCAAGGCTTGGTTTGGGTTCTTCTCACACAAGGAAAAGTCCAAGTGCACCTAAATGTGTCACTTCAAACGATGTGGGAATGTCCTCACAGCTAAACATGTTAGCTGCAGAAAGGAAAAACTCTAACTGCAGGAGGTTACTGCCTTGTGGAATATAGTTTTACCACCTTTTATGACGTGGTGAACCTTTGGATTGGTTGTTGCCCTGGTGATTGTTTTATATTACTCATGTTTATCACTCTTGTCAAATAATTTACTTTGAAAATGAAGGGCAGCTATGAGAGGAACTTTTTCATACACTGGAGTTACTGAAAGTGTTCAACAAAATAGCATAAGTGTTTGGGTTCATTGGTCATTAACGTTGAGCCGTTCCATGTGATCCTGAAATCGTGTGGGGTTTTTTTGTTTTGTTTTGTTTAGGTTTTTGGTACCATTTTCTTCAGCATGCAATCTCTAAGAGGACCATACTAATAAACTCCTAATGCCAAGTCACACTGTCATAAAGTGCACCTTGTCATAAAATGTTAATAAAACTACACTAAAAAGATGAGGATACAATAATGAGGGTGTTTAATGATTTTTATTGCATGTACACTATTGTGTAGAATTCCAAGGCAAAAGCTTGTTTTTATCAGATTTGTCACATCCATATTTATTTTCCAGTCCCTTTTTAGGAGCCAAAGAAAATACAAGAGCCTGGCTCTCTAAAACTTTGACAGATCGGATCTTAACCATCACTGTAGGGGACAATTGTAAATTAAATCTGTGCTTGCTACCAAAAGAGGTTATTAAAACTTCAATAAAACAACAAGACTAGCACACCTTAGACTTAAAATGTTAGTCACCCTGACAAAACCAAGTGAGGTGTAAAGAATGCTACTTATTTATTATTTCCCTTTTAAATTTAAGGCCCCCCCCCCTCCTCTGGAACTTGGTTGGCTGCTGCTGTTCCAGTTAACTTCACGTTATTAATTTGTATGTAATGGTGCAGGGTTCTTGTGTTGGTCTGTGAAAGAACCTTTTGGACATGTCAATCTACGGTAAGCACATAGGAACAATCTAGAGGATTTCGTCATGCACTAAAGAGGATTTTAGGTTAGCACAATGCTGGCTCACTGACTGGGCCCCCCATGCTCACTGGTGCTTATTTCACACATAAAGGGAATCTTTATGCATGGAATAAGCCCTGCTGGGGCCGGGTCATGGTAAAGTATCTGACACAAGTCTCATGCATACCTGAAAAGGGTTGGTTATTTTTTTTGTTTTTGTGTATTTTTTTTTGTTTTTTGTTTTTCCTTTCTCTTCTACTGAACTTATTTTCAGTGTTTCACAACTTATCTTGAAGCTCTTCGGCTAATTTGGCTTGGGTTTTATTGCTATAAATAAAATTTGGCTTGCTGTCTTGCAATTTGATTTGAGAAACACTGCAGACCTTTTGAGCTTGCATCTAGAGCTTGTTTATGTTATATTTAAAAATGGCCTTCCCTTTATTTCTTGTAATGGGGTTGTATATTTTCTGTGTCGGTGTTGCTGTAATACATTGCATAGACCTTTTTATTTTATTGATAAATTTGTCCAAATCCATCCCCACCAGTTAAGTTCCCGTTGGTGTTGGGCTGATTTTTTTTTTTTTTTTTTTTTTAATTTAATAGTCATTATACATTTATTTGTAAATGGCTATTTTTTTTAAGTTTATAGCCTGGGTTGATGCCTTAACAATGTTTCTATGGTTTCTTGGTGCCAAACAAATCTAAAATTACTTGTTAAAAACTTAAGTTTTCCATAGGGCCGTATGCAATAAACTGCTTTTAAATCCACACCCTGCCCCCTCTTTCCATGTCCAGTCTCCCAACTCCTGGGTTGGCAGTGAGGATGAGCCTCTGACTGGTTTCACCTGGAGAGGCGGCTGTGAGCGGGAAACCACAGGCATCCTGGCTTGGAGTGAGGTCTTTGTGGTGGAAAAACCAGATGGAAGCAAGGTTGGTGTATTCGCAGAACCTCAATAACCGCAAAGTTCTCCTCCTGCTTCTCTATAAAGTGGCCCTTCAATACCTACCTGACTTGTTCAGTGAGTACCACCTGACCAGATCTCTGGAGTCAGCAGATGGAGACTCTTAGGCCCTGTTTCCACTGATGCCTGTATGGTTCAGAAGGGTTAGAATGGTTCAGGTGAGTGATCCCACTGCAAGTCGGAACACCACTGGGCATGCAGGGTTTAGACCAACGGCCTTGCTTGGTGCCATACTAATGTGACAACAAGTGTGACTTTGTCTCTGCAACCACCCGCTGAGATATATCTTTGTAAACTTTTTCATCTCTCACTGCTCCATCCAGCTCACTCTGAATCAGGCTATCGCCAACTACAGCTAGGAAAGTTTTTAATTCCAGAGCCGACTAGACCTCACTGTTTGCATGGCATCCTTTTCCGCCCTGACCATACCATTTTGGTTTGGTTCTGTTGTATAGGACTTTTTATAATGGAAACACCCCAAAAAGCACACCTGACTGAACTGATCAGTGGAAACGAGGCTTTAGTTGTTCCCAGAATTAGATTTAATTTGGCTGCATTAGCTTTCAGCTACTGTGGTCCAACTCTCAAGACCAAGCTACCTGCTTACCTGATATCGTTACAGCTGTCTGTGACTACTTATAAATTCAAGCGCAAAATGTTTTTCACAAGCTTATTTAATGTGTGTGGGAGGCCTTCCAGCATGGTTTGTGTGTTGTTTATACTGCCGTAGGGATTTTAAAATTTGTTTTTAATTAATATTGTTTCACAATTCTTTTAAAACCTTTTCTCTATTTTGTAACGGACATTTAATTTGCTGTAATTTGCTCCAAAAATGATTTTGCCTTATTCTTTTCTAATAATGGGTGACACATGTATTCAAGGGTGCAGAGTCGAAGGCTGGTGTTCTGCATGTTTCAGACGTTTCCCTGCTTCAACCCTGTGATAAACATGGCTGTGTCATTAACGGACCTGAGCAGACATTAATGACAATCTGATGATGACCCTTAATTGAATCAGTGGTGTTAAAACACTGAAACATCTAAAACATGCAGGACGCCATTCCTCGAGCACCAGCTATGTGCACCCCTGCATATATTCATAGTAAACAAGTGGAATACTACTCAGTGCACTAACAGTTTTTATTTTTTTCAGGTTGCAGTTTTACTAATTGATACACAGGGGGCGTTTGACAGCCAGTCAACCATCAAAGACTGTGCCACGCTCTTTGCCCTGAGCACCATGACCAGTTCGGTGCAGGTGAGCTCTCACTGAGCTAAACTTCTTAAAACTTTCAATCCAGTTCTTTGAATCATTCCAGCCTCATTTTTTTAACAGCTTTCTGAGAGTTTTGGGAACTTAGAGCTCCATCCAAAAATCATCATACTTCCATTGTGCATTTTCTATGGTTGTGTGAGCACTACAATTGGTAATGCTGACATGACTTAATGACACGCTTTTGAGTGGTAGACTAATGAAAATCATGAAATAACTTTATATTGCTTGTGTAAATTTGAATTTTTACTATTTCTTGATTCTTGGGTTTTGTCTGGGTTCTTTTAATAGCTATTTGTTAACTGTACACAGGCACCAACCACTGTATAATATACCGAAAGATGAGAATTTCTTGGAATGTTGTCCTTTATTTCACATTTTGTGTTGATATGTTTGCGTTTCAGGTTTACAACTTATCCCAGAACGTCCAGGAAGATGATCTGCAGCACCTTCAGGTCAGTAGCTCTGTTTATTCATTTACTTTACATTCATGTAATAGATATGTGTTTTTAAGTGAGAAATGCATATTGCAGAAGGTGATAGGGGCTCATATGGGATTCAATATCTTGGCTAAGGTCATCAAAGATGAAAGTTGGGATCAAAGAAGCTACCTATTCATTAATGAACAGCTGTACATGCTGAGCCATTTAAACCCAGTGCTGGACACTAGGAGTTTTTGCCACTTGTCTCTTCAGCAAATAGCTGCAGTATTGAGCTTGCCTGAGCACCAAACGCGCTTGTCCCAAAAGGAAAATGTTTTCTGATTTAAAAACTAAATGAAATTAAAATAGTCTTCAGGTGCCACCTTATTAACTCTGTACCAACTAGAAATTAAATGTCGCTCGCTATTAATAAGCACAAAGTAAGGATGAGAGTTCATGGCTTCTGCTTGCACAGAGCTGGATCACTACTTTGAGGACACACACACTCAAAAGAGTGGACGCATCACACTTTTCTCGTGAAAAGTGTGATGCATCCACTGGGAGGAGACCCCAGGGAAGATCCAGAACATGTTGGAGGGACTATATCCCTCGGCTGGCCTGGGAACGCCTTGGGATCCCCCCAGATAAGCTGGATAAAGTAGCTGGGGAGAAGGAAGTCTGGGCCTCCCTGCTTGGGCTACTGCCCCTGCGACCCGACCACGGATAAGCGGAAGAAGATAGATGGATGGTGTTGGATAACACTGTCTTTCACTGATTATAACCAACACTGAATAATTATACTGGCAGCTTTTCTGTGAAAAGTTAAAATGATCTTTGTTTGCCTATGGCGTTCTTATCCTCATCATTAATGAAATGTTTTAATCTTTGTTAGAGGCTTAAAATAGCTATTTATTCTGAAATTGGTGAGTTGCCTACAAACCTGTTTTCATTTTTCACCCAGGGCTTCTTTGGTTCTTGTTGATTTCATCCAAACAAGTTTGCATTCTTTATACCAAGAGTTTCAATGTTTATTTATACCAACATTTTTTTTAAACGATAATATTTCTTGGATATTATCTCAATAAAGTGAGTAACGATTAGTGCCTTGATTTGTTGTAGAGCTCAAGTGCAGCACGTGACAGGAAGGCCTACAGGATTGTGGAGCATATACCATCTGAGTCCAGTGAGGATGATGACAGTGACAGTGATGATGAAAGTCTGCCAGAAAAACAAGGAGAAGGACCAGGATTAGTCAGTGCTAGCAGTAGTGACAGTGGATCTGAGGATGCTGAAGGAGCTGTGGCTGGTGAGGTAGCTGTGGATGAATCACCAGACAGAGCTCAGGGACATAAAAGAATCAGAAATGTCTGGATAACCAAAGACGACCTGTTTGAGTGTGATCTCCCTCATTTTCTAGGAGAGTGGAAGGTCAGTGTTGAAGGAACAGAACCAATAGATTTCTTTATTCATCTATTTACCAACCTGTATGCAGTCCAAAATGGAAAAGAAAATCTGGCCCTGACAACAGGAGAACTAAAAATTATTCCTGGCAATAAATATGGTCATATCATACATGAAAGATCCACCATCAAGAATGTACTGGTCATTGCACACAGGTTTTGATTTGACAGCAAATGCCATGTCAGTGACAGATTTGAAGAGACTTACTTTGGGTTTGCCACTGGTGTTGTCCTCAACCTCTTCATGACCCTGATGATTGCCCCCCAGCTCTTCCCACCAGCTGAAATGTTGCTGTACACACCAGCCACATGAAGGCTTTGCTGTGGTTTTATGAGACTTCATAAGGCATTGAGTCATGAATAGTATATTTTTTTAACGCATAATTGGAAGTATGAATGGAATATCTTTTGCTCAACTCATGGAATTAAGATATCATTTACAATGATGCCAATTTTTAAAAAAAATTAGATTAAATTAATTTCCATTTGGGGATCAGTCAAGTATTTTTGAATTGAATTGGAACTTTATTAATCCCCTCGGGAGCCCTGAGGAATATTAGGGTTCCAGCAGCACAGCACTAATGAAGCATTAGTAATATCAAAGATAATAGCAATACAGAGAACCAAAGCTGTAATAAAAAGCTGTATAATGATGATGTGCATACAAGCACAGCTGGTGTTAGAGTTGCAACTAAAATAGTGCTTTGCCTATGAAGTGTACCTGATATTTACTCATTTATTCTGAGTAAATATCTTTGTAACACAGCTGTAGTGTTTGAATTTTAAGCTGATTGTTTATTTCTTCTCCCCAGCTCTTCACTGAATACGGACGACTTGCCATGGAGGAAGTCTATGAGAAACCCTTTCAGGTCTGCTGTACATCTGTGCACACATACACAGACTAAACACAATTTAACAGGAAATTTTGACAACAAACTTGAGCTCACTATCAGGCTGTCTTCTTCAGTGAGAACAATCAGAATGGGTTTTGTTTTTAAAAGATGTTTGAGATTATTTTTTCATTAGTACTATGGTTTTGAATGACTTTAAACTTGAAGTTAAGATTTTTGGCTTTATTTCATGATAGCACTCTTTGTGGGACATTGTTAAAAGGCCAGTTCACCGAAATTATTAATTTTGAGTAACTTTGATGCTACATCTTTACCTCTGGGTGAGCCTGATTCAGGCAGTGAATGGACCCTTGCTCAAGACTTTGAAGTAAACTAAAATATTCATTTGTAACTTGGAAGACTCCATTGACTCTGTGCTTTGGAAACAGGTAGAGTTTGCTGGAAGCAAAGATGTTGATGTTGCATTAAAAATCTCTGTGTGGTCCTCTTTTTAGACTCTGATGTTCCTTATCCGGGACTGGAGTTACCCTTACGAACACCCATACGGTTTGGAGGGAGGTCAGAGGTTCTTGGAAAAACGACTGCAGGTGAGTTTCATCACTGAAGTGTTCCTCTTATGTGAATGTCATAAGTGGACTGGACCCAATCTAGCACAAAGACCGGAACTACACGGAAACTTCTGAACATGGTCCATGAAGGGAGAAAAGCTGCCCTCTAAAACTTCCAAGGTGTTTGAAATAAACTTAACTAACCTGCTTCTTAAAATGTTCAGGTAAAATCAAACCAACACGAGGAGCTGCAAAATGTGCGCCAGCACATCCACTCTTGTTTCTCCAACATCAGCTGCTTCCTGCTCCCACACCCCGGTCTCAAGGTGGCCACCAACCCCCATTTCGATGGCCGGCTCAAAGGTAAAACAACCGTAACTCACACAGTAAAAACAAACCATTTCAGAAACATTTTTTTTAAAATTGGGTTTTGAGAATTGGTGTGACCAACGAAGTTTATGGGTTAAATGTTATTGTTGTTTGTCAAGGGAAAATACTATATTTGCCTTAGAAAGACTCCTGTATTACAAGACAAGTCATAAATATATGGAGTTTAAAAATACAAAAAATATCAGTTTCATCACTTTGTTTAGAAAAGTCAAGCATTGTGACAGGGTAACTTTGTGGAGTTGAAAAGTAAAAATTTTATATATATATATATATATATATATATATATATAGTCACAGTGGACAGTTGTACTTAAAGAACATTTTAAAAAGTGTTCTGTGTATTTTAGTCCTTTTATCCTCTGAGATATCAAGGCTTGTCCAGGACTGATGTGGCTGTTGTTGCAGAGAACCTTAACTGTGCTTATTGATGCTCTAGAAAAGAAGTTATATATGGGGAAAAAAAAAGAACTTTGCAAAAGTGCACCGGATTAAGTGGCAGGAATCTTTTGATGTGTTTGGTGTGTCTCAGATATTGATGAGGAGTTTAAGAAGGAGCTGGTAAGCCTCATCCCGACACTTCTGTCTCCTGAAAACCTGGTGGAAAAGGAAATTGGAGGAGTCAAAATCACATGCAGAGACCTGCTGCACTACTTCAAAGTGAGTGGGTCAAGAAGACCAACTCTTAACCCTGGAGAACACAACAGCCCTTTTGTTTTTGTTTTTTAACATTGGGTATCAGCAAAAAATGGTGGTCAAATTCGATCCCGTGGGTTCTCCAGGGTTAAATAAAAGTGTAGTAACTTTCATTTCCTTTGCAAAATTTGTCTGAAGATTGTAATTTTGCTGTAAAATCTTCAGACAATTACTTTAGACTTCACTGAAACAAATTTTTAAGCTTTAAGTTGTTCCTGAAACAACATATCTTTGTTTTCAGGCCTACATGAAGATCTACCAGGGAGAGGAACTTCCTCATCCAAAGTCAATGCTGCAGGTCAGTTCACCTCTCTGATGTCTCTCTCCTACAACTTGAACCAGTTGCTAGTGCTACTGACTGTTTAAAGGGGGTTTGACGTTAAAAATGATCACTTTCTACCACCAGACTATTAAATGAAGAGACTTTAAATATCTCAGTTTTTTGTATTCATAATTTGATGCAGTGAGATGGGTTTTAGAATAGAATAGAGCTTTGTCATTGTACTTCAACAATGACATTTGTTCAGCTCTATGGAGCTTATTTTCTATGCACATTAATGTCTATCTTACGTCTAAATGTATTAAGCTGCCCAACAATTATATCTATCAACTCTTGATAAAAATGCTAGCACCAGAAGATTACATTTGACTTGTAAATGTGTTTACCCTCCTCTTGGTTATGATAATGTTGATTTGCTGATGTAAATACACCACCGTCCCGACTTCGTCTTGTCAAGATTGAGACTCATTAATGATGGAAACAAGATCTGCACATTTAAACTTAAGAGTTCATGGCCATTTAAAACACTTCTGCTTTAATGCCTTTTTTTTCCTAAATTTGCACCGTGTGTATGAGTCATTTAGCATCTGTAGTTTTTGCACAAATTGCTTCAAAATAAGGAGAGTGTGAGTGGCATAATGTCACAGAGCTGTTACCAGGTTTAATCTGAACAATTTTCAGATCTGAGTTAAAGGAAGCTCCTGTTAACGTGTAATACATTTTTAGGATCTAAATTGCTGGTCCACGTTTGAATGTAGTGGTATGGATATCTTGCAGTAATATTTGTGTTTCTCAGTGTTTTCTGCTGTAGATAGATAATGGCTGTATTGTTGTACTTTTATATTGGGGTCATTTCTGTTTGGGTATCTACTACAGGAACACTGTACATCTGCATTTGAATAAGAAAATTGTTGATTTCCAGAGATGGCAGCAGCTCACATGATATCAGTTTGTGCAAAATATACTGCGAAACATTGTTGATGTACAGTTGTGAAAAAGTGTTTGCCCTCTTCCTGATTTCTTATCATGTTTGTCACACCTAAATGTTTCAGATCAAACAAATCTAAATATTAGACAAAAATAACAAGTAAACATAAAATGCATTTTTAAATGAAGGCTTTTACAGCACTGTGGAGGAATTTTGGCCCACTCATCTTTGCAGAATTGTTGTAATTCAGCCACATTGGAGGGTTTTCGAGCATGAACCGCCTTTTCAAGGTTATGCCACAGCATCTCAATCGGATTCAGGTCGGGACTTTGACTAGGCCACTCCAAAGTCTTCATTTTGTTTTTCTTAAGCCATTCAGAGGTGGACTTGCTGGTGTGT
>JAOWBL010000001.1:1537249-1566930 GCA_028564865.1 Zenarchopterus dispar
TCTATCTATCTATCTATCTATCTATCTATCTATCTATCTATCTATCTATCTATCTATCTATCTATGTGAATAATTATATGATAATACTGATAATATATCATAATATCTATTGGGATATCAGTAATACTGAATTGTCAGTATTAGAAGAAGGGCAGAGTGACAAATCAATTTGAATGATTAATTTATATTTATAGTTGTGGAAATGTGTGAAAATGAAAATTGATTTTCACTTTAATCTGCATAATTACTTCCTGGCACCACTTCTAAATTCCAATTTACTCCCATCTGCTTCCAGCAAAAGCTGGAAGCAGACAAACGTTGCAGAGTTTGCTGTTAAAAAAATATTTTTCCCAATAAGTGTTCCCAAACAAGCACAGGTTCTTCAAGAGGTTTGTCTTTGTGCCGTCCGGCGTCGTGTGAACCTCCATCAGGTGAAAAGGTTGTCTAGTCTGTTACAACTCAATGTAATAGCACGATTCATTTTAGTACAGGATCTTAAATGAGTGTGAGCTGCTCAAGACAGCGACAGCCTTAGAACACACAGGCAAGACTAGCAGCATCAGTAGCAGCAGCATCCCGTTTGACAGAGACGTGACATATGTGATGGCGTTTCACGTCGCAAAAACATGAAAAGCCGGGGTTCGTTCCTATCAATACTCAATTGACCCCTGATAAATACAGCCTCTGTGTTATTAGTAGTAGTGAAAGACATCTTTTGTTAATCATTTGATAGTTAGAAAAAACAAAATGAAAAATCACTTTTTAGGGGTTTTTTAAATTTATTTTTTGTTATTAAAATTGTACGGGGTATTTAAAAAAATTAAATAAAATCTCAGATCTTATTTTTAGTGTATGTTTCATAGCCCTTATTACAAGTATTGAAGTCTTTATCATTCATTTCAAATCAATTCAAAATACTGAATTAATTCCTGAAGGAAAATTAAAGAAGTGGTACAGCGTTAGGACTCATCTCCATGAAATGATCACAACTAGACAGCAGTCAGTGGAGGCCCGCTGTTGTTTCTAGCATAATTGAGACACTACGTGTATCATTCTGGTTAAACAGAGTCCAGTATCTTTCCATGAGACCAAACTGGGATTGTGTGTGTGTGTGTGTGTGTTCATATGTGAGCAGCAGAGTTGAATGGTGATTAGCAAGAAGGTTCCTAGGCTGAAGGCTGGCTTGAACACTTGTAAAAACATTTGGAAATGTTTATTTTCACATTTTAGCTTACAGCAGATTTTTAGCAGATCATTAGGGGCCAAGCAAAAAAATTGAGGCCCTTTACAAGTTTCAATCAGCTGTAGGTAAAATATTTGTTATCAATGAACTTGACATGAGTGTCACATACGTTGGGGCAACTGTAAATACCGGTTGTTCAAACTTTCAAGTTTTGGTGCCTGTCAAGATGGATTTTCTTGTAATCACAGCTGGGTTCTTTCGATTCTTTAAAAAATCTGGCTGCTTCATCATTTTGCACATCTTTACTGTCTGAGGCTCCAGTGCACTGGACCACTGAGTTTTCCTTTTGTAAATGCTCTGAATGTTCAGAAATCTATTTGAAATTGTCTTACAGCAGAAGTCTTCAGAGGGCCTCCCAGAGCCACCACCCCCGCCAATCAAATCTTCAAGTCGTCATAGTCTGCTGCCATGTCGCAGCTCTGTGGCGACCATCACAGACGAACAGCCACATGTAGGCAACTACCGGCTGCTGAAGACCATCGGCAAGGGCAACTTTGCCAAAGTCAAACTGGCCAGACACATCCTGACTGGCCGTGAGGTGAGCGTACTGAGCACATAACCGCTAGGACAAACGTGTTTATGACCATTTACACATCTATGTAATCCTTTATTTACCACAGAGAATGTCAGTGCACACAGAGACACAGTCGCTAAAATGAAAGAGGTGCATTTTTTTTTTAAATTCTTTTAGCTAAGAGTTTTTAACATCTTTGTCAAAATGAAGTATTTTTATAACATTTCTAAAAATATTGTACAGTAACAATCAAAAAAAGGCTTTGACGTAGTTGATAAAGTACAGCAGGCCCATTAGCTGCCTGTTAAATAATTGGTTCATCAAACAGAAAAAAAAAATCTTACCTGTTATTCATTTTCATTGTTCACATAACCTTAAGTAACACATTTATGACTCATGCAGGGTATACACTATATTTAATTTTAAAATATAAAGTGATGCACATCCCATGTATGTGTATAAATATAAACCTGTTTTCTCTAACAATGATGCTTTTTATGACTACCCAGTAAATGTTACACTATTTAGATTACTACACTATGTGTTAACAAGGTCAACTAGGTATCGGTGAGTTGTAAAAGAGATTAGAAGATTTTTCCCTCCATTTTTTGATCATTTTGCAGAGGTGAACTTTTGCATTTTAGCCATTGATATCTTTTGGTTAAAGTGCTTTGAGATTACTTTTTTGTGAACTGGCACTATGCAAATAAAAGCGAACTGAATAAAAGTGAATAATGCCCTATTCACATGGGACTGGTAATACCCAGGGACCTGCAGTGATCTGTAATAATTACAGAAGGTGTCTGGGATTTCAGTCCAGTGTTAATGCCTAGTGTCTGTGATTTTTAAAGTGAACATTCCTTCGCATGTTACCTACCCTACTTAAAAAAACCTAGAGTTATTGGAATAGCTTTCCTCGAGCTGCTGTTTCTGCCTCTTTCCCGGTGTAATTGTGGAATCTGCAGTGGATATAGTTACATATTGTCTCATAATAAATTTATACTATAAATTATAAATACAATTCATATTATCACGTCAAGATCAATGAAACTAGGTCACAGAGCGACGGTGGACATCATGGCAGAGGTGACAGGATACAACTTCACTTCCACAGCTATAGGGTGTCTGCTGAACTTCCTTTGTGCTGCATTAACAAATTATTCCAAAATGGGCTACACACCTGGCAAGCCGACCTTTTCAGTAATTTTGTCGCCGTGTGTTATTTTTTTCTATTCCTCCAGGCACATACTCCATAAAACTGGATGGCAAAAATGCAGTGAGCTGGTGTTTGAGCATCAAGCCATCTGTAAAGAAATGTCACCCCTTGTGTTAAATACTAGGAGCTTATTAAGTACATCATATGGGTTTACTGAGTGCATTTAGAAATGAGACACAACTATAAATACTCATGAATTTTTTTTAGAAAAAGTCTCTCTAAGCCAGTGATAGTCCTCATTTTATTTTATTTTATCTTTTGAATGTACAAATTTAGGGAGGTCTGTAAGTTAAGAAACATTTTGAACTTCACTATTATCGCAGCAGCAGTGTTTCTCTTGAACTTCCTTGGCAATAGTTCACGTCCATGCTTGGAGGGTTAAATCTGTCTGAAGCTGTGACATCATCAGTTGGAGGCAGCGGCTGCAGGATGAATTATTTATGCTGCAGGCGTCAGCAGCTCAAAGCCGGTTGGTCAGATGATCATACGGAGAGCACATGTGATGTTTGCACGTCTCTGCACTTATTTTAAGGTCCATCCTCTGAGAGGAGACGTAGAAGCGTCCAATCAGCGTCAGTGTTTCTCACTAGGGACATGAGACTGCTTGGTGTGAGAGAAGGAAAGAGTCGAGTGGGAGGAGGAGGAAGAGGGAGGAGAAAAGGAAGGAGGAAGAAAGAAAAGGAGGAAGCATATCAAGAGAAAGGAGTAGAGGAAAAACAGGGTCAAGAGGAAGACAACACAAATAAAATCTTCAAAAGAGAGACTAACGTTTCCGCTGATAACTTGTGACCGACTGGTGTATTTTGCTCTGCTGCAGTCTGCATTTTCAGTTTCAGTGATTCTCTTTGACATGCTTTCCGTTATTGAATGTGGCAAAAAGAGAAGGCAGTTTTTTAAACTGTTTCTTAAGAAAAGGGATTTAAGAAGGTGCTAAGAATATTATAAATATAAAGACAATATTTTTTGTTAAACAGGCTAATAAACATAAACAGGCTAAAACTGGATAATAATAACTGGACAGGGGGATGTGTCTGTGATGGTAATAATATGAAAAGTAAATTAATTAGCAAACTACAAATATTTGAATAAAAAAAGAGAGAGAAATTTGGAAAAATCAAGAGATGAAGCCCCAATAAGCTGACGATGAAAACAATAATAATAAAGATTTATTTGGTAGTCCTTTTCACTGTAAACCTAGAAGTTTCTCACCAGACTTGGTTCTAATTGTATGCCATTCTATAATCTAATAATCAGGAAAACCCTTAATCTATTTAAGCAATAATGAAATTTAACAATCAGCTGTAGCCAAAACTATCTGATGAACAATCTTAATTTTTTTTTTTTTTTTTTGTGAGTAGGTAGAAAACAAAGATTCAAACTTTTCTGTATGGCTAATACAGAGATAGTTTGACTGCCTAAAAGTAAACTTGCACTCAACACACTTAGTTTGTTGTTTGATTTGTTGAATTTCCTTTTTATACCACCACCTATTTTTAAACGGATTTGTTAGCTCTAACACATAACCTCACACATGTTCCCGTGAGCACCAGCAGCTACCGTGAGTGTAAAAGAGAAAACGGGGCGTGGTGGTGTAGTGGTCTCTGCTGCCTCACGGCAACAAGCTTCCTGCTCTAGTCATGAGTTGCTTCCCAAAGTCCAAAAAACATGCATGTTCGATTATTAGTTGCTTTGCATAAAAGCATCTGCTCAATGTGATTTACAGTATCCAAGTTGCGTTACAGAAATGTTATAAAACCAGGTTCTTTGTAGCACTTCATGTGATATGAAGCAGTTTGCATCTGCAGAAACCGATCCGGTAACGCCGTAAATGTGACCGTAAGGTTATGGTGTTGTTTTCTGTTGCAGGTTGCCATCAAGATCATTGACAAAACTCAGCTGAACCCCACCAGCCTGCAGAAGGTACTCACATGACTCTGAACTCTGATCCGAGTCTCATTACCAGTTTGCTTCTAGATTTGAATTTTTATTTCAAGGGATGCAACCACTTCTTTTTTTAATTTTTTCTTCCATCTGGTCATGAACATGTTAAATTTTCTCTTAAAAACTGCATGGAAAAGGCTTTCATCAAAACCTAAACATGAAAATAGATCTGTCACCAAAGTTTTTACCTTTATGAAATGGCCTTTTATGAAATCAACAGATGGCAACATCTGTTTGTTCTTCCGAGCTGTCATGTGCATCAGATGCCTCAAACTGATGTTCGTTTAGTATTACTGTGTAATGTCAGAGCTGAACTGGAAGCTGAGGTAAACTACTAGCTTAAAAGAAAAAGAATCTTGCAGTTTTTCTCACTTTTGCCAAAAGTCTAAGATTTTGTTTGCTTACACTATTTGTTTTCAGCTGTTCCGGGAAGTCAGTGTGATGAAGATACTGAACCACCCAAACATTGGTGAGTACCCTCCTCTTCCTCTGTTCTGATTCCTCAGATTATCTTAGAACACTGACGTTTTAAACACTGACATCTCGCTGAGATAAAGCCTGCAACCTCAAACAGCTACGTTTAGTCGATTCAGGACTCTGTAATTGAAGTTAAACTCAGTATTAACCTGCTTTGGTGTAGGTTTCTTTATTTAGCTGCGGTAATATCTCTGCTGCTTTTTTTTTTCTTCAGTGAAGCTGTATGAGGTGATTGAAACAGAGAAGACTCTGTACCTGGTGATGGAGTACGCCAGCGGAGGTAGGAGAGATGAGCTCCGTAAATAAATAAATAAATGTCCCACACTTGCATGGCACCTTTGATCCTTATGTGGGTCCAAAAAGCTATTCACAAAGTGTTTCACTTATTCACAAAATTGCACAGCACATCTTTTCATTTAGTAACCCTGAGTACGTAGCATTTGTCCTTTATAATCACACACCAACACGCATTGTGGGGGAAATCTGGTGTTTATTGTCTTGCCCAAGGATATTTGCTCTTAGGAATGGACCTGTGATGGGACTGCTGACCTCGTGATCCGGGAGCCACATCTGCCCTTTGACGTCCTCTGGAGGCTTTGTTTTCCACCCAGACATGTGTCATGTCCTCATCTCTTTATTTGTGTCTCAGGGGAAGTCTTTGACTACCTGGTGGCTCACGGACGAATGAAGGAGAAGGAGGCCCGTGCTAAATTCCGCCAGGTGAGACCATACATGTCCCATAATCCACTCTGTTCTTGTCAGGTGTTCAGGGTACATTTGGGGGAGAATTATTAATCATTCTAAAATAAAAAAATGCCCACAGCATCAGACATACTATTTCCTAACATTAGACTTTTCAACATTACAACCCAAGAACAAAATGTATGATTAAAAAACGTCTTTAGTTGATGACATAAAATGAAACTGGCCAAATGGCTGTAAAGTGGCAGTAGGTTACTCTGCTTAGCAAGTCCAGGGAGTTTTTAGTTCTGTTACCTCATAATTCTACTTTTTTCTTCATTAGTATTAAATCTAGCTTTTGTGACATATTTGTGAAAATATGTGTTGCTAAAGAAGGCATATTTTACCTTTTTTTTTTTTCAACAAGTACACCTAATTTGCTGTGTTCTCAGTGAAGGTTTTGTGACATACTTTGGTCAAAATACCACACAGAGACAGTATAACAGCTCCCTTTTCAGCCACAACTTTACAGTTGTAGTCGCAGCAGCTCATCTTAGTGGATGGACGGAGACAGTCAACTCCACTCCATCCACATTCTGAGGAGTGTGCCTTTTTTGAGATAGGTCATACAACTTTGTGCTATTTACTTCTGGTGTACAGCAAATGCAGTATGATTTGAATTTGGCTTGAGATAAAATTACATTTGCTGAATAATACTGCTTGGATTTGGGTCTATGATGTCACAGTATCCTGCAAATCTGACTGAATGACACAATTCAGGCATAGGCGTTGTCAATCGAAGTGACACTGAGATAAAGCCTGCAACCTCAAACAGCTGCGTTTAGTAGATTCAGGACTCTGTAATTGAAGTTAAACTCAGTATTAACCTGCTTTAGCTGTAGGTTTCTTTATTTAGCTGCGGTAATATCTCTGCTGCTTTTTTTTCTTCAGTGAAGCTGGGTTGAGCCATAGTCTCCCAAACATACAGTATGTTCTCAATAACTGAAAAATGCATTATTTTCCCAATTATGCAATCAGTTAGTATTTAAATATACATGTGTGCGTGTGTGTGTGTGTGTGTGTGTGTCTGTGTGTGTGTGTATCAAGAACTGTCGACATTTCATGGATAAGTAGAGAAATGAATAACTGAGAATCCATTACAAGGTGGCTCTTGAGTTTTATCTTAGAAACATCGACACTCTTTGCCGCCCTTTGGTCTCCAGCAAGGCTGTCCCAGAGAAGTGGGTTTTAGGTTGTACTTACAAGGAAAATTAAAGATCTTCTTCTGGGAGATCTGGAGGATTAAAATGTGCTCAAACCTCTGATTCATACAAATCAGAAACTAACAGAGAAACCACATCCACTGTCTGAGTGGAGACCTGACCACAACTGCTCCCCACGGGGTGGGTCATCTTTCATTAGTGAAGCAGCTAATAAAATGTTGAATGGATAACTTACTGAGTTGTTTACACTATTAAAATGTTGTCAACAAATACGCTGGCTGCGAATGTCCACCGTGTGAGGTATTTCTTGTTGACTGTAAGTCCACAGACACTATTACAGTTACCACTAGCAAGGACAGGGCTGAAGGAATGCTTTACTCCTAGTGTCTTTAGACCTTCATGGAGATTTCAAAATCCAGTCATGTGTAGAGTAATGTGAGTACACATTCTATTACACACTGCCAGCTAGTGTTAAAAAATGAAAAGGACATACCATTTTCAGCTCTGTGCTCTTTGTTGGTCACATGACCTGATCTTAGCTTTTCAATAACCAGCAAATATTGTCTCCCATTCAAAGTCACTCCTCTGCTGCCACCCTCAGGACAAACCTTAAAATAACACTTCATTCCCAGACATTCGTGCTAGGTCCATGACAGAGCTTTAACGCTTCCTCTGTTTCTGTCAGATTGTGTCAGCAGTGGAGTACTGTCACCAGAAGAGGATTGTTCACAGGGACCTCAAGGTACAAGAGAAATTCATACACTTTTCTTTCTCTGCCTCTGCCTAGCTTAAAATGTCAGGTTTCTCCTTCAAGCACAAAGTCTTCACAACAGCCACCATACAAGCTGGTTTCGCTTTTATCCCATTTTCCCAGCTAGCTTCAGAGTGCATTAAACTGGAAGTCATGCGTGTATTTTTCATTCAAAATGACCTCCTTCTATATGTTACCTCTGTTCACACACATAATGACAAAAGAACAGGTCAGTTATCAGATATCTGATTATAAGGATCGCTGTCTGACCAAAAAAGAAGTCCCCACATGGATTGACAAAGAGGTAGGAGAAACTCATTAGAAAAGCACTTCAGTGTTGTTATGGTTCAGCAGCAACAAGTCATTTAACTGTTAACTGATGCAGTGAGGAACTTCTCCTTCATTCCATAATCAGGTCAGAAAACACTTCCTGCCATCAAGCGCAAGACTTTACTCTGTTTGAGAACACTTCTGTTATTAGTCTACTTAAGCAAACACAGTCAGACTTATACGCACTTATATATTATTAAAACCATGTAGGATACTGGTACGTCTAGGAAGAAATGTGGCTGGAAAAAAATGATGAACTAATCTGACTTAAATGTTTGGCGAAATCTTATAAAAGAAAATTAACAATAAACCAATAAAATGTTCAGCACTGAAATTATGAGCATATCCTGATATGAAGAAAATTGAAGGTATTGGGATTAAAAAGCTGTAACCTTATCCAAGACTGGATGTCATGTCATCCAGTCTTTAATTGAGGAAACATAAAGATTGGACAGTGACGCAGTGGACAGAAGATCATGTTGTTTACCTGGGACATTACTGAAACAAGACCTGACCTTCAAGTGGTCAGGTCTTGTTTCACCCCTAACCCCTAACCCTAACCCTGACCTTCAAGTGGTCAGGTCTTGTTTCAGCAGTTTTATGTGCCCCACAATTGAAATTGTCTGACTACCTGAATGTACTGAATTGCCTGGTTTTTCCATTATTTTTTTTCTCTTATGGCACAAACATATTCCAAGACCATATAAGAATTCACTCGATCTAATTAGGATCGAGTTGTTCATGGACTATGAGACAGCCTTTTTAAACTTTTTCTAGACTCTGGACAGGCCACCACAGAGGCCAGATCTCCACATCGCGGAGAATCTCTGGTAAATCTTTGAACGTGTGGGAGAAGACTTTCAGTGGCAGAACATCTCTCCAGTCATTGACACAAGATCTTGGCAAAAATAATTCAAGTCTGGATATAACTAATAATCCAAAAACTGCTGTAATCAAAGCTAAATCTGGTCCGACAACATTAGTTGGGTAAAATAGTGTCTAGCTTTCTCGTTCTTTTTCTTTTTCTTTTTTTTTTTTTGGAGTATGATGATGTGCATGGTTTTTGAGATTCGATCTTTCTTTCAGGCAGAGAACCTTCTGCTGGATGCAGACATGAACATTAAAATTGCAGACTTTGGCTTCAGCAACGAGTTCACTTTGGGCAGTAAGTTGGACACGTTCTGCGGGTCTCCTCCTTACGCTGCACCGGAGCTCTTCCAGGTGAACACTAATGTCCTCCTAACACTGAAACCTTTGCTTTTCAACAGCTGAAAGACCTTTTATTAAAATTTGGGAGCTTCGACTCCTTTTTTTTGACTTTATAACTTTATTGATTTTATAACTTTGGTGGTTTCGTTGGAAGTTTAAGTTGAGCTATTAAAATTAGTCATGTTATTTTTAGATTGAAAAGACATTAGAGTAAAGCCAGTAACCTATTTAGAGCAGTAAGCTTTGTGGTTTATGTGGTTCTGTGATCCTCCAGGGGAAGAAGTATGATGGGCCGGAGGTGGACGTCTGGAGTCTGGGAGTGATTCTCTACACGCTGGTCAGCGGCTCGCTGCCCTTCGATGGACAGAACCTCAAGGTTGGACAAATTTATGGAGACAATGTGGTGTTGTGGGGTTATAAAACACCAAAAACCTTTCAGTACTTTCTGTTCATTAGTAAAGACAGGGTAATTATACAACAGCTCTGCTGTTGTATAATTATAATTACTGAAAGGAGACGTTTTCTGGAAGATGAGACATTTGAAAAATATTCTAATAGCATTTTAGTGTAAAAGTTATACTCATCAACATTTTGAAGCTATGTTAAATGACAAAGTATGTTTAATTTTTTTCATCGCCACATCATTGATCTGTAAGTCTCTCCCTTCACTCCAGTTTTACAAAAAGTAAAAAGAAAAAATCTCTGGTCATACATACTGAACAATATGTTGCATTCTTTCATGTTATTCCAGTTAGCAGTCAAATTACAAACCCAAAGCGTCCTTACTGTGAACGTGTATGCACGTGTGCACACAGGAACTAAGGGAGCGGGTTCTCAGAGGAAAATACCGGATTCCTTTCTACATGTCAACCGACTGTGAAAACCTCCTGAAGAAGCTGCTGGTCCTGAATCCAGGGAAACGAGGCAGCCTGCAGGTAAAACCCGCACACCTTAACACTCAAAACAAAACAAAAAAGAAAGAAAAAACACTTTATCTGCTCAAACTGCAGATTTTTCATCTTCCACAATCCAGATGCGATTAGTGATGCAGCTTCATATAAAATGTATATGTGACTCTTAGTGTTCGTTTCTTCCAGCCAACGGCTGTTCTGGGTTGCACAACAGTAGATTCTGTATGTGTTGCTTTTCAGCAAATTATGAAGGATCGATGGATGAACGCTGGCTATGAGGACGAGCAGCTGAAGCCCTATGTCGAACCGGAGCAAGACCTCAGTGACCTCAGACGCATTGGTCAGATACAGTACTATTTGATTCTTCGAAAAAACTTGTCACCAAAGTTAAAAATATACCTAGTCCTGGTTTTATACTCTGAAATGTTCTGTTGTACTGACACAAACAGCACTCTGAGGTGGAAATAATGTTTGTGTCTAAACTGACTCTGTACAGTGACAAAACAGACATCTCTCTCTCTGGAACCTACATTATCTAAAGTTGAGAGTCTTTCCCTCTGAATCCACATCCCCTCAGTTTCCCCTCCCCTCAGGTTAAGAAGCTGGCGCCATCCTCGATATCTCATTATCATTTCATTTTCACTTCAGTAATCAGTCTGCTTATTTCTATCAGCGCAGATTACTCATCCCCCCTTCTGTCCTTGTTCACAGCCTCCCGTATTGATTATCGTAACTCTCTCCTCTTCAGTCTCCCTCACAAATCCCTCTTTAAGCTTCTAATGCCCCAGAATTCAACTGCTGGACGCGTCACCAAACACCCCTCATTTCACCACATCATCCTGGTCCTGCAGTATACTCTGAACACCATCAACAACCTCGCTCCTCCTCATCTGTCATATCTCCTCCTCTCGCTCCCTCAGGTCATCCTCCTCCACCCACCTCACTTTGGCCTCCACCTGCCCCACCACCATTGACTCTGGAATTCAGTCCCACCAGACATCATTTTCTCTCACTCTGATCAGACTAAAACCTTCAGATTCATTGTTTAATGACAGTGGTTACCCTTTGACTTTTCCTTTTACAACCACGAACCCTATTTTTGTTTTTAGCATGACCTCTTAATTATTATTATATATTATATATATATATATATATATATACATACATATATTTATATACGTATGTGTGACCTGATGTGACTGGCTAGAGCCCCTCCCAGACTTGTTTTCTGTGAAACCAAATATTCCACCCATGTTGGAAATGTCATAACCAGACAAACGCGATTGTGCTGTTTTTGGTTTTTAACTGCAGAGATTACTCCCTGACGTAAAGTTTCACTTTGGAGACTACCATAAACCATAGCTGAGTGTCCTGTGTTTATGTTTTTTCTTGTTTGTTTGTTTGTTTTGTTTTTTTGATTCATCAGAACTCATGGAAACGATGGGATTTTCTAAGGACGACATAAGAAAGGCGTTGGACAGTCAGAAATACAACGAGGCGACTGCAACTTACCTGCTGCTGGGGAAAAAGTCTTCGGAGGTTTGTGAAAGCTCCTCGTTCTCCGTCTTCTCACCAGTTTGCTATTTTTGATGATGCCATTTTCATCAAAGATACATCTGGACCAATCTAGGCTCACTTCCTAAATGCCGTGCCACATCCAGTCTATGAATGAAGCAGTTCTCTACCCAGAATCCTCTGTTGTGTTTCTCTCCTCAAGTTTGAAGCCTCTACAGAGTCTTTCTCCAGCTGTAACCTGGTTCAGAGGACTCGACCCGTTAGTGACATTAACGGCTCCAGTCAGTCCCCTGCACACTCTCGCAGTGTAACGACCACTCAGAAGCAGCGGCGCTTCAGTGACCATGGTAAGTTCTTGTCCGATCAGACGTCCTTTCACAGCTCATTACTTCTCACCCTTTAGTCCTGGAAGATTTTTGTCTTTTATGCACTGGCATGTGAGTTTTGACTTTTGACTCGACTGGAGGGAATTGGTTCATAAATTGATTACAATAATTTTGACTGAATTGGATGACAGTTTTTGACTGTATCTACTTTGTCTTGTTTCTGTGTACAGTGTCTTGAGATTATGTTAATTGGATCATCTGTGTTTGCTATTTCAGTGGCGCCCTCTATACCCCCACCTGTCTCCTATACCAAGCGCTGTCATGCCAACAGTGTGGACAGTGACAAGAAGGGGGAGCCGGCCTCCCCCATGGGAATGCAGGACCGCAGGAAGTCAGCCACAGCCTCAGGGGTGAGAACGCTCAAAGTTTGCTCTGAGACCAGTTCTTTCTGGCCTTCCAGGATTAAATCAGGTTTTAAGTTCAACGGTAGACATCGCTAGATCGTAAGTCCTTTCTAACCTTGTTGAGTCAGTGATTATACGTGCAAGTTTGATCACAGACATATTTACAGACTATAATACAAACCCTTTTCTTTAAGTTCCAAATGAAGTAAATTTGTCAGTCCTCAGACTGTTAGATTTCCAAATACACAAGTTTGGTGATAAATCTGAATTAAAATTAATTCTTTTTCCTGCTAAAGTAGAGAAGAAACCTGTTGGATGGTCAGTCTGTGCAGAGCTGCCTTGTGTTAATATCTCAGTTTAACTAGATACCACATCCACTAAAGAATTTAGATCAACAGCTTGTAAGGCGTTGGGTCCGACTGTAACCTGTGTGTTACAGAGCATGACTCGGAGAAACACGTATGTCTCTGAGAGGAGCAGCACCGAACGACACTCTGCTATTCCCAATGGGAAGGACAACAGGTGAGATGTGATCTGGCACTTTTAATCTGCTCTTACTCTCCAAATACATAGCTCCCTTGCATCTTTGTGTTTCAGTCTACCTGAAGTAAGTGCCGCATCCCCCTCTCCATCGCCGGGAGCAACCGGCTCCTCGACTCGTCCCCGTCATGTCAAATCCATGTCAGCCTCAGGACATCCCATGAAGTCCTGCCTTCCCCCCATTGATGACAACGCAGAGTATCAGAGGTAAACCGTCTCCCGTTTCACATGCTTTACGTTTCAGTCAGCAGGTTATTTAGGGTCTTCATGTTAACGCCACTCCATCTTCCCACAGCCAGGCCCCATCATCACCTTCAGCCTTCAGTGTCACCAGCAGCAGCGGCACTCCAGACCGGGCTCGTTTCCCCCGTGGTTCTTCCACCCGTTCCACCTTCCATGGCGCCCAGCTTCGAGATCGTCTGCCCGCCACTTACAACGGCCCACCAGCCTCGCCCAGCCTTCCGCAGCACACCACTGCCTCATTAGCCGTGCCGCAGCGTGGCAACTCCACGTCCCTCATTGGCAAGATCACCTCCAAGTTTTCACGCAGGTCAGTGGCAGCTGTCGGTCATCGGGTCTCCAAATGTAATACAGCTCAATTTGTTGACAAGCTCAGCCTCATCACCCTCGTTTAGTCTGTGTGTTTTACACTTGTGTCACATTTGTGTCATCATCCAAAACAGCCATTAAGAGATTGGTCTAATTTTAAACCTACCGGTAGTCAAAGTTTCAGTGAGCTCTGAGGTGTTGTCATTCCACCTCAGCACGTTGGAACGGCAGTGAAATTTAAATCCTAAAAGTTTTCTTTTTAATTTATAGAAAAGAAACAATGCTTTAAGAAACATTGAAGAAACATTTTCCCTTTTGATGTATCACCAGCACAATTAAACTGTACTTTTTAAAATATTTCAGATCCCTGTAAATCAAACTAAAAACACCTGATTCAAGAATCAGGCCTGGTGGTAAATAATGAAACATTTGAATGGAACGATGATGGAAGTTCATTATCAGTAAACTTCTATTCAGAGGTGCAGTCTGTAGTTTCAGCTGGAACAGACTGTTTCAGCTGGGCTGCTCTGTTAACAGCTGGTTGTTTGGTTTGACTCCTCCAGGAGCTTCTCAGGTGAGCCCAAAGAGGATGGCCGTGAGTCCAAACCTCGGTCCCTGCGCTTCACCTGGAGCATGAAGACCACCTCCTCCATGGAGCCAGGGGACATGATGAAGGAGATCCGGAGGGTTCTGGATGCCAACAACTGTGACTACGAGCAGCGGGAGCGCTACTTGCTTTTCTGCGTGCACGGCGATGCCCGCCAGGATACTCTGGTTCAGTGGGAGATAGAGGTGTGCAAACTGCCCCGCCTCTCGCTCAATGGCGTGCGCTTTAAAAGGATCTCTGGCACATCCATAGCCTTCAAAAACATTGCCTCAAAAGTGGCCAACGAGCTCAGGCTCTGAAGAATGTCCTGTTATTATTCTTAACACTTTGAAGTGAGTTTTTCTGCTCCTCTCCCTCACAGATTGATGCCTCGTACGTTACAGCGGCCATGTTGGAGTCGGCGCTGTGACAGGGTAGAGGCTGTATGACTCAGCGAAATCTCTCCCTATTATACCTATCACAAAGATTATTTAATGTTCTCACTAAATGTTGATGCAACTCAAGCCAAATATTAATGTTAGCTGAGCTCAGAAATGTACTGCAGGTTGTGGTTCATCTCTCAGCGCTGATTCAGCGCGATGCAGAGCAAAGGCTGAGGCTGATGAGAGACGACAGCCGTCCCCCAGTCTGTTTACCAGGGTCCACCGTGCTGGAGTAGACTTTATCTAGGTTAATTACTGTTAGGAAAACATCTTTGTTCACACTGAAATGTTGAAAACGGAGTTTTCATGTTAAATTCAAACCCAGTGGACTGTCAAAGGGATTAAAACTGATTTAAGCCCCTCTCAGATTTCGAAAGTTTGTCAGTTGTAGTGAGTCAGTGAGCCCTGCTGGAAGTGAGCCAACCACCTGCATGTGATCAGGATTTTTGCAGTTATTGCGGTGCATGCCGAATCGTTACCCAGTCTGTTAACCAACTTGAAACTGACTCCAAACTGTAACCCGGTTTCTTAAACGCAAGTAAATAATGGAACCCCAGCGCTGCTCCACCTGTGCAGCTGGACGGCATGTGCAAGGACATAAAGTTAAACATCTTCCTGTGTGCAAAATTAATCCATTTATCTGTCACCATGTGCTCATTTCCTACAGAAGGTGCAAAACTTTCTCTTGCTAGAGAGCCAGCTACGTAGCTTGGAAGTCCAAGCACAAAAAAGAGCAGCCTTGGCTAACAAATAAGAACTAACCAAATATAAATTCTGTCTGAATGTGCAACCCAGTCGCCCTCCAGAAGGCCTCAGAGATTCGTTCGAGGAAACGAAGCTGTTTCTCAATCCCGGTTCAAAATGATTGTAGAATGACAGCAGTGTCACATCCCTACATTTACAATTAAAAAGTGTGACATTTACACACTTTGCATGATGTGAAAGTGTCATAAGACTCATGTTTGCCACCCACAGAAACCTTTGTTTGAAGTTAGGAGACCAGGGCCAGAGGCTTTAATCCATGACTGTCATTCATCACACCTGGGTTCTTTTTTTTTAAATTCTTACTGAGATTGAGTCAACAAAATACAAAATAAATACGTCACATGAACCCTGGCCTGCAGAAAACAACAGGCAGCATAAACGCTGCAGTCTCAAAAGTTTGGATGACACTGCCACACCTCGTCATTGTGGACAAAAAGGTTTTAGAGTGACAAGAGCTGGGGCAGGAGGTGAGTAGGAGAGGTTTCACGATTAGAAAAAGTAGATATAAAAAGAGTGTTATTTGAAGACGCCTCATCCTGAGATGTGACTGTGTTCAAATTCACGAATGAGAAATGAGAGGAGGACATTACACAGAGCAGCAGCTCGTGATGAGTCATGACTTCAGCTCAACGTCCACTTTACAGAACAAAGAGGTACCAAACGCCGCCAACGCTGATATCGCCACATTTCAAGTTTATAGTCCGTATGGAAGCAGTCAAAACATCCAGCAATCCAAGCAGTGCATTAAATCAATTATCCGGCACATTAAGAGACCGCCAAAAACAAATTATAGGACGTTTTACATCTATGCAGTACAAATAATAATAATGTAAAAAAAAAAAAAGAGCATAACCACCCAAACATGATCTCTCCTATGATCCTGTCTCTCCACTCCTTAAATGAACTGTAAACTTTGTTCTGACTTACTAATAAATGGATCTTTGCACACGTGTCCCAGTTTAATGCTAGAGTAATGTGAAAAAGATAGATACACGAGGATGACCAGCAGGTTGCAGTGATGACCACGGCCAAATGAAACTACACACAAAAAAGGCATTTTAAAGCAAAGTGGTTCTCTTAAAGTGACGACCAGTGAATGAAAGGAAATGGAACTATTGTAACATCTCACAACAAATCTGCTAAATCAATCACATGAGAGGTCTGCGGTATTGGACTGTGTCAGTAAAGCTGGCGCCGTCCTGATTTGTGGGTTGCACAGATTCCTGCAGGTGTGATCCTCGCTGTCGTTTGAATTAGGAAGGAAATGCGACGCCTGCGACCTCTGACCTCCACTCCCCCACTGTCCGACGGCAGCTGGACACAGCTGGAATGTTGTTAGAGCACTTAGTTATTTCAGGACTCCAAACATGAAATTGTAACTTATTTTTACATGTATAGAAGACATTTGTTGACATTTTGTCGTTTCTCCCTCCGTTTTAACTGAGATGTTACATAAAACATCCACCAGGTTCACGCAAGCAGGTGCACCACAGATTTGTCCTGATTTACATTCAGTCTGTCAACACCTTATATTTCCACTCGGCTGAAATTTGTATTGTATATCTTTTATGCCTTCATTTTTTAACAAAGGGAGAATTCGTTTTGAGGTTGTTACCTGACAGATTCTGTCAGTGAAACTTTTGATCTCTTCTGCAACAGTGCTTAGCAGTGAAGCTGATATACCTGATCACCCGCACAGACAACACAATTGTTGATCATTTATCCATCAAAAATAGACATTGATTTGCTATTCCTCAGTGAACTTCTATCCATCCCTGTCTAGACTTTAGGGAGTTCTCCCCATCATGGTGAAACACCCCCACACCGTCTGATGGCAAAGGCAGCAGCAGAGCCCCGAAGACGGGTTAAATCTCTCATCATCTCTCAGCACTGTTTCAAAAAGGAGCAAATCTTTTGGTTTTGGTTTGGTTTTTTGTTCAAATGTGCTGAAAAGATCAACGCTATCTTTGGGAAGTACGCATGTCTTCATGCAGTAGAAGCACTGTTTTATGTTGTAGGTGTAAACTATAAAAACAACCACATCACTGGGACGTTTAGTGGAGTTAACGTTCGGTAAATCCTGTTTATACTCACGTGTTCCCACTCAGACAGCTTACTCAAATCTATGTGTAGGTCCAAACCAACAGCTTGTTTACCTTTTGTTGTTGTCTCTGTGGCTCTTTGTCTCAACCAAATGACAGAAATATGCTGTTATTAATAAACAGAGCCAGAAACGTCCTAAAAGAGAAGCTCCTTGTAACTTTGTGTGAACCAGACCAGCAGAAGCTGAGGACTGTTTCATTCTGCTTCATTAGACTGGTGGACGACGGACCAACGGACCCCGGTGCTGCTCTCTGATTTGTTCTGACGTGAATGTTTGATCGCATCCTCGAAAAATCTGACAACTGTCTTGAATCTGCTCTTTGAAATTGAAAGTGACAACCTTCCTGCTCAGATTGCATCGCTGCACTTCCCACTTGCTGTAAACACGATTAACTACAATGTTTTCACATTTTTGTTTTGAACGAAATGCAAAAGAGACAAAACCAGAAGCGAGACTGCTGTTTGCTGAGGTGTGTGAAGATGAAGTGTGTACACTTGAAGCCTGATTCTGTAACAGTGGAGCTCTGCAGCACAACGTTTGGTCATATGTGAACTGTAGCAGCACATCTTTTCACTCATTGTTGGTTTGGTTCTGTTCTGTGGATTTGATGCTGATGTCAAGTTTCCTGTGAGCAGCTATAGAAACCGAATAACAAATGATTTATTTGTCTGTTTCTTTCATTTGTATTATTCTTTTCACCGTAATGTTTTTTTTTTTCTAAGTTGGCTGAACATCAACACTGCAGCTAGGAGCTCTGCCTGCCTCTCAGGTGGTCCTGGAGGTTTAGTGTTCACTGGTTGTCTGCCATCGCTTGTACTGTGTGTATCAGAGTGGAGTACTGTTGCCATAAAGAGCGTATTCTTTTCATTTGTGACACGGTTTTCTTGCTTTCATGCTCAGATATTTAGCTTTTTACCCTCAAACTCAGTGCTCACTCTGTGCTTCAGCCCCAAACGTCCTGCAGTCACATTCACATCTGGCCGTTGCTCCTCACACTCACTTTTCTGCAGCGCAGATTCTTGGACTTTGTTTTCAAATGACCACGGTTGGGTTTGCCTGATGGGACATATTTTTTTATGTCGTAGTCACAGAGTTCCTCACAGCCAGCGTTCAAGTTAGGTCCAGTTGTGTAAAATCTCTTGTTGTAATTCAGTCCAGCTGAGAAGTGTGCGCTGAAGGGTTGGGCTTTGTGTCACAAGTGTATTTAGAGGAGAGTTTGTGACTGGACGTGTTTTCTCTGGGAGGGTGGGAGGAGCCAGCTCTGTGTTTTCCTGATGTTGTGTTCAAATATCGACAAATCCAGAAATGACTTACCTTAGATGTAAGCGTGCCTTCAGGCCCGCCGTGACCCTAAACAGAATTCAAGTGGCTGAAGAGCATGAATGAAGGAATTTGTTCATGAGCTGTTTAGACTCAGTGTGAATGTATATTTATTCGGGATTGACTTCCAAATGACGCCATCATAAATGTATGCGTTTGTATTTTACTGGTTTCGTTTTTTATGGGGAAAATGATCTGCTGATGATCTGAGTTAAGCAACAACAGACTGAGAGGAGCTGGAGAGCTCTGATCCGAGCACAGAAACACCACAACAGCGCCGTGGGGTGTAATCTGAACATGAAAACAAGGACGTTTGCTCTCAACTGAAAAAATACAGTCTTGACTAAATATAGTAATATAACTCATATGTATTCTGTAGCACTTAAAATGAGAGAATAAGGGGAAGAAAATCAAATGTTGTGTCCTTATGTGATAGAAATCTGCGTAGCCACATTGTGTGGTTTGAAAATCACAGTGTCTCAATGTCATGTGGGAAAAACTGTCAGTCTGAGCCTTTTACTTAAACATGTCCTGGTCCTGGGTTTGTAGATGGCAACATGTTCCGGATGACTGACTGATCACCTGACTCCTCGGCAGCAGGAAAGTAGCAGACATGCAGTGTAGTCATTAAAGGCTCATTTTAAATAAAAAGCACAGGAAAAAAAACTCAGAATGAGTCATTCTCTGTTGCGTTAATGCCACTGTGGGATGCAAGGTAACTGTTTGGATTGTACATGGTACCAGTTTCAGTGAACCCAGGATGTGTTTTTGTGATGCTCTCAGTGACTCACCTCAGCAGGAGAGCAGCTTTCCCTGGGTCCCATCAGTACCAGTATGTCCAAGTCAATGTTGCTACATACATCTGTCATGTTTATACAACGGGAGACTGAAGCGGAACTCCATCAGTCCACTACTCCAGGTACGTTTGAGTTCCTTTCAGTTTTCATGATGCGATGAGGTAGAGCATCTTAAAACTAGAAGACTGAAGTGGAACTGACTCAGCTGGTTAAAACTGAAGACTAAGTGGAAGAAAACTGGTTCCGATTGGACCTATTTTAACAGATACTGATGATTTTTTGTTTTGTATTTTTGATGCATCAGCTGAGCAATAACAACTTTTCTCAATAATCAATGAACATTATCCACAAGGCCGTGTCATCCGCAGGAGCAGTCACTCCTGACTGCTTTTATTTGGCAATATTTTTCTATACCCATTCTAGTTATTCAGATGTTACTTTATTAACTATAGAATGGTCCTGCATCCAACACTCCTGCCTTTGCAACACTGCTTAAGTGCTCATTTTTATAACATGAGAGGTTGTAATAACATGATACGTTTCTGCAACACTAAACAGGCTACTAACATATTTAACAATACATTAATATAATGTCGTAGGCAGTGTGGGAAACTTTGAGATCATTTATCAATCATTTGGATTTTTCGTTTCCAGCTAATATGAATTAAAATTGACAAATTATGTCTTTTTTACAGTTCTGAGGTCGTCATGAAATTTCTGCTACATTCTTTAATCAAAATGTAATAAATAGTCCAACTGCTCCATTTTCGTGGCTTTACAGGGTGGAGGTGAACCATGTAGCTCACTCCACCTGTGTGTCTTATGTGGGAAATACGTGATTCAGCCAAGGCCGGTATCGAGCAACAAGTCCTCGTGCAGGTGTTACTGAGTCACATTGAACTGGCCCGGGTAGTCCAAACACTCACCACAGACTGAGGTGCTGAAGCGAGTCAGTCGGTCGCCAAACACTCAAAAGCTCTGGTGCACGTAGGCTTCGATAAACCCCGGGGTTCACTGCCTCAGGTGAGAAAACAAACCTTGTAAGCAATAATCAGAATGTCCCATCAGCTTGTTTTCACCTCATAAAAACCAAGATCCATGTTTGACTTTTGAAAGTCTTTGAATAAAGTCACACAAAGGAAAAGCTCCTCATCTGGTTTTGGTGTAAAATTAATAAATGAATTAATGTTAGCACAAAACAAACCTGTGCACTTTCATTAAAGACAAGTATAAAAGCTTTTTGTAGGTTTGGTCCCTTTTTTTTTTTTTTGTTATTTCTTTCTACTTTTAGCAGTGGAAACGTTTCTGGATTCGGGACAGTTGAGGCCAGTTACACCGATGACATGCCCTGGTAACTGCTAAAAGTCACAATTCTTCGGAGTGACATGTAAGATACGCTAAACTAAGCTAAGATACACTTTATTTTCAATCTACAGATACAATGAAGTGCATTTTAAAAAAGAGAGAGAGAGAAAAACCATGAAAAGGACTCGGCAAGAATAACACGTCTACTGTCATGATAAATAAAATGAAATAAATGCACATATACAAATCACCTGCTATTGCAGAGTTGATATTGCGTTTATATTTGACATATTTGAACAAATATTGTAATATTGCATATAGATGATATATATTCTGCGATGGACTGGTGAGCTGTCCAGGGCGTACCCCTGCCTCTTGCCTATAACGGGCTGGGATTGGCTCCAGCAGACCCCTGTGACCCAGAAGATGGATTCAGTGGATATGGAAAAATAAATGGATGGATGGATAATATCTAAAAATTCAAAACTCTAAAAGCTCATGGCTGGAGAGATGAAGAGAATGAGGGTAAGTAATTTGGGTATTAAATATCCTGACAGTCCATGGGGAAAAAACTGTTTTTCAGTCTATTCATCCTGCTTTTGATGCTCCTGGACTGTTGTGGAGGAGATGGTAACCTGGATGGAGCTGATCACGGCTGATCCTCCTTGTGCTAAAGAGCAATGTAGAGCTGGTGAGCCTAGGACCTTTTCAGGTGACTCAATCATCCTCTGCAGCTTTTTCTTGTCAGCTGCTGTGCAGCCAAGAACGCAGTGATTTAGTCTGCCAGCACTCCCTCGATGAGGCTGGTCACCAGCAGCTTCTCCTCCAGTCTGCTCCTTCTGAGAAACCTCAGAAAATGGAGATGCTTCTGAATGTTTCGCCGCTGTATCTGCTGGCCAGGAGAAGTCCTCAGAGATGTCTCAGGAGGAATGTCTGTCCACAGTGTCCACTGATCCAAGGAGGAGCAGGGTCTTCTGAAGTCCACAAGGAAAGCTTGTTTGTGCTTCTACCAGCCTCATATCCCATCCCTGTAGTCAGACTTTTCTCTTCCAGTAGTAAATCCCACCATGGGGGTATTGTCTGCAAATGTGATAATTGTGTTAGTGGGGTGACTGGGAGTGAGGTCATGGGTGGAGATGGAGTTCAGGAGCAGCTGTGGGTGGTTAATAATAAACTGTTTAATCCGGGCACAGGGAGCAGGAGGGAAGTCCAGGACAGCTGATCTTTTAAAAAGAATGTTTGTCAGGATGGTGTTGAAGGCCAAGCTGAAGTCAATAAAGGACAGTCGTGTTTGCATCTGTTTTTTATCCTATTTGATATAAAACCTTAACTGTCACTGTTGGTGTTTAATGTTGTAGATCCTTAAAAAGCACCTCACTCAATACAGATTCATGCAGTTTAAAAGGAATAAAATAACAGTAATGATAATGAAGCAGCAACATAAAAGAATGTGTGATTTTCCAACAGAAGTGGAAATGCTGATTTGTCAGAGCTCGGCAGTTTCCTGTTTGACTGGAGTCCATCATGAACAGACTGCAGAGAGGGAGCTGCATTTGTGGATTCTGTTTTTGTATTTCATGTATTTGGAACATGGAGTTGTGGCTGGTATATATATTGTATTCAGCAAGGAGGTTCTGCAGTTACTTCCACAGACAAGAAGTGATTAAAATGAGTCAGTGAAGCAAAGAAAGTGGATTTTAATTCAACCAATAGAAGGTTAATAAAAAAAGAGCATGGGCAGTTAAAGGCATAGTCTATAGTCCAATAAAGTCCGAGCAACCAAAATCACTAAGACACTGAAAGAGTGAAAGAAAACAGTCCAGATAGGATTTTAAAAACGCAAGCAGATGGAAATAAATGAAGGCAATAACAAGGATGGGACCCTGATAAACACAGAACAAAAATGATTTAAAAAAAGAATAAACAAAATTCAAATTAGCCTTAACAAATCATTTTAAAGGACATTTCAGTTCCAAAAAGGTATCATTTCTGAGCTTCTGAGCCTTGGCATCTCTTAGAAGTGGACAAAGTGTCTTTTGGTAGCAGAACTGACAAAGACCTTTCCATCCCCCTGATAAGGTCTTTTGCTAATCCCCCAAACCTGCTGAGTGAAAATGAGCCGTGCCTTAGTGCCTCGGTAATGAAAGAAGACCCACAGATCTGTCCTGCACCGAAGGCGTCCTGGTATTTATGATGTCTCAGTGTGACATGACACATTGTACATAGAATAGGACCAAGTAAATAAGTTTTCACAAGCAGTTTTTATGCTCATCTGACATAATTAAATACATGAAAAAACAATGGACAGATCCTTGAAGTCTTTGTGGAAACAAGATCAATTGTTTTTCATTAGGAGATGTGTCCAAAAGGGACTCTGTCTCCATTAAACTCTGTTAAAATGTCCAGCTTCACAGTACAGAGACACAGGCTTAGCATCCGAGCTACTTCTGTGTGGGAACGAGTTCATCGATGTCTCTGCTGGCCTCCAGCCTCTTCTCCATGGTTATAAGCAGCTTGACTCCATCCACCACCAGCTGAGTCAGTTCCACCTCACTCAGGCCGAAGGTCGCAGCGTTGCTCACACGATACAGAGCCGGGGATCCTGGTGGGGAAAAAAGATGCGTTTGTAAACACAGCTGTCATTCTGATAAAAATGAATCCTGAAAACCTAAAGAAAAAAAGTCATTTTCCAGAAATGTTTCGCTACAAAGAAATTAGCAGTTAAAATCAATGAAAAAGTATTTACTATCTGCTTGGATGTCAACCTGTGGAGGTATTTAAGTATTCCTTTCTAGTACCTGAGCAAAAGTTGGACAGACAACCTGATTTTAGAAGGTAAGAATTTGGTCAACAGAGGAATTCTGGGTCAGCTCAGTGACTGCAGGAGCACAAGTGGCTGCAAAACTTGACTCTACAAGGAGATTCAGTTTACATGATGATGATTATTAATAGTATTATTAATATTATTATTATTATTAGTAGTAGTAGTAGTAGTAGTAGAAGTACCAGAGTGAGGGCCTACTCCCAGCAGCCTTAAGCATTTCTGTGTCCAACAGCTGTGGGGATTCCCTGGACATTATGAAGACTTTTTTCATTTACAGTTTCACAGTTAATAGAAATACTAAAGTATCAGTGAAAGGATTTGTCAATTTGTATTCTTTCCTTCACATGTAAGAAGAAGAGAAAATCCATTTGCGACATGTTCATGTAGACACTGTTAAGACCATGTTTAGCTGAGTACAAGCTGACCTTAGGTTCTTCAGACAAATATGAGTTATGGATTATTCCTAGATACCTGTTTTGTTCATGCAAATCCTCAGCCTCTTTAGGACACCCTGCAGACGCTTGTGCTGAGGAAGGTGTTGCAGTTGGAGGTCAACATTGATCCTTAGACCCGTTCCAACATCAGCGGGGGAGCTCGTCACCCATCCCAGCTGCTGCTTCCAGATGAAAGGGTGCCTGAGCGCTCTGTAGAACTCCTCCAGCTGGACATGTGCAGGGCAAAGCAAGCAATGGGTCAGAAATGTGAAGATCCTGAAAATCAGTCATGGAAGTCCTGGGGACTGCCTGCTCTGCAGATGTTACCCTGTTCGAGCAGTCCTGACTCCAATTCATTCATCTTTATCAGGCTTTGGCAGACCTTAATGACAGATAAGCCATGAGTGAATCAGTTGCTCTGGAGCAAAGGTAGAAGCAGAACACTGAGAGAAAAAGGTTCTCAGGACCAAAACTTCAAAACTCAGGTTTATATGGCTCTATTCTGCTGTTCCAACAAATAAACCTACAACAGCCACATCACAAAACACTAGGACTCTATGAGAAATGCAAAACAAAACCGAAAAATAACTAGTGATTTAAAGGAGGATTTAAAAGAAAAAAGATTCATTTCAGACCACATAAAATATTTCATGTTCTGTATCTCATCAGCTTCTTGTTATGTGTTACAATACATTTTTGTGCAACACTTTCCAAAATAATAATAATAAAAATAATAATAATAATAATAATATGAAGGTACAGTGTAGGTCTGTGGAATGAATAAAGAAATTACAAATAAAAGAAGAAGAGTATGTGGACTTGTCTTTGCTTACTAGCCCCAACACATGGGTATTATATATGTTTAAAAATGCATACAGGGATCACATCACGTCTTATGTACCAGAACCCCTAAAAGTCATTTTAGTCTTGGATTTAATAAAACATGTCATTATGTATTAAAGAAAAGTTAAAGCACAATGGAGATTTGTCACCTGACTGAGGATGTCATTGTCATTTTAATTAAATGTTGGTGTGATCTCGCTGAGACTGAGCCTTCACTGACCTTCTGCAGGTGGATGCAGATGCATTTAAAAGCTTCTGCCACATTTGCGCTTTCTTGTGTTGACACCAGCCTGAGGTGGTCCTCCATGTTGACCCAAACCACCAAGCTGCCATCTTTACTCAACCTGCAGGAACAATATGGTGCATTAAGTTTTTAACTGAAAAGCTTAACTTTCACAGTACTTCTTTGAACAAGAAAAACTGCCACAAGGTCTATCACTAACAGGTTGTGGTGTCAAAGTGACTTGTTTTGTATTTATAGATAGAAAAGTGGGACATTTGGTTTTCTGCACAGGGATATGAAACCTTGATCTCTCAGAATTTATGGTGGTTATTGGTCTGATACACAATAAACACCATTTTAATTTGAGACATGCTTTTATCCAATGTTCCTCACATGTACATACTTATGGATAATGTGCTTTCGGTTGGATAGTTTGACATGTAAACAAATGAAGGTCAGGGTCAAACCATGTGATCAAAGCTGGTCTTTTCTATCCTAGCAGCCCAACCCTCTCATATTAGGAGAAATCCAACGGACCAGACCGCTCGAGCATCAGGCCAGTCCCGGGCCACACCGCTACGGAACTGCAAACAGGACGGAGGCTTGAGGTTCAGCCCCATCTGCTGGTCCTGGTCCAGGTCCTCCAATAAGAGGAGGCGTCCTGGCAGCTCGTCCTCCAGACACCGTAAAGCTGAAACATGGAGGAGACGGTGGTCAGCTCGGAGTAGCTCCTGCATGTCTGCACCGGTTGGTAATGTTAGTCTTGATTTCAGACAGGCATGAGGTTTAGCTATATATTATATATTTGACCTAATTTATTAATGTGTGCATATACATATGCAACTGTAAAGAGCTATTCCACATGGCACAAAAATATGCACATCTTTAATCACACCAACTTGAGAATCAAATATGTTTTAAAACAATTGTCAGTATTTGAAGGAGGAATAAAAAGCTGGCTGAGGCGAGAGATGAAGTTTTGTTTTTCTTTTCCTTCAGATCCATATGGCTGGCCTTGGCTAACAGTCTGATTCTTTGTAAGAAGCAGAGACAATGCTGCATCAGATTGTTTCAGTGGTCTTTCATTTTCTTTTCTGTCCATTCCCTCTCAGAGTGACCTGTTCAGCAGCTGTGTGTGGGCTGCTGAGATTGTGTCCGTCCACAGAAAAAGCCTTTGATCAGAACCTTTCCTGGCCAGCGAGAGGAGCTGTCTGCGCTCTCCTCGGCTGCAGTGCGTTGGGAAGCAGAAGTCTTCAATGGCTCGAACAGCACTGACCTCACAGCATACAGCATATGACCTGTCCAAGTCATCACCTCCCTGTAAACACACGTGCACACACATCCATGAGAAGTGTGAGTTCCTGTCATGTTCCGCGTTGTTTCCTGTTGTCAGCTTTGCAGCTGTGGTGTGAGCTGCTACCTTTAAGTTATCAAAGTTGAAGTCGCTCTCTGGCGTCTGGCTGCTGATCTTGTGTTCATGATAGGCTTCAATGACTCGATCAAAGAAGTCACAGAACAGGATGTAGGACTGAGCATCACCTGCAGCACACCCCACGGACACTGGATCTGAGCAGTCACCTGCACACACAAGCATCACACAGACTCACATGGTCTTCAGGCGGCGCAGGGTGATGGTTTGTTTGTCAGAGAGCCATATTCCCACTGTTAAACTAGACAAAGGGCCACCCAATCTAACTATCATACAAGTTCAGTTCACTATTTTTAACACCTACTTTTAAACACCTTTAAATGAAGAGTTAGGACTATTCAGCAGTTTGCATGATAGTTCTCTTTAATTACAAACTACTTCTAATTTGTGGATCATCAGCTGTTCTGATAACTTTTCTATGTGTATTAATTTGGTCCATTTTTTTCAGGGCTTTTGTCCTTCTGCTCATACCAATAACAGTTTACCAAACTTAGCAGAGGAACAGGGGATGGAGGAGTTTCACTACTACATCAGAGATGACAGAGGTTCCCACAGGAATGAATGGACTTCGGAACATGTCGCATGAGTGCACAGAAACAAGAGGAAACAAGGAGTTAGTCTTTTTCTTTCAACACAGCAATACTCATTTTACCTTTGAGTCATATTTCCGGTGAATCAATACTTAGAAAAGAGTTAGTAGAGTCCTAACACTCAACTTTTTTTCCTTTCCTAGAGCAGTTGTTCTTAGGGGGTTCTGTAGAGAAACATATTAGTCCAGACTCTTTCCTGTAATCAAGTAATACTGTTATATAAAGTGTTTGCACCACTTTGCTAATATGTGCTAGCGTGGAGTTTAAAAAAGAATAGCTCTAAAGTGAGTGTACAGTTTTGTTTCTTTGTTTAGTGAAGTGACATGAAAAAGCAACTTGTCTAAAGGCATTCCTCAGCAACATAACAACGAATATGGGAGATGCAAACTGGAGGTGCTAGAAGAAATAAAGACGGGAACATTCTGTATAATGCTTAAACAAATACTGACAGAGTTGTAGCTGGCTATAAAAGAAGGCACGAACAAAACCAAACCATGGTTTAATCGACTGAAGACTTTGGTTAATAAAAGTACTTCTTAATTACTGACAATGAATGAAAAAAATCCACCTCTTCTCAAGTGGATTAATGAGACAATCATTGCTGGTGGCAGTGGTTGTGGTTCTAGTTTAAGTTTTATCTTTGGTGGATGAAATGCAACTTGACATCAGATCATTGACTTGGCCATAACATGCACAATCTTCCATCCCTTTAACCTCGGAAAGCCTTAAGCTGCTTTTTGATTCATTGTCCATCAGTACAGAGAAGCTGTGTTTAGCTGGAAACACCCAACACCATCAGAACCAAGATGTTTCTGTCTTCTATCACATCAGTGATTCCGGTTAACTTCAGGACTCGTATGTTGTACACAGAAAAACATGAACCATCCTGGTCTTCTTTATCTTTCTTGTCCTTCTGATTCAGATTGTCATCTGTTGTAGGACTGCGTTGGGTCTTAATCTGATTTTATCAAAGCCTAATCTTATTTTTCTAATTTTGAGCTTTATTAAACGTTCACAGCTAGTTGACCATGAGTTAAAATCAACTGCTTCTGAATGAAAACTCCATACTTGGAGTGATACTTGTTGCTATACTAATAACTACTTAATATTTAAAGTACCTAATTTAGGAAAATGTAAGAAATAGAGGGAGAGAAAGTCAGAGAACTGACCCCTCATAGTCCATGAACAGGCTGTAACTCCTGAACCCTTCATTAAATATGGATGTGTATAGTTTCAAATTCAATTTTGGAGTCTACACTTTAAATCTATGTCTATTATAAAACCACATCTTGATAACGTTTTGGGAAACAGCGTAAAAAAGCTCAATGTCAAAATATTTTCTCATCTCTTATTACATGTAGCCAAATGCTGCAGCAACATGTTCCAGTGAAAGCAAGCAGTCAGCTCTGAGATGATCTCCGTTGCTGTTTTCCTTATGAGCAGTTGAAGCAGGTGACTTTAAGAAACTTTTCTAAGTCGCTGCTGAGCAGGTCCCCCTACAGGCACGGAGCTCAAATCACTTTTCTGACGCAGTCTGGACTTTCACTCTCATTCTGTCTTGTTTGGTCATGCTTTCACTTTCTCTGTCAAAAATTGTCTGGGTCTCTTAGACGCTTCTGCACTGAAGTCCAGAGACGCCCAGCTCTGTGAGCTAGTTTCCTCATCGCTGATGTGTGACAGTGAAGAAAGAAACAGGTGTCTCAATAGACCAGGGGTGGCCAACCCTGGTCCTCGAGAGCCGCAGTCCTGCATGTTTTAGATGTTTCCCTGCTTCTTCACACCATGATACAAGTGGCTGTGTCATTGATAGACTTGTTCAGACCCTGATGACAACCTGTTAATGACCTTTAATGAGAATCGGGTGTGTTGAAGCAGGGAAACATCTAAAACAGGCAGGACTGTGGCTCTTGAGGACCAGGGTTGGCCACCCCTGCAATAGACCATCAAATTGGACGTACAGTTACTGCGTAGGTATTGCTCATAGTAGGAATGGGAGATAAAAAGAGACCACACTTTCTAAAAGTAATCAGATATTCCTTAAAAAGAAAATAAAACCAACATTTCACGATTTCAAAAATACTAGCATATCTCCCATTTAAATGTGAATATAGTTCTTGGAGAACGACCTCGACAGTGATCATCCTCCTGATCTCATTCAGCCATCACGGTGATGTCACCTGGTTCCTCG
>JAOWBL010000001.1:1614839-1627625 GCA_028564865.1 Zenarchopterus dispar
TGGGATGGGCTGGGATAGGCTCCAGCAGACCCCCGTGACCCAGAAATGGAACAACGGGTCAAGAAGATGGATGGATTATTTCCAGCACTGTGGAGTAGAGTTCCACAAACTTCTGGCCACAGTTTTCTTGACATTTCTGCAAGCAGGATCTGATAGAATTAACCTCAACAATCACTGAGCTTTCTTTTCTAATCTAGGAATTTTTATTTGATTTTTGTTTTCATTTCACCTTCTACTGTACATCTGCATCTCTGGCACCAGAAAATGTAGAACACTTTGTTCATGTGTTTGATACCACTAATCACCTGTCAGCTGAAATACTGACATCTGGTTCTGTTTGAGTTTGTACAGTACTCAAGTATTAAAACACAGGTTCTTTTTTTCAACGCTAGTTTTGTTTTATATGCATACGCACACACATTTTTAAAAATTATTTTTTATTGAAAATATTAACTGTGTATTTAGCAAAATATTTACATAATGAAAAAACATTGGCATTACAGATGTTACTGTGTGGTTGCCCTCCTAAATCTGCTCAATTGCTAAAGGAGAATGTACTTTAGTTTTGTATTATTGGTCTTTATTTAAAAGGAAAACAGAAAAATGACTTCAGTGAAATCTCACTCTCCCATTATTTTGAATGAAATGAAAAAGAAAAAGAAAACCTTGGCTGGGTCAAAACTGTCTGCAAACCTTCGGTCTGCTGGGCCTTTTGATGTCTGCCAGCCAATCAGATGGCCAATCCCAACCATATCCAGACCGCCGCCCTCTCTCTCTTTCTCTCCCAGGCCAGTTCATCTTTGGCGTGAGGTCAGCCTCAGATTCCATCCCAGCCAGCTCATTTCTTTTCATCTGTCACTGAAATTAAACACCCAGAGGGCCCAAAGAGCCAGTGGCCCGAGATTAATGGGTTTGCTCAAATTACATGGCATACTAGGAGAAAGAAGTCAGGGCTTCTCCCTCCTCCTGTTCATCTTTCTCTCTTGCTGCTCCCTCTGTTTGTTCAGCTGTCCTTCACCCAAAGCTCCACACCCCCCCTCTACCGCCATTCCTCCTCCCCTTTCCTGACTCTGAAGTGCAGGTTGAGGCTGGAGGAAACACGTCTTGAACTCACTGGCTGGAGAACAGTGAGTGCAAAGAGAGCAGCGGCGACAGAGCTCAGCTGTTAACACTTCTATCAATGTTGCCAACAATGTCTCTGATGAAAACATTGGATTGTTAAAAAAGCCTGCAAATTACCACTAAGAATTAACAAAGTGATTCATTAAAATTGCTTCTGGTAAACTTCAATCCAGTAACAGACATTTTGAAACTATATGCGGAGGCTGATTTTTTTTATGCCTTCTGACTGCAGCCACAGATGTGAGATTGTCTATGTGAGATAGTTGTTGTTAGATGTCATGCACGAATCCCTCGTCATGCATGATAATTATAGTATTCTAATAGTTTCATCAGCCTGTTAAGGTGATGAGATTCAGTCATTCGGACTTCTGATGCTTTTTTTTTGGTTGATATTCCTAATTGTTTCAAACATGCCTATGGCAGATGCCTTTTTGTACATATATTTAAAGTGGAAATGTTATAAAATTTGGTAAGAGGACCAGTTAGATTCCCTTGATAAGTTGTTCAAATGTTAAATTAGGACAGCAGATCAGACTTGCACCCTGCTGAATGTGATCCATATATAATGTATTATTTGATTCGACCTGGTCAGAAAAGCACCACGAGGGATCATTCAGGCAGTCGCCAACAGGTTCTGTTGTTACATCAATGAAAAGCCATGCATGTGCGAAAGGGCCTACAGACTGCTCTGAGGTTAGTTATCGGAAATGCTTGGATCATAAAAAAGAAAAGCAAACTGGAATCAAACTGGAAAAAAAAAAAAAAAACCAAAGCAACATTATAAGCACATGGCAGATTTTTAAATATTACATTGGGAGGTTTAAGGTCTCTCTTTTTTTATTTTTTATTTACTTTTTTTACTGTGACAAAAATGTAATCTCTCCCCACACTACCATGACGTATCCCATTTTAAATGTTAAACTGTAGATGGTAATTTTTAAATAAATCCTGAAACATTTAACCTTTTACAAGTGACCACGGTGTGGTTGTCATGGGAGACCCCAGCCTCCATATTTGCATGTGTAATTAATTAATGTATTCAGAAACATGGACGAATCTTTATCTTCTATCACCCTTATCTGGTGTTGAAACTGGTTTGAGACTGTTCTCTCTTGGTTTTTTGTAATTCCTCATAAATTATATAACTTTGTATGTAACAACACAATGAGTGTCTGCAAATGAATGCCACATTTAAGGTGCATTACGTTAAAGTGTGTTAGAGGGTACACCGTATTACTATGTGGCCACTAACCAGGAAACAACGCTGCAGATTCACACACTGCCTCTACTTAGAGTATGTCTAAGCAAGAGTGATTAAACAGAGAACAGATTCTAAGAACAAAATAAATCTTAAATAATGTACAATCGGAAGAGTGAGTCCTTATGACATGCAAAAAAAAAACTCAACCCAGACATCTCATCTATAGCCACATTTCCATATTTTTTTCTCAGTTTTGTGAGTTGTGTAAAAACGTCATAGCAACATCCAGTTTTCAGAGTTGAACTTAAAGCAGATGCAACAAAAATGACAGTTACTTGATAGACCACTATTTGCTATGTACAGGCTGGTTCAACAATGGTGTTGGTCTCCATAGTTAGATTTAATGTCACTGACTGTGCAGTCAGTGCATAGTCATTTTTATCTTCAAGATATGTTTTCTTTTGCTGTTAATCGTATGAACAGACCACTGCGTCTAGCCGCAGCTTGGACCTGAGGGACCTGAGGATGAGGCTGAGCTAAACAGCGGACAAGTTACATTCATCCACGGATGACGGCTGCTACCTGGGCTAACCAGTGAATTTCCTCTGGCTTGCTGATAGCTTGCTGATAGCTTGCCCTAGTAGCACAGGCAAGCCACCCTCAGGTTAATCTGCAGCCTTTTGGGCTGATTAACGTCTAGCAGAATCCAGCTCTGAAACTCCCAGAAGTTGTGTTTAACATTGGCTCATTAACGGCCCCATTTGTACTCAATCGTATCTCCCTACGTCTTCATTTCAGCTTCAGCAGCAAAGGTTTCAAATGTCCATTGTGTAGCAACAACAGAAATGAGGATTGATAGACAGATTCGATTGCAATGAATGACAGGTAATGCTAGTTAGAATACACAGGAATAAATAAGAACAAAAGATTAAACAGCCTGAAACTTTAACAAGTGATGATGTGAATGTCACCAAGTTTAAAAAAAAAGATTAAATCTCCTCCTATGCCAACCCACAACAGGACTTCGAGTATTATATTACAGTATACGTATTTGATAACAGTCTCATAGAAAATAGGACTTAACTAAAAGGGTTAAAGGCAAAACAGGAAACGAAAAGCCAAATTACACAAAACGATCATTTACTTCTGAATGTCATCCTCTACTAATCCATAACTGGAGCACAGAACTGACTTCATTGTGGTCCAAAGATCATTTCAAATGTTTATGACATTGCCAACCCAGCAGGGAGTAGTTGTAGTATTCACAAGAAAGTGTAAAGCCTGAGGAGATGAAACATTTTCTATTGGGCTGTGGGCATGAAAGTGGATAAAGAGCTCTGGTAAACTGCCACCGCCTCAGGCTTTGGTGCTTCTGCTGTTGGGGCTGCATCCAAAGTGGGGCCATGGTTGCATAGATAGTCCATTGTGCAAAGGAAGTTCAGGTTGTTGCATTTATTGCAGTTTTAATTGTTCAACAGTTTGCATCATTATCTTCCTACAGATACATTAGTATAGCACTTAACTATATTCTTGCTGAACTGTATTTTTGGGGTTAAAATGTTCCGCTGAATACTGTACTTTATATGTAGACTACATGAATAAATCCTTGATTGAGGAATCAAACTAGTTGGATCAAAGCAGCAATATGGTGAAATTAATAGGAGGCTATAGAGTAACAACTTCAAATGAAAACATCCACAGGACCTAATTTATAAATATACAAACAATGAAGTTGTGGATGGGGCGCATGCTGCTGGCTGCGTAATCCTCTGCTGTCACATGATCACCCTGCAGCTAAGCAACCCTGCAGTCCTGCTCTGCTGTGGCTTCAGTGTTTAGGGTGGGGTGAGGTGATGTTTACCATGTGCTCCTGGGTCATTGTGTCCAAACGAGCAGCTCGTACATACAGGGCTGAGGCCACACTTCATCTGGAGTGTATCCAAATCCAAATGCTGCTCAAAAGGTCAGTCAGCCCCCGCCTGAAAATCGACCGTGGCTCAGGCCAAACACGCTGCCGTCACACAATGGCTGGCCTGGCCCCCACCACGTCAGCACTTTCACAAATCTGCCCTGGGGCTTTAGATCCCCCTGACAGAAGCCTTTACACACAAACACACAAAAGAACACACACAATGGCAGAATATGGGCTTTGTCAATATACCAAATACTGAAACTTCTCAGTCATTTGTTTGTAACTGTATTTTATATAAGTTGTCAGGTTTTGTACATGTGATAATGCAAGACTGTGTTTTAACTGAAATCCACAAGAAATAGGAAATACATTTGCTGTTTAGGAAATATGTGCAAGAAAAAGAAATAAACCGAACCTAGAGATCAAGTCTATAAGAACAAGCATCAGAAGAAACAAGAAAATAGAAAGAAAAGATTATTATATTCAGTATTGACAAATGGAAGAAGTGTAAGGGTATTCATTGGGAAATTAAAATATAAGGCTTAGTTGCATCAAGCTCACACTGCGTGGCGGATGAATGACTGAAAGAAAATAAGATCTGTTGTATGTTGTGCTTCAGTGAAAAAATGAAACCTTTCTTAAAAAATCTGAAGGACCAACTTTAATTTCATTTACTTCTTGTGTATCTGGTGACAAGAAGAGGTCACAGGAGACATCGCCAGATGCCATAAACCAGTTCAGCTGACAGTCATGAGCAAGGTAAAGCTTTTGATCTCTATGCCTCTTTGTATGCTGTTTCTCTGTTTTCATAGACGGTAGTCCATGGCAGCATAATAAGGAAGCGTAGAGCAACCGCAAAATTTTATTTGAAAATAAAGACAAAGGTGCTGACGTTACATTATTTCAATGTACAACACAACATTACATTACAACTAACTTTAGAAATCAATCCAAACAGTAAGCTTGTTGTCTTATGAATAAGAGGAAATGTGTGACTTACTAAGCACTTCAGTGACACGTTCAGTGATTCTGGCTGATGCAGTCTGTAGCCCATTTAGGACACCAGTACCAAGTAAGAGAAAGGGCTGATTACAATCTAAAGATTCTTCTCAGTTTAGAGGAGCAGTAGAGCCTGCAAAGATTATATTTGGATTTCAAATTTCAAGTTGCTGGACCAAATATACATTGGGTTAAAACAATCAAACAAACTTTAAAATCCATACGTACAACTTTATCAAAGCTAACCTAGCAACAAATACAAGATATTAGCTATGAGCACAAACTTTATCCTTTAAAAGTTATTTTATATGTGCAAAATAATACAGAGACAGTGTCTTTAATTTATTTAATATTTTTGGAAAATAGCAATGCAACATTAGACTGCAGTGCTTTTTTGTTTGTTTTTTTTTAGGCACCAATATGTGGTTTAAATACTAACTACCCACCAACCCAGTTCATAGCCTTGAGATGCTCCACAGTTTAAAGTTGCAGAGGGAAATAAGTGATGACAAATATTTTTCACTCCATTCGTTTAATGAGGAATGACTAAGTGTTCTTGGATTCATCTCACCCTTTCTTAAACGTTGTAAAGTGACGTCTGAACCCTCCAAAATTCCTTTCAAGCCTACTTTGGCTGCAGGACAGGATAAGATAGGAAGGACAGAACAAGATGACGAATGAGGGGGGCATGTGAAATGTGTTTATGGTGTGTTCAGGACTTGCAGGGGGACGGTGGTGGGCCAAACCCCACAGCTGTGCTCTCTATAATTAGATGGCAAAGCAGGCAGAGGCTCCTGTGCCATTAATCAGCGAACTCGGAGAAGTGAACACCAAGAAAGGAACGCATTGCTGTGTTGACTCTTCATCTGGAAAAGAGGTTTATGGAGCGAAGGCCCAAATATAGCAGCTAGTGCTGAGAGCCATGGCCCTGTTGCCTGGATATCCCTGCTGGAAAGTAAACAGAGGGATCATGGATTTGGCACGTCAATGAACTGGCAGGAAGTAAAGGCCACTGTGAAAGAAAAGGGGAGGGGGTGGGGAGCAATCCCTTTTATCCAGCCTGACACATTCGAACCTGAGCTTTCTGTAGACTGAGGTGGCAGTTTTAAGGTAGAAATGAGGATTTAAAGGAAACATACACCTTTTCTAACTAGCAAGGTTTATATTCACAGTAGACAGAGAAGGCCACACCTGATACTGATCATATTAAATCTGTAGACATAAAACACACAGGGAGCACTCTGCTGGAGTAAATGTTGTCTGGAAACATACAGGAGAGAGGGATCATGCAAATGAAACGATAAAAAATACGACAAAAACCCAATATAAAAACCACAAACTCCAAAATTATACTGACTGCATGGACTACAAAAAAAAAAAAAAAAAAGTCTTATCTTTGCTGTGAAGTCCACAATCCATCAAGTTTGACAAGAACTCATCAAAAATCCAAACTGAAAGAATTTCTACTAAACTTAAAAACAATAACAATCATCATACTTAAATAATTGGTCAATGGTTAAACAAATATGGGAAAATATTGCATTTGTTCAGGAATATTTTCAGCAGTACATTATTCCACATGTAGTTTTGTGAATATAAAACCAATTACAGTCCTGGTGGTTCTTTTTTATTTTTATTTTTTAATGTATTTACAAAAATCAGGAACATCCTGCCTCGCATGTAGAAAAGCTGCATCCATTATACTGTATACAGACTGGACTGCTCCAGTACCACTTATATTAGTTGCCCTAATCTTTTCCCTTGATCCAAAATGCTGCAGGCAGCATACTGACAGGTAAAACCGAGCAATTTTGCACATCTCTTATGTAATCTCAGTATGTACTTGCTCCCTGTAAAATTGAGAATAGAATAAAAATTGTGATTATAAAAGACAAAGTTCTTAATGGCCTAGATCTGAGCTACGTTGAAGATCTTATTTTACTTCCAACCCCACCAGAAGTTTTTTGTTGTCTGATCACAGCTTGCTTGTTGTTACCAGAATTCATAACTTGCCTATCTGAAAGTGATTTTATATATCTTTCATTTTTAATCATTTACTTTTCTTTAATTCCCACACCTTATGTCATTTTATGTTATTAATGTTTATAATCAAAAAGAGGTAGGTGAGTACAGCTGAGTTGATAATACACATATTTAGTCCATGGCCTTGCTGAGGTAAGTTCACAGAAAAATATAGGAGGCTGTGGGTAGAGCCTTGAGGCTCTCCGCAGTTCAGAGGAGAGGAGAGGAAGGCATGAATGTAGTTATGTTCAACTGTTGGTGATTTCGTAGTGTACAAGAGCATCAATCACTGAACAACCCGGTGTTGGTCGTTCAGATTTATTATTAGTCTCTAAATCTGAACACATCATTTTGAAATAAAAACCAGGGCAAATCATGGAATGGGATATCAGTACATTTTTCAAGCTGTACTGGAAAACAATTCTGCCGAGCCCATTTTAAAGTATCATTTTGAACAGCATGGGCTCAGGGATAGATGCAGATACATTTTACAAAACATGTAAATCATCAGAAAAGAGTGCACCTCATGCAATATAAGAGAAAATCTTGGCCCAGATTAATGTTTGAGCTTCAAATTTGATTAAAGAGCTTTCACAGAGGAAAAAAACCTGTCTGTGTCACCCATCCGGCCTGTGGAGTGTCATCAAGTTTCCTTTTTTTTCTGTTATTCCTCCCTTTGACTTGTTGTTTCATCTGCTTTTGGCAAACGTCTCAGAGATTTGCTCTTTAAAGCGGAGCACTCCCATCCTTCCGGCCCTTCTGCTTAGCCTCAGCTTTACGTTAGCTTTTAAATATAGTCTGGTTTGTGCTGTGCAGGGTGGAACTGGGCCCTAGCTCATCTTGCTTAGATCTGCTTTGTAATTAAATCTCCCCGACAGCAGCACAGGGGCGCATAAAGAAGGCAAGAGCTCTTTCTCTGCCAACCCTCCTCTGGTAAATGTGTAACAGCTGCTCTGCACTTTCAGCCAGGCTTGCTCAATATTTGGGTTGTTTCCCAAATCAGACTTTGACCTTTGAACCCCTTCTCCCCAGGCGCTGCTGTGTTTGATCTGCACGCTGACATCAGCACGATTTCTCTGATCTCCACTTTCACAAGGAAATTCCAAAATGGGTTTATTTGATTTGTCTCTTACAACACAGTGACATTGTGTTGTGCTGAAGCTTCCCAGCAAAGGGAAATAGCATTTTGTACACACATTCCTCGCCACGTGTTGTGACGCAGGTGAAATATAAGTTATGACTAGGAGGAGACTAACAAATGCATTAGGACTAAGTTGACCGTTATCAGCTGTTTAATTTTTGAATTAGTGCTCAAAATGTCATACCTTACCTCTTTTCATGGACTTTCCTTTCTTCATAATTTTGATGTGTAACTCCTTATTCATAGTGTGTATTTCTCTTCAAGCTTTTAGTAACCTCATTTAAGGAATTCCAACCAAAAGTCTCTTTGGAAGCACACTTTTCTCAGAAACAATGTCAAATATGAGGAAAGAGTTGTCATATTGTGAGACAAATAAAAACATCACTTTGCCTTTGAGAATGTACACACTGTTTAGGAAATTATATTTGTCATATATTCAATTTGATTATAAGACAGACAGTATTTCCATGGAGATTAAGCGTTTGATTATGAAAATCTTCACCCTGTCTGACATTATGTTGCAGAAACAAACTGACCTTCACTCTGTGAAATGAATACAAATCTTATCTTGGCATTACAACATGCAACATGTGGCAATATATGTCTGTGTGTCTGTGTGTGTGTGTGTGTGTGTGTGTGTGTGTGCGTGAGGGGGGAGGAGGGGTGACAGGGCCGTAACTGAGACAAAGTCCAGAGTGAACATGGAGGCAGTGTCAGGGTTTGCTTATCTGTACTCAAACACGTGGTGAGAAAAGGGCTGCTACTCTTCACAGACAATTCAGTCCTGTTTTGGCCCGCTGACACTGCACAGGACACATTTAATCAAATGTTACACTGTTTACGACGTGCAGTATACAATACTTTGAGTGTGGTAAAAGTGTAACAGGAGGAGGCATACTAATGGCAGTTTAAAAATAATCAGATACATAAGTCCTGGATTGAACAACTTCTGAGTTAAAGTCTATAAGTATTACCAAAACTCTGTCTTCTGCCACCTTTTCCCTTTAGTGGTCGACTAAAGAAAAAAGGTGAAAGATCACGTCTTTCCATCTCATGCTGTTTTCCTCATCTTCCACCAACCAACTTCCTGTCCTTTTCCATCACATCCAGAAATCTCCTCTTTGGTTTTCTTTTTCTTCTGCCTTACAGTTCCATCATCATCATCACCCTTCTTCTAATTTATTCACTATCTTCATAGGTCCAAACCATCTCACTCCAGCTTTTCTATTTCAAATGCTATAATGAGATAATCAAATATTATCTATTAAAATGTGAGTGACGGTGGCAGTCTGTTACAATTTAAACAGATGACCCTAACTAAACAATGGTTCAGCAGTGTTTTAGTGTACCAGATGTTACAAATAAACTAGTTTCATTTTGACTTCTTTTAACAAATAATGAAGTTGTTTAGTCCAGTGATTTAAGACGCTTCTCCAAATTCACCAGTCTGTGAGTTTTGTTGTGGGATTGCAGATAATTGAGGTTTAAATGAAACCATTTGTGAAATGAGGGTGTGAAATCTCTGCCGAGGTGATAAATGAATTATCCTCTCCTGATTGGCACTGACCACCAGTTCAGTAGCATTTTGCAAACAGTCACAAGTAAAGGTACAAATTCTACTCCCAGAACAGTCGTGAGCATTCAAAGATTCAACCAAAACTTAAGTTTGTAATTTGCTGAGCTCTTGCAGCCTTTCTTTGACAGACACAAGAATAGAGTAAATTGTTTTCTTGGTATTCAGCGTATTTAAACTTCAGCTGTGTTTAGAAAATGTAAAATACACATAAAATATGATATACACACTCAAAAGTTGGGAGAAAGAAGGATAAAAACTTTTTTTCTTAAGAATATAAAACCATATTAAAAGATGCTATAGTCAGCAGATTACCCGACAGGTAACAGGTGGGGGTTTCAGGATTGGATATAAAAGGAGAATCCACCAATCCACCAAGCACTTTTCAACTTGACAGAACCACAGTGGACCACATTTCACCTTTCTTTTGTGACAAATGAAAACTGGGTATTACATAACAAAGAGGAGACAGCAGTGAGCGGCATTATTGCAAGAATATGCTGCTGGCATTAAAGTCTATATTATTAGTATCACATAAATACTTTTCAATTTTTCAATGAAGACACTGAAAAATCCCTTTCTTTTGAAAGTGTGAAAGTTAAAGAAAGTTTAAGTAATTAAAATATTTTAGTTTTTTTTCAATTGAACTCTTCTGGAAATGGTTGACAAAGTTTAATGGATCAGTTCAGTGAAGAGTGCAGTATTTGCCCTTTTTGTGAAATGTTGTAAAATATGCAGAGACTGAAAACACAAACAGGAGTTAAAATTGTACTTCAGTAAATAAACTCGACCACTTCCCATCACAGCACAGGTTCACCTGGGCACAAGCTTTCCAAATGTCCCATGATGCTTTGCTGTGGTGATCCAGAGCTTAGAGAAACACATTGGCTTTCTCCCTGCAATCCAAAAACTGGAGACTTCAGACCCTCTCGGGGAGGTGGATGCACTAGATTAACATCCAGATGAGGATCTGGGTGTTACTGCCGTGGCTGGAGTGGCCTCTCCCCATCTGACTGGCAGTCAGCTGACAGTGGAGAGATGAATGCAGGCAGTGTGGAAGCAGGAAAACTGGGTCACCAGTGAACTTGCAACAAGGACACACATTTTACTTCCTCCCTTCCAAAGCAGAGGGGGAAAAGAAAACCAACCACTGGAAAACAGGATATATAGTCTGGGTCGTTTTCATTTGAGTCATGAGATTTCCAAACTGCAGTTCTTCTTCACCGTGCTCCAACAATACGTCAGCTTACAGACAGCAAAACCAGTAGTCCCGGTTGCTTTCAAAACCTTTTCTTTTATTTCTTTCTTCTCCTTTAGCCACTAAAAACAAACATTATTCCCAGACAAATTTCAGACAATGCGTGGAGTTTGGCACCTCTTTCATTTATTTATTCTTTAATTGCCATTTTTTTACCCTAATAATACAGAAATGGAATTTTGAATGGCACTGATCTCTTATAGAGGAAGCAAAAAAACAAAAACAAAAAACAGATGAGGATTCGAAGCAATTCTTGTTTTAATTAAATCAGTTCAAAATCCGTATCATAGAGAAAATACTGATACAATTTCCATAAATTTGTTTTTCTTCCTTTTATCCTGTTATTTTTGTATAAATAAGAGAATTTCCATCTTTTTTTAGACGAAGCAAACAAAAGGATTAAAAAAGGACACTGACTTTCCTAGTGGTCATTTTCAACAAAGAAAGACCTGACTTTGTAAAAAAAAAAACCTTGTGGACTACTACAGGAAGATTATTGATTCATAAAAGCATAGCACAGAAAAGGTACATTTTCATAACATTACAGATTCACTAACACTATAGATTCATGGGGTTCTCCTTATAACATCCATGACACCCTGATTTCTGTTATTGTGACATCAAAACAAAGGAAAGTCTGTGATGTTTGGACATTAACTTGCAAGATGTCTGAGCACTATATACCAAGTGTCCTTAATTTATCTGTAGGACAGAAGGAGCCTTGCTTTATTTTCTTTTTCTTTTTCTTTCTCTTCTCCTGCATGATTAATGATGTCATTTTCCTCTGCCACACCCCAATGCTGACTATTCTTAGACACCCGTGTCAGGGAATGTCAGCCTTGCTGGTCCCAGTTCACATGATGGATAAAAGTGTCTGAAATCCTTCTTCTTCTTCCTCCCTTCTTTCAAACTCTTAGTCCTCTTTAGTTACCACCACCCAGCTCTGATAATACCTTAAAGTGAAAAGACACAGCTCTTATTTCAGGAAAGGAGAAAAAGGCCAACTACACCACAAATTTTACATATAAATATAAAAACTTACATTTGCAAATTCTGGCACTTTCTAACATTTGTTTTGATGTATAACCAATGGAAAGTTTTTTTTACTTGTGGAAGAAAGGAAATAAATTTCCAAAGCCAGTTTTAACCAAGATAAAACCTCAAATCATGACTGTTTTTAAGAGAGGACTTCAGGGTTGTAGAGCAGAAGCAAAACAGACCAAGGAGGAGGACGTTTAAATTTCTTCCCATAATCATCAGGGGAAATGTGAGCTCACTGGCAAATAAAATAGCTGAATTTGGAGCAAACACAATGTACAGTGGAAAAATGTTGAAAATACAAATTTGCCTCACCAAAATAAGGCTGTAGGAGGAATTTCCGGAAACTGATGATTCGCTTCATGGCTTTCAGACAGCAGACAGAGTGAAAAGACTAAAGTTGGAAGGACTGCAGTACTTTATAATAACAGATGATATAATCCTGTGTGTAGATAGACAGACAGACAGACAGACAGACAGACAGACAGACAGACAGACAGACAGACAGACAGACAGACAG
>JAOWBL010000001.1:1662115-1672392 GCA_028564865.1 Zenarchopterus dispar
AAAATGTATTGTCATATCCAGGAGCCTGTCAGACCTTGACGTTATGGATTAAGACTTCTTTGATTTTCTCTTAATGCGGTGTTGATTGCCTCTATAGCAGTTTTTTTTTTTCCTACTGAGATCCTGCAGTAATGCCATTTTAAAGAGTCTCCTATATGCTGCTTTTGGGTGATCAAAATAAAGATGGCATACTTGTAAGGCAGGATTTGAATTCCAAAAACAAAGCAAGGGTAAACAAGATCCTCACCATTCCACCCTGGGGTCATTCACGTACAAAAAGATGCAGAATATAGGTGCAACAATCCTGTCATCAAAGTTCTTTATGTAAGGGACTTGCAACTTATACTGAGATTGGTGCTGTGTTGGGGCCAAACTACCAGTAGCAGGTCGGTTTGTGGCTGAATTTAGATATTTATGATTCTTGCTGATGATCAGCTTTGAATTTGGCAGCAGAAAACATTAACAGAACATGCGTTAGGTAAAGACACAGCCCTTAAGCAAATGATGTTGTTAAATTTTGGTTCGACCTGAGTGACTTTTGAGTCGATAAGAGATGCAGGTAAGGGGAGGAGGGCTGGTGGAAGTGAAGCAGGGATGAGTAGAAAAATAATGTGACTGGCAAAATTATCTGAGGAAGACTAGTTTATTTTTGGTGTTAAATATGAAGATGTTAATTATGACATCTCTATTTGAAGAAAAAACAACCATTTGAATATGTAGAAGATGAAGAAAGTGATTAAACTAAAAAAAAACCCACATTGTCTATTATTATGGTGTTCCTCCTTTTTAACAATACCTTCTTATTGCTTTGGAAATAACAGTGTTTATTTTAGCTGAACCTGATATTGGACCTGAACCTGACTTATTAAAAAAACTTTTCCTTTAGTCAGTTGCTTTTCTATTTAGAGAACAATTAAAAAAGGAGGAAAAAATAGGTTTGAAATGGGTTCCTACCAGTTGAAGGCGCGCAGTTTAATTGCAGCTGAATTAACGGGTGGTCTGTAGTTGAAATCTGAAAACAGGATAGGACAGAAATTAATTTGTCTCCCTAGAAATGCTGGGGCCCACAATGCTCCCTAAACTGTACGTAGTCAAAAGAAAAAACAGACACACCCTAAAAGAAGTAAGGTCAGATTACAGAAGTAAAAATTGATCTGATTATTAATTGACTGTTAAAACCGACATGTTGATGGTTTGCTGGAGAAGACTTCTCACTCCATTGTACCTTATTTACACCAATATCAGCACAGGCATGGACGTTTTTATAAATGTCTGCCTAATTGATTTGCAGTCTTTTATGACTTAAATATGTTTTCTTTCAATTAGTCATGGACTCTTCTGAAAACCAGGATTAAAACCCTTACTTTGTTTTTAGATGTTTAGTTTAATATAACTGTGTTTAATGAACAGGTTTCTAGCGGTTCTTGTACAGAGGTCAGGTGGAATCTGTAGCTCAGATGAGTTGTACAACCTACAGACAAGGGGCATGCCTTCGTTCTCAGCTTTATAACGATCTACTGGAAACTGATTAGCATGTTTTCTATGGTGTCATGCCTACATCACAGCAAATCAAAGCTCGTCAATACCTGTGACTAATTGAGAGTTATTTCACTTGGATATCTAAGCCAATTGGATTCTTTCACACTGAGGACAAAAAACAGCTGTTAGAGGGCGTTATAGTGGGTTTTTGTCCTCAGTGTGAAAGAGTGTTTGGAGTTGTGGGAATGACAGAAAAATTCAGTCCACTTAGACTGATCAGCAAGGTGTTGTGACAGGTGACACATCTTTTGCTTGATAAACAACCTTTGCTGTTTCTTCTGAATAATACAGTTGACTTTATACAGCCAAATTTTCATTTCATCTTATCAACATGAAATTTTAGTCAATAATAGCAGATACCAGGTGTGTTTTTCCTTTTCTCATTTTAATAATGTTTTAAACCAGTTGTGGTGAAAAGCCAGATTTTTCTCAGATCTTTGGCAATAACAGTCAGTTGTATTTGTGAAAATGTCTCCTGAGTTCAAAGTTGTTTACTACATGTAGTGTAATTTACTGAGCTTGCTTATGCAAAATGGTTGCACTATATAGCTATGGACAAGGAAAGGATTAAGGGATGTATAAACACAAATGGGCTACTCACTCAAGGAAGGTAGACTGAAAAAATGAGAGAGGCACCAGACAGGGTATCCAAAGATGGGAAGTGAGAGTATCAGGGCAGTGGAAGGAAGGAATGAGGTGAAAGAGGAGGTAATGATTAAGGGAAAAGATGGATGTAGAGGAAAAAATGAGGGGCAGAAGAAGTGAAAAGTTTTTCATTGAAGGAGTTGGTGAAGAAATTAGACAAAAATGGAAAGGGAGGAGGCAGTAGACAGGAAGAAAATACATTAGTGAGGAAGTGAGGCAACAGAGCAATAAAGGATGAAGTTGTAGACGAAATAGGGAGCAACTAACATAAGGAAGGTGTCACTGAATGATGTGAAGATGCGTTGAAAATGGGTGAAGGATAAAAATGAACAGTGAGAAGGAGAGTTGAGAAAAGAAGGTAGTGAAAGCGCGGTGATGAATAGCAAGGATAAGGACTCACTGGAGAAGGAGAAGAACAAAAGATTTAAAGAAAAATGTAAAGGTTAGAAGGATTTAAAGGGGAAGGAAGTGTGCTAAGGTTCTAAACAATAAGTAGTTGCCTTCTGTATTTGCTGTGAAAAGGAAACTATCCACTGACCTACTCTGATTTTTTTTTTTCTCCCACCCTCCTTCTCTGCCTCTGTTTCCTTCCAGGCTGACTCACTCCTGGAGCGCCTGAACATAGAAGAAGGAGAAGAAGAAGATTCAGAGAGTGTGAGGAACACTGTGAAACAAGGTGTGAGAAGGAAGGAAGGAAGGAAGAAGAGAGACAGAGGAGGCGAGGAGTGATCTGACGGGAGGCAAACAACAGCGAGGGACACTCAGATTGGGTCAGCAGGAACGAGAAAGTGATAGTTGGAAGGAAAGAGAACGGTACGGAGTATCACACGGCTGGAAAACAAGCAAGTGAAGACAGCTGAGGCCAGGTGAGCGAGGGTGTAGAAAGGTCGGGAGGTTGAGCTGTCTGACAGACAGCTGACTGAGTTTAGAAAAAACCCAGCATCCTACCACCCCTCCAACAACTGCCCCTTCACGGTCACCACACTGGGAGAACTGGGAGAACTGGTGTTGAGGAGAAGCCACCATGAGCGACCAAAACGTCGTCAAGGAAGGCTGGGTCCAGAAAAGAGGTCAGATTACTTCTAAGTTGATGTTTTTTTTGTTTGTTTTTTTTTTAATTTCTCTCTTCAGATGTTATTTCTAGTGATAGTCCCTCATCATTGTAAGAAAAACATGTAATTGTTTAAAACATTCTTAAAGCAAAAAAAAAAAGCAAACAAAATGAAGGGTCCATGTTTACAATGTAATTAATTTTTATTTTACATTATTTTAAATTTAACGTTTACTGTCTGAGGAAATGAGGCATTTCTTCGCTTCTAATTTAAGAAATGATTTGCATGTTTTTCTTTTTCTAATGATAAATCAAGAAAATAATCTCATCAGAACTGAACCTAAATATTAACTAAAATGTCAAACTCAAACTAAGAAGAATACATCCACGGTGTGTCATATCGTGTTCTTGTGTGTCTCATAGCTCTATTGTGATCAAAAACACATCAATAAGCCCCGCTTCTGCACTAGATGAGATGCACCTTCATTACTTTGAACACATTGTACTTTGTTTTGACTCAGTCCCAGATACAAAATCCTGCTGCCCCAAATACTCATTAGAGCACCAAATATGGATTAAAAAGCCACTGAAAATAGTCCCCAACATTTCATCCTGTTCAGATAGCATTTGGTAGAAGGATGTCTACCTTTTTTCATCTTTGTGTTTTGATTGTGGAACTGGCTATTTTTGTCAGTCATTGAAGTCTTGTGTCTACAGGAGGAATTACTAGTGGATTGTTGTTTGTTTGTGCCCTTCATAATTTGGTGATCAACTTTGGTTTAAGCTTGTAGGACACACCACAGATGACATTTTATGCCCAACAGTTTCCGGCAAAAGGCTGTTTTTGTCTGCTTTTGTCTGCAAACCACTCCTGAAAAGTTTCACAAGTTCACCAGCTTTGGTATCGTACATAGATAGATAGATACTTTATTGTCATTGTATCAAGGAACATGTACAACGAAATTTGGTGCTCAGGAAGATAACGCTTGAAAACATCTCTGTACTTGGTCTTTAAAGCTGCACACACACTGTGGTATTTTACCAGATAGATATGTTCCTTGAACCACAAGTTAGGTTTGAGTTCTGTGTTCCATTTAGTCGGCAGGCATCCAGGAAATGTAAATGCCAAGATCAATTTAGTGATTTCAAACAACATGACATGGCCCTAAATATTGATTTAAAGAAAGGAAAGCAGTGTAGTTTGTCTTTTGTCTGTCTGTCTGCAATAATGTACTGAAACAGTCAAGCCCAACTTTGTCAAACTTGGCGGAGAGTTGGATCATGGTCAGATTATGAATATTTATTTTTGGCATAAATCTGAATAACTTAAATAAATTTACAGTATTAAAATAACAGATTTATCTACTGGTACACTCTTAGTTCACTTTCATTTGAAGACATTTCACTGCTGGCTTTAATGGTTAAGTATATATATCTAAGTATATTATAACTCTCCTCCACATGTCTTAATGGACATTTTAATTGTCCTTATTCTAGTCTTGTATTTTAAGAGAACAATGTTGGCATTCACGATTAGATACATGAGGTGACAGAAAATTTTGTTGCTTTCAGCATTTTATGAAAGTTTTGTTTTCACTTTCCAGGATCAGAGTTTTCAGCAGAATTTACTGCTGAAGGTGTTTTGGAAAAACACCATTGTTGCTTGTTGAAAACACCAGCCTCAGTCATGAAAGATGTGTTTTTATCCGGCTTGGTGTGGACATGGCCTTAGCCACTCTGCCAATTTGAAGAACAGCACCTCTAAACAATGGTTGTTTACCTGCCAGAGGGCCAGCAGAGAAGGCGAGCTTTGCACGGCTGCGGCCTCGTCTGAGCTGCACTTAGCTGGTGTGTTTCATTTCCCACACTGCTTTGTGTAAGTGTGCTGGTTTGTGTTCGCTGGAGTTTTTTCTTCCTGGTCTGAGCTCATGGCTGTTGGCTGGCAGGCAAGAGGAAGTTTCTCTGTGGCACTATGAGCATACAGAGGATGACCTAACACTTTGTTCCTTCCTCTCCGGCCCCCACAAGCCCCTGAATTGTTTATTGCACCTCTGTGAGCTCTGGTAATTCAGTCTTAGCAAATGTCAGAAAATATCTGCACACTGTCTTAAGATTAAAGAAAAACCTCAAATGCTCTCACAATTCAGGGGATCTAAGAAAACTCTGTCTTGAATCTAAATATGTAAGAGGGTAAGAGGGCGGACAGAGGACTTTGAAACATGACCAAAAAAGATGAAGTTTAGGTTGTAATTCAGCTTTGACTTAATTAACCCCCACTTTGAAACTCAGAATATTGAGTTTTATTTTTTTTATTTAACCTTTATTTTACCAGGTAAAAGTTTGAGAACAAATTCTCATTTACAGATAAAACCTGTTTGTTTTGAGGCCAGATTACACTATATTACATTTAGCAAAGTTACTTCACACAGGAATGATGCAGTCTTGACTAAGATCACTAAGCGTGAGGAGGGGGCAAGGCCAGCCGGTGTTTTTGTGAAGAGCACAGTGCTTGTGAAGGGGTGTGAGCCTTTATGATTGAATTCACATTAGCAGAAATTACCTAGCAGGCAAGTGACAGATACTTGTTTATTCAAGTACCCATGGCTGACCACTGAAAAGCAATAAAAAAAACAAGTGTGACATGTGCCCGTCTGGGTTGATTAAAAGACCAGACGCACCACCGCATTCTGGACCTTTTTTATCAGTTTGATTGAACAATCTGTGAGGCCGGTTAGGAGGGGATTGCAATAACGAAGGTGGGGTATAATCATGGCTGGTACCAGGAGTTAAGTTGCATATTGACTCAGGTATGGGCTTTTTAAAAAAAAAAAAAAAAATTAAGTTGTAGAGAGCAAAGCGGCATGACCAGGACACAGAGGCATCATGACCGGAGGAAGTCAGAGAACTTTGTAACCTTTGTGGGAATGACAGTTGTGGAGCCAATATTTATGTCAATATCAAGGCTGAATAAATAATTAGCAGGGATAACCAGGACTTCAGTCTTAGACGAGTTGAAGGTGGTGATCCTTCATCCATGCAGATAGATCTGAGAGGCCAGCTGAGATGCTTGCAGAAATTGTGGAGTTGTCCTTGGGAATGTGTATCATCATAGCAGTGATATGAGAAGTCATGTGAATGAATAATCTGGACCAGATAAGTGGTGTATATGGCAAAGAGTAGGGATCCAAGTACTGAATCTTGGAGCGTCCCCGTCAAGAGGTGATGAAATGTTGATGTTTTCCTCTGCCAAGGCACTTTAAAGGAACGCCTGATAATGTGGGAACAGAACCTAGAATGTGCAGATTCTAAGAAACCCAAGTTTGAAGGTATAAAATAGTATGTTGTGGTTAACTGTATTGAAGGCAGCAGATAGGTCAAGAAAGATAAGCACAGAGGTTTGACCTGTTGCTCTCACTGTTCTTGGGGCTACTATCACAGACACCAGAGCCGTTTCAGTGGAATGGTCTTTTTTGAACCCAGACTGATCAAGAAGGTTATTTTGTATGATATTCATGACCTGTTTAGAGATAGTTGATCTGGTCCAGATCATGTCACACCGTCATCGTGATGGACTGATTTAATCCTCTGCGTAAAGTTTGCAGCTATCCTCGCATCCCCATTTAAGTCTTCCCGCAGTGGCAGTTCACACTGCTCTCATTTCACTCCCAACACGGCTTGTTATTACCTCCCAAGGCAGTACAACTGTGGAAGGAAATGTTGGAGTATTCTGCCACCTGTGTTATTCACACGGTCCAGCAGGGCAGGAAAATGATGCTTTAGTCAATTCTGAGCACGTTCTGTCTTTAAACTGATATGTGTCATCATTAATCGAGCTGTGAGACAACAATTCATCCCAGTAACCACAAAGTTAAAAGTTATGTATATATGGGAAATGAGCACTCATCTTCAAGAAGAGAGATGTTTTCTGACCCAATCAATGCTGCAACTGCTTAACTTCAAGCATTAAACGTTATTTGAATAATGTTAGTCAAAAAAAGCACTAATATAATATCTTATATGACCTATAAACCTAAGCAGAAGATTTATTAGATTCATATTTGTGCGCTGTTGAGATTATGAAAGATTTTGACTGATCTGAGAGTAAGTCCTTGGTTTGTTGACTAATACAGACATAATATGATCGGAGACATTCAGCTGACACTTTTGATCAGCGTCTTCAAATGCTCTGCTGACTCCAAATGCTTACCTTAAGCTAATGGATACATGATCTTTGTTGCGTGCTTGGAAAATGTTCTCTGAGTTTTAAGTTGGTGTTGTGACCATAATAGTCTTGACTCTGTTTTGGGATGATTTTCTTCTTTGTTAAATGATTAGAGAGGCAGTAAATGCATGGTTTTAGTGTGTTTTAGTGCATTTCTCTTATTTTATGCTAATGGAGACATGATCATGTGGGCAAAGAGGTTTCTCCTCAAACCATAAACCTGAAGTGAAATCATAGCCCAGCTGCTGTCTCCTCTGTCTCTGCCTCTCACCAGCCCTGAAATGGAGCTACTGTCACAGGTAGTTGTTTCATTAAAGCGCTATCACATTTCTGTCTTTGTGCTGCTGAAAGCTGAAAGCCTTGATGTTTTTAATCACTTTGCTTATATGAAGCCTTTTGAGTCATCCTGTGTGTAAACAGCTAGTTTGATTTGTCAAATTTACCCAAGTGCAGGATGGTTCACACTATGTGTGCACCAAAAAACCCCACACCTATTAAAAACATTTTATCAAGATGAATGAGATAGCCTTAATGTTGTCACTTATCAGTTTACTAAAGAGCTGGGGCTAATCTGACTGTTTGCTTTACATTGTTTGTAACTAACTTCATGTATATATGATAGCTATTCCTACATTTTGATTTAATTCAATCATAATTTGTGCAACCAAACAATACTTGGATTATTCTTACCATTTATAGTGTCTTATAGGATGAGTTAATATTTAAACACCAACTCAAATGGTTGAATTGGCTGAAGCAGGAATTAACTGTGTAGCTTGTATTTATGTATTTATTTTTGCTAATCAGCTGGTGTTATTCTGACCATTGACACATTGTGTTACATAAGATAATGCAATAATGTTATGTACAAAGCTGAAATAAGTTCAGTTTGTTCTTGGTTCGATTTGACTTTAAGATTTGATGGCTATCGATCCATTTGTGCTTTTATCTCAATGTGGATAAGAATAAGAATACACTAAGTGCATTATTTGTACATTTCAAAGGGGAAAGGGAAAGAGTGCCATCACAGACACAACTGTGAGGCTGGTGGTTTGCTACTTGGGACTAGATGTTTGCAATGTTGCATATTGTATCTTCATCAACAGCTGCTGCTGCAGCTGGTCTAAATTACCGCCTTTCAAAATAAAGTTCCCCCAGTACCATCTGAGGCTGCTTCAGTTTGCTAAGATGTTACTGATTTCTCTCTGGTGAAGTGCGGGGTAACATATGGTGATGTCTAACAAATCAGATGGTGCTCTGAAGACCACAGTGATCACAAAGTAGCCATATCAGAACATAAAAGTAATGTATTTGATTACCTCCACCCCCTTCTTTTAAAGCAGCAGTTGGATTAAAAACAATCAAGTTATAAAAGTGTAAAATATTGATATTTGGTTGACCTCAGGGTCTGCACCACGATGAACATCTGCTTAAATATTCAACAAGATATAAATCAGAATTTACATTTGTCAGAGAGATGAAAAACCTGAATGAGCTGTGATGTGGAAAAGTCAGACCTTGAAAATACTGGATTCTGACTTGGTTAAGGAATTTAAACTTTGTTGCATTTGTGTAAAATTATGTACATTGAACAGATGTGTAATTTACAGTTGGGGTTAATTTGGAAATAATTTATAAAACTTTAAAAGGAAACTAACAAAAAAAACAAAAAACTTCTCACTGAAAATGCAAAGGGTTCCATCAACATACACAAGAGAAATTAGACATAGTTTGAGTCAAATGTCAAGCTAATACCAGTGTACAACATAACTCTGTGGCAAGCTTAGCAAAGCATTCAATATTATTTCAGAACATAATTAACCTGCTGAATGCCTGTAGTAATAGAAGCATGTAATCTGTTGGTCTCATTTTGTTTTTTTCCTGCAGGAGAGTACATAAAGAACTGGCGACCACGCTACTTCCTGCTGAAGACGGACGGCTCTTTCATCGGCTACAAGGACAAACCACAGGACTCGGACCTGGCCTACCCACTCAACAACTTCTCTGTAGCAAGTAAGACATGAGCAGGCTGTCACACAGTTCAGCTACTGCAAACTCATTTCTGTGTGGACTCAGCTCATCTCTAATGTGCCACTTGACTTTCAGAATGTCAACTGATGAAGACCGAACGGCCCAAACCCAACACGTTCATCATCCGCTGTCTGCAGTGGACCACCGTCATCGAGAGGACTTTCCACGTGGATACTCCTGATGAGAGGTGAGTCCTCATCTTCCTCCTCCTCAACAGGCTTTCTCAAATGAGTGAAAACCTGTCTTTGTGGTTTTTCGTGCCTTTTTTTACAGAAGGCGATCAATAGTAATCTTTTACTATAAAATTCAAAATTCTGGAAATATTTTTTTTCTCTTGTGATTCCAATAATATATGTTGATACAAATTCTAATTTTCCCTTAATCTGCTTTTGTTGGGTTAGTGCCCCTCCTTTGGGTAGAGCACAGAGGCAGAATGCTTTTAAATGTCACCAAAATGGAGCAGTGACTCAAAGAAGAGTTGGACTTTTTTTCTTTTTAGGAGCTGCTCTAAATGCAAATGTAATTTCAATATTAGTTCAGCTGTATTTGTATAAAGAAGACAGATTTTAGGCAGAAGCGAGTGCTTACTGTGCGAGAGGAGTAAACTGTTTCCAATACAGTGACATTTTTTGATGCATTGCTGCTGGTAGAGTGATTTGAAAAGTCTATAAATCTAATAACAGGTGCAGGTTTGGGTGAAATGGAGTGCAGTTTTTTTTTTGTTGTTGTTTTTTCTGTGTGGGGTAGAGATGCCAGGCACACAGGTTGAAGTGGTACATGTGATATAGT
>JAOWBL010000001.1:1677362-1691936 GCA_028564865.1 Zenarchopterus dispar
TGGCTGTTGTCACGCACATTTATGTTTGATCGAGTAAAGGCTCAGAGCTGAGCACCGTAATCGACATGAAATTTATCGTGATCATAAGCACAACCATATGATTGCTCAGCCCTAGGTGTGTTGTTCTTGAGTGTAAAGTTCTGTATTATAATCATTTTTAGGGGTGTATGACTCACAAAAACAAAAGGGTAAAATGTCTGAATCACATCTCAACAGGTATTGGAAGACAACGACTATGGGCGGGCGGTGGACTGGTGGGGGTTGGGTGTGGTGACGTATGAGATGATGTGTGGCCGCCTGCCATTCTACAACCAGGACCACGAGAAGCTGTTTGAGCTCATCCTCATGGAGGAGATCAAGTTCCCACGAACCCTGTCGGCCGATGCCAAGTCACTGCTCTCAGGGTTGCTCATCAAGGACCCCAACAAACGGTAAAGACAAACTCATGAACGGACCAGTTTCAGTTTCCCAACAGATCAGCTGCATTTATGGTCAAATTATGAATGGGAATATTTATTCCTTTGACTAAGCAAGAGCTGGATAAGCAAGATTATAACCAAAGTTCTTAGTCATATTTTATCAACACATTTTTTTTTTTTTTTTAAATCAGGCTCAGGATTTGCTCATTTATGTTTCACACCTTTTTGTCCTCTGTAAACTTGAATGGGAAGACATGCCCTGTAATGTTTTATAAGCGGTTTTCTTATGTGGATACCTCCACGTCTGCTAAATTTGAACCAACATGCAGAAGTTTTCTCAGCAAGTAAGAGCTGTAGAGTGGTGATGTTCAAAAGACCTGGAAAACCAAAGGGAAACTAGATAAAACTTGGAAGATTGATTCCAGTTCCAGAAATGATTTTTTTTTTTTTTTTCATTAAACTTTCATACACTCAGCTGCACAACCCTGTGGGAAATGTTGCTTTACTTAATTTTTTGCAAAACTCCCCATTCTGCAGACTAACTATACATGTACAACATTTAAATGAGGGTTTGGTATAGTCCTGAGCAATTGGTTTCTGCCTGCTGTTGGTCAGACAAATAAATAAAAGGCAGACCAAGCAGAATATTCCTGAAACAGGAACCATTACAGGCATGAAGTGGTGTGTTTTTACAGTATATCCTTAATATCGTTTTTTGTTTTTCCTCATGGTTTGAGCTTACATGTGCTGTATTTTAACATGGCCTAATTTCCAACAAAGCTGTCACATTTGCATGTTTTCCAATGTGTTATGCTTCTTTTCTTGTTTGTGTTAGAAGTCTAACAGGATCAGCTTTGCTGTTAAACAGTTGTCGCTGCTTTTAGAACTGCAGCTGAATCTGGGCTGCGTGAATATGTAAAATCATCAGTCAAAAAATTGATGCAACTCTCAGAAATGCTTTCAGCTGAATGGGCTTCTGCCAGTGACCTTTGAAAAAGTCAAATTTGGAGGATATATCAAAATAAAAACTAACCAGGTCTCTATACTTGAGACATGTATGATGGTTTTAAAGTCACTGGGAGATGAGTTAGACACTCATTAACTACACATCCGTTCATTTATTCAAGTAAAAACAGGGTGATGACCTCGAAGAAGTCCTCCTCAGTTCCTGAGGGAGGCTGTGCTGCTCCCGTTTCTGTTGGAAAATTTAATTTCTTGCATTACAGTTTCTGACCTCCTCACTGTAAGTGCAACACTTATGATGTGTTTGCTGCTACACAGAATCATGGATGTTTTGTGTTTTGTCCTGTAAGTCATATTGCTGTAAAGGAAAGTTTAGAAGGTTAATCTGTTTCCCATATGCAACCCAGACAATAAAATAACCTGCCTTGAAGTGTCTGCTCCAACCCTGAGTTCATCAGCTCATTTCAGCCACCATAATCTCTAGGAAAAAAGTATACAGTGTATGAACAATTTTATGATAATTGAAATCCAGCAAATAAGGTCTGGGCCAAACTGGCTGGGTGGGTGCTGGTAATATATCCTGCTCTCCTCATCCCTAAGACGTTTTCTGTCTCTGAAGAAACTGCTGAAAACTGCAGCTTCAGAGGGTGAACTCATTCACCCTAATAAGTTATTTTGGGATCACTTGCAGCTCCCAGTGAAGAAGAAGACTTTGTAAAAACACATTTGATGTCTGTCTTCCTCATCATCCTCTATATCTGTTGACAGGTTGGGCGGTGGACCGGATGACGCTAAGGAGATCATGCGACACAGTTTTTTTGGCACAATCGACTGGCAGGACGTCTACGACAAGAAGGTGAGTGCAGGATTCAGCTGCGAGACATCATCTTAAGTGGCAATTCAAAGAGTGTGAGGTATTTTGGTATCAGGGTTACCTCATTTTTCAAAGCAAGTCTGGCTGGGATGTAGACTCTAAAATAGAAAGGAAAAGAAACAAAAATTACCTAATCTTCCTTTTTATCCATCCCATTCCCATTAGTGTGATACCTTTAACTGTAATGAACCTGCTCTGACTTCTTTATCAGCTTGATTTCTTGGAGGCATGGAGTTCACTCCTGAAAAACAATATGCTTCAGCTTCCTCATATAGCAGTTGACAGATCAGCTTTGCAGGGTGGAGGTTTGTCTGGATCAGACTGAGATCAGGCCTTTCCTAAAGCAAAACTTTTAATGCTATTTGATCTGTGGAAAAATGCACCCTCATCCTGACAAACAACTTTACCAAATCTCCAATTCACAGATGTAACGAGAACAGAATGCTCTGTTTGTTAGATTTGTAAAATATTGACCATATGCAGGCATCTCGGCTCAAAACTGTCCATCAGCATAATCATCTGTTTGTCTGTTTCAGCTGGTTCCTCCCTTCCAGCCCCAAGTCAGCTCAGAGACAGACACGCGCTACTTCGACGAAGAGTTCACAGCACAGACCATCACCATCACTCCGCCAGAAAAATGTAAACATGATTGATAATACCATTTTATACCACCAGCATTCATCAGTTATTCAGTGTTGTTACAATGAATTTTGAGTTTTACACACAACCATCAGCGTACATGCCATCAATGTTCAGCATGTTTACCGTTTACTCTGGCTTGACTTTTCTTTTTTTTTAATTTTTAAAAATGGGATATTTCACTTGTACTGCATCAAATCTGGCAATTTCTAAAGTTGCTGACAAATCGTCCAACTTCATAGAAGTGCAGTACTCTCATTTCCTAAGGCCTTTTATTTTTTTCTGGAAAGCTTTCATCAAGAAACTCTAACCCAAATGTTTTTAAGAAAAAATACACCATGGATGAGAAAATTATTTTAAGAAGAAAAAAAAAAAGCTAACCAAATATGGTATTAAAATTCTGCTAATTTTAAAATATACTTCCCTGAATCTTCCCTGAACTTTTTCCTATTCGTAAAAAATAAAAATATGGTCAAACAAAATTTGTTTTGACATTGCATGATTTTGCGGCTGCGTCTCCCGTCTGTGTCAAAACCACAAGAAGACGTCCAGTTACGAGACAGCAAGCATGTAGTCTGAACAGCAGGGTGTTACTGGAAGGCGTCTTGTCTAAAGTGTAACATTTATTATAGAAAAATAATGCTAAAATAATACTAATAATAGAAAAATAATAAAAATAATACTTTTCCATCCTGGAGAGCATATTTGGATGTCTGAAGTAATTATCAAAGTAGGAGCTAAGATGTCACAGAAACCTGTCACTTAATTCCAGGCAGTCTTCATCTGATTTGATGAGCCTTTTAGATCTGCAAGGTTCTGTGACATCCCAAACCAAGAGCCATCTTTTTCTCCACCCAACTTCACATCAATGCAGCTGTGCTGTCAGTACCGCAAAGCTGCAACACCAATTTTTTTTTTTTTGAAAGACTCACACTCTGTGGAGTCAAATTAAAAGAAATGGACACAGCTATTTAAAAAAAAAGAAAAATCGTGTTGCAAAGGGAGCTGTTGTAATGTCTGTCTTTGGTATTATGACCAAAACATGACGGTCTTTCATTAAGACCTCATGAAACGTGTTCAACTTAGAGAGAGAGATAAACACACATGAGCTGTTTCCTCAGCTTCCACAGTTACACACAATAAAAATAAAGGAGACCAGCATAAGACTATATAATGTTTGCATCTGATGCCTGTGTGTGTCTCCATATGCAGATGACGAAGACGGGATGGACGCGGCGGACAACGAGCGAAGGCCTCATTTCCCACAGTTCTCCTACTCAGCCAGTGGGAGGGAGTGAGCGCTCCGACCCAATCAGCCAGTATCGTCCCCATTTGTGGCCATTTTGAGGAAAACGCGTAGCCATTCTAGGAAAAAGAAAAAAATACCAGTCTCCCCTCTTTTTCTTCTTGTCTGCCTCCTTGCAGGTGGGAAGAAGTCTTTTTAGGGACTTTAAAAGAGGTTTTTGCACAGTGGGATAGACTCCAGCCTGTCTCCCCACACTAAAAAAAAAAAAAAAAAAAAAAGAAAAAAAAAAGTCTCCTACATTTTCAGCGCTATTTACTCCAGAAGGCAATGTTTTTTGTTATTTATTTTTTCTCTTTGTCAGTATTACATTGTCGACCTTGGTTGCGTTCATCTACTTTTTTCGTATTTTTTTCTTCCCTCCTTCTTTTGACTTTTTGCACTTGATTTGGAAGAGCCGTTTTAAGGAACAAAAAAACCAAAAATGTTGCCTTATGTGTGCAGATGTTTCGTGTCATACCAACAGGGTTTTTTTTTTTGTTTGTTTGGTTGTTTTTTTTTGTTTGTTTGTTTTGGGGGGAAGAGGGTGGGTGGGTGGGTTGTGGATGGTCATTCATAGTTGAGAATAAGTGCATGGCTCGTGGTTTAGACATTAAAAAAAAAAGAACACAACAGAAAAAAAAAAATCTTCCTCATATAATTGCCATGGTAGCGCACATTTCCCAATCCCATGGCAATGAGAATCAGTCCTAAAAAAAAAAAGACGTCAGAAAATGAGAAAGGACGAGTCCTTATCATTTCTTTCATTGCTGCAGTGTAACTCTTTCTTTTTGTTCTTTTTAATTTAATTTTTTTCTGAAACACTAAACTGCCAGAAACAGCACAGTTCACTCAGGCGCCACAGAGCACAACCGCTATCAGACTCAGCTAACCGCTCCAGCTTTTCACAGCCGGCAGGGCGACAAGGCGTTCTCTGCTTCCTCCTCCTGCTCTCTTCTGTTCGCTCGTCATAGCTGTCGGACTTGGGGAATGAAGTTTACACAGAGAAATGTATGTATGTTTGTACTGTACGTATGTGGGACATGGACGTCGAGGTCGAGCTTATGCTGTCAGAGGTGACACACACGCACGCACGTGCGCGTTAACACGCACATACTCGCATGTTCTCCACAACAATCAGACTGAAGTCGGCAGTTATTTAAATCAGGTTTGATGTTTTCTCAAAGATGTCAAAGGACACACTGCGTCTTCAGGTGTGTGTTTTCTGAGAGTCCACACTGAGGCCGTGCAGTTTTCAGTTTGTGTTTAAGATGTTTTACGTTCCGTCTTTTTGCTCTTACTTTATCTGGGAATTTCATCTTCCTAAAAGACGACTGATATGCTGTTCCTTTTATTTTTGTATCCCTTTCCCTAAAAGAAGCCAATTTAAATATACCCAGTGTAAAAACACTGTAATTAATGTGTGTGTGTGTGTGTGTGTGTTATGGCTGCAAATTGCCATAGAACTGAACACGGTACGGTCTCAGTGTCAGTTTTGACAAATCTCTCACTTTGTCGTGAAGAAAAGACTCACTCAGGACCTCTAGTTTTACTACAGCGATACTGTCGGACTGGAAGCGTGTAAATGAGAATAGATCTTCCCGGCTCACCAAGGAGAGGTTGTTATGGAGTAATGTTTAAGGTCATCAGAAGTTGTGCTGTTGCTCTCCATTTGTAGGCTGGAGATCTGGTCCTAGCAGCAGCATTTCCAGCTGCATGTGCAGCTGCTGGCAGTCTCCCTCCTGAAACTAGTAAACCCTGCCCACTACTGGCATAAAAGCTGCATAACCCTTAAGTGGCAGGACATGAAAACCTTTGGTGTATTCAATATTTAAACAGTTTAAAACATCTGTGTAGTTAAATGAAATATTAACTGGCCTTTTTACCTGCGAGAAAACGTCAGATCTGATTTATTGTGGAGAACGCTGCCGAAGAAATCTCCGTGGTCCAAGCGCATGACAGGGATGTTTGAGAGGTGTTTCACACATCTTCAAACGTCGTGTCATTTTGTTGAATTTTTCTCATGTATAGAAGTGATGAAATGGAGCAGAGGAGTGAAAGCATATCAGTGACAGAAAAGCATATTTGTGAAGATTTACTGTAGGAATCCTGAGAGCAGACAGTCCTGAAGCTTAGCAGCGTAGTGCACATCACTGTTTTATTTTTTTGTTTGTTTCAATCTGGACACACAAGACAAATACACACACAGAAATGCTTGTGCACAAAGACTGTTGTTAGATGATGAAAACAAACAAACTCCTAGTGAATAAATGTTTAGCACACGAGCTACCAGAAACGAGGCTTCCAGACGCAGACGCAGGAGTTATGCCCCGTCGGTCAGTATTACGAGAGAAATTTATTTCCACACTTGAGCATCTGAACCGAGTATCAATGAATCACTAATCATGTCACAGATCACAAGAAAACTGAGCCGTAAGACACTCAAATATGAAGACTGATGACTGCCATTTAAAGAAAAATAAAAAAGGTTGAGTCACTCGAACTGCATAATGTACATATGCAATGCCTTTTTTCTTTTTGTTTTATTGTGTTGGGGGTGGGGGGTCTTTACAGACAAAGCAAGCTTGCTGATGAAAACAGCAACTGGGAAAACGCAACCGCACTGACTCTCAGAAACTGCATATGAGGAAGAAAAATGAAGTGAAATAAACCACTGGTGTTTTTTTGTTTTTATTTTTTAAACCAACTTGACTTGCTACTGCCCATAGAGGATGTTTCCATGGAAACAACCCCTGCCCCCAGCCTTCCCTCGCTGAAAATGATGGACTCCTGACATCTCTGTGAGGACGTGACTGTAACCGTGGAGTCTGCACCGTCAGTTTCTGTCTCCTTTCACCTTCTCTGAGAAGGAAAAAAAAAAAACACTTAAAGTGGGACCATCTTTTTTTGTTTGTTTTGTTTTTTTCTTGTAGTGCTGGTTTCGTCAGGTTGTTCCAGTCCCACCATTGCTTTCTCCCCATCCCCCCATTTTTGTACCATAGTGTTTATTTTATTTATGTTTTTGTTCTAGGCAGTGTTACCTTGTATGTTGTAACAAAGGCACCTCTTGAAAGTCACTGTAAGATGATGATGGATGCATTAATTGAACTTTCTTTTTATTCTTTTTTTTTTTTTTTTGATCATTTGCTTGTTTGTTTTCTTACCAAAACATTAGCGCAAGAACCCCGTGGACTTGCATTGCCGTGGTAGTATTTATTTTGAATTAAATTAAAAGAAATGCATTTCAGGGTTTCTGCTGTCATGGCTCTTATTTCATAAGTTTGTGTCAAGTTAGGACTAAAGTTTCTTTTTTTTTCTGTTCAGTTCTGGTCTGTAGTTCACTTGTACTCGCCGTGGATGCTACAAGCTTGGGCTTTCAGTTATTTGAACCTTTCTCTTCCTGAGTCACACTCTGTACGACGTAAATCTTTAAAAGAACAAACACATTTGTGAAACACTTTCGACTTATGGTGGGATTTATTACATCAACATACAAACGATATATTCAGCCGAAAGTTCAAAAACAAATCCAACAAAAACTAGTGGAAAACAGAATAAACCTGCTTTAGGGTCATGAACTCTCACTCAGGATAAACTGAACGTTTCGTTATTGACAGCCAAGTGTGGTGCAGTACAGATGTGAAAGTCTCAATACAGCTTTTTATAAATACTGTTACAAAGTGACTTAACGTAAGCCAGTTACAACAGAAAGAGGACACTTGAGTCTTATTAAATGTATCCTGTGATCAAACTGAAGTTGCAGTCATGTTTGACTTTGTGTTACATCAGAAAACTGATCCAGACCCTAAAGACAGACGGGAGTCTGCCAGCAGGACTCGAGCTCTCGGTTTCCTGACCTCCAGAGAGCATCGACACCGTCGAGCTCTCTCTAATCTTGTCTCGCTTTTGAGAGTCGATCCGCTTGAAGGCCTGTCGGCGCGGGATGAGGTCAGCATCAGTATGGTAGAGCAGCGATCACTCTGGGATGGCAGGAGGCCAGTCCACATCCACAGACTGACACAGGAAACACAAGTGGGACTCAACATGCAGCAGCTTCATTTCGTTTTTACACACAAAAAGGAATCCTTGCTTGAATTATCAAATTACCCATATAGAGCAGTGAGGAGCCAGCTATATGTACAATAAATATTTCTGTTCCAGGACGGCATGAGAAAAAAGATCCAGAACAAGAAGTTACATGTGTCTCACCTCCACGTCCAGCTCCAGGATGTCTGAGTCCGTCTTCAGCAGCTCACACAGGTTCGGTTTAGTGCGACCGAAGTCTCCATGGACAAACTCTTTAATGTAACTGTTTGGTGACCATTAAGAAGCTTTTATTTTTATTTTATTTTTTCAACAACATATTTCACAACCTTTGGTGAACAGATGCAACAACACTCTCAGAGGTTGGAGGATACGTCCCAGCCTGAGTTTTCAGGCCCAGATAGAAGTGATGGGAGTCCAGGAAGCGGGTGTTCATGCTGTGGATGACCCGCTGTCGGACGGCCAGCGCCCGCCGGTGCAAAACCCTCAGAGGAGTCTTCTGGTCTAGCGTCAGATCCTGAGTAGACAAACAATCATCATGCACTTTAAAAATGGGCAATCAGAAGATTGGTGGTTGGATTCCCAGACTCTCCACGCTGAACCCCGGGTTTTTGTTTATGTACAGAATTCAAAACGTCGCATGAATGGGTGTTCCTTCCTGGAACTGGAGAGCATTCCGACTGGTCAATAAGAGGAGAAAGGCTACACATTATTGTATTTTTGCTAATTTCATTACGTCTGCAGCCAAAAGTAATAAAGCGGTCATTTACATGTCGAAACTCAGCGTAAACAGACAATTACAGGTGCATTTATGGGTCTGTTGACCAGGGAGAACGTAGGTTCAAAATCCTGCCCAAAGACTGTTTGACAAGTGATCTGGACATCTGGGGCTCAACTGCTGACCTTTAACCTGCATTTGTAGTTTATAACTCTTGGATTTGTGATGAATTATTCATCATTATATTAAATAATGAGAATAATAATGTAAAGGTGTGCAGTCCAGCATCTTAAAGCACAAACAGAGAATTCTCTGGACCAGCCTCGCTGATTTGTGTTGTACTGACCTTGATGTCGTCAATGAAGGTGATGTCTTCTCTCTGGATGGGCTTCTGGGTCCAGACCAGTGCCGTGTAAGTCTTGGTTTTCTCCTCCTCTCCCTCCTTCATCCGACCCATGGCTTCTCTGCAGTTTCACAGAGCACAGCGCCGTCTGTCACACACCCTCGCTGATAAAGAATAAATATCATTTTCCCAGTTTTATCATCACTCACCTGGTAACAACCTGCAGGTCTCTCACTCGGATTTTGTCTGAGGACTTGTTTATCGTCTAGAAACAAAAGAGTAGAGTTTGTAATATTACAGTATATGTTATTTGTACTTTTAAAGTGGTATTACAAGAGGGAAAAAATATTTAGGTGTCTAAAATAACCCCCTTGCTTGCTTGGGGAAGCTTCAGTCTAAAGTTGTCATTCATAAAGCCACTCAGGACTGATTACAAGCAGCGTGACATCAGCCGCCCACTTCGGGGTTACGCTGCAGATCGCGCACCTTTGATTACTATTTTGAGTGCACAAGTGTGTTCACATTGACCATTCTGTCTTACCAAGAGAGTACACTCAAAATGGACAGAGAACTGAGTGGAACACAGCGTCCACTTGATGGTTGCTCTCTTGCTGACGTAGCAGATGCGGTGGGAGTCTCGTTTGTGGGTTTTCGGTTATAAAAAACAACATCTTTATAACCAACAACATCTTCGGCACCCAGATGGTACCGCTTAAAACTTTCATGAAAAAAGGAGAATTCTTATGCACATATAAGAGAAAACTGGGCTAATGTCTGAATTTTACAATTGACGAAAAATCTTAGAAGATTGACATCTATGTTTTTGCAAAGGTTTTTATATCTCGACTAAACCTGATATTTAATATGAATAAGAGAGACAACCAAAGTTTGGAACCTTCACTATCTACAAAATAAGTAACCCAAATTATCCCTTTAATGCCTGGCATGAAATAATACAATGAAAATCCTATTTTTTCTAATTAAGTGTTTATTATATACTGAAATCAAATTTTTGTCTATAATCGTTTCTAAATGATGGTTTTTGTATAATTATGAATGTACTGGGTAATTTTATGTACTTTTAATTTAGTTTTATTTTTTAAATTTTGTTTAATGTATACATTTCTTTTCTTTTGTTTTGATTATGGGAACAGAAGTCCCAGAAGTTCATGTGTCAGTTATGATACATCAGGTATTACAGGATTAAATATTCAACTGGTAGCCACTGAGACTAATGTGAGCCGTAACATTTAAAGCTTTATGCAGCTTAAAGCTTTTTTTTTTTTTTTTCCTAGTGTAGGGAGACAGGCTGAAGCCTATCCCACTGTGTGTGTGTGTGTGTGTGTGTGTGTGTGTGTGTGGGGCAATTATCTCAATATTTTTATGGACTTAATGGAGACATTCAGCACCTCCTGCAGCTCCTTCATCTCCACTCTGTTAAGCCTGGATCTGTGTGGATTCAGCAGCTCCATCGCAAATGGACGTCCTGATAAGAGAAGTGAGAAATGAATGAACAAATGGATGAATAAATGAGGGCCGTGTGAGGTTTTCTTTTTTCTTTTTTTGACTTTTTAAAAGTCTCACCATTTCCAAGAGTTCGGACATCCACGTCTTCTCTCCCAGATGCGGAGAAATTAAATCCTGTCACCCAGGAGGAGAAGAATTTATTGTCCCACATATCACAGCGCAAAAGATGCTTAAACTGAATGATGTGATTTTTTTTTCTCCATCTCAACTACCTGTATGGTGGTGTATTTTAATCTAAAGTGAAGGACTGCAAACCTGCACTTAAAGGTGATGAAAAAGCCAAATTTTCCAAGAACTAGAAGAGAGCTCCCTACTACTGAACTCTCTGGTTTGGACTCACCGTCTGCTCTGAAGGCAGAAAGGATGGGTGTTGCAATGAGCTCCTCCACCGAGGACTCCATCCTCCTCTCACCATCAATCAACCAGGGAGTCTGAGGCAGACTGCGGCAAAACTTATTGTACCTCCCTGAGCATCAGAGGACAGATTCATTTTTGAGCATCTGCTATAAGTAAATACATTCTGAGATGTTCCCAGCATGTGGCACCACCTGCTACAAACACAGACATGTGAAGACACTGGACGTCCTGAGGGACGCAGCTGCTGTTTGGCTGCAATGGAGGACTAGGGTAGTGTCTAGAAAAAAGGACATTTTAAAAAAATGAGTGAAGGAAACAAAACCATTACTTCCTAAAGATGGCCTTTTAGGTGATACTTACTTCAGAAAATTGGCATCCGATATCTTTTCCAGAGCTTTGACCACAGCCATGCGGGTGAACACAGACTGCAGAGAGACGCAACACTTTATGTTACAAGAGCCACAAAAACTGGTTGTTTCTATAAACTTGTACTTCATCCTGTTATTTGTTGCTTTTTAAGTGTTTTGGGGCTTAAAACATAATACTGCTTATTCAAAATGCGCTTGGGAGTGTCTTTTAATTTTTCATGACCGTTAAGGAAAGTAAAAACAGAGAGAGAGTGAATACTGAGTGAGGTGCAGAGCCTGCTCAGGCTGCTGGAGCTGACCAGTTGGGGTAACCGGGTTTTTGGGTAGCAGAAGTTGAGGGTCACCTGCTTCTGTTCTGATCTGACAAGAAACACTCACATGTAGAGGTAAATAGTTGACAGCTAACTGTTTGATGGGAATTACAACCTGAGAAAGGCTAAAAACAATCATGTTTGTGAATGATTACAAGCATTATTTTTAGTTAACTGTCTCGTTATTCCACAGTTGAACCAGTACAAGCCCAAACTGACCCAAGTTGTTGTTGGTCCAAAATTAGACATTTGGAAAAGAATCAATGAAGCAGCTCATCTTCAGAAACGATCTCAAACTGATTCTCCTTATTCAAGTATTCAGGGCTTCATCTTGACCCGTCCATGCTCGCTCTCACTCCTACAGGTAATCAGTCCTTGGACAAACGTGCATGTTTTTGTATCTGCAGAAAACTCATACAAGGATGGGGACAACATGCAAACTCCACACAGAAATGCCCCTACCGGGAGTTGAACCATGGACCCTCCAGCTGTGAGACAAAAGTGCCAACAACCAAAGCACCAACAATTCACATGTGGCAAAAACAACTTCTATTTTGTTTAACTGGCCCCGATGTGCGAGTCAACTGAACACATCTCAGTCCTTCTGGTCATGGTTAGGGGGGACGTCGCTCTCTGAGCTGCTCACCTGTTTGTTCTTGGTGTGTTTGAAACAGTCAGGACAGGCTGTAGCTCTGCAAGAGAGACAGAAAACAGCAGGAGCAGAATAACTCAACTATTAGATGGGTTTCAAAGCTCTGATGGATAAATCGTCAACTTCTCACATCCATTTCTGTTTCGGTCTGCTGCTCGTTATTAATGTTGGTGATTAAGAAATTTTGTTTGACTTCACAGAGATTCAGACCGAGAGTTGAGGACTCACAGGAAGTGGCAGTCAGAGTCGGTCTCTGGGTGGGTGAACTCCACGCCAACCTCGAAGGAGCTCTGAAAACACAAAGTCATCTCCACGTCACCTGATGTGAGTGTAAATGGTTGAGACTAACCAAGTTCTTCTTCCAGTCTGCCCCTGAACAAGCTTGCATTGAAACTTCAACTTGCTCTCACTGAATAAAAAGTCACACCATAATATAATTGGGCACTTTTTTTTAAAATTCAAAGTTGGAAGTTATCTGCCTTGGTAACCACAGCAACACCCCCCAGCTCCTTGGCAACCAGACTCTGCATGATCCATTTGAAGGCCTCCTTGACCTGGATAACATCATCCTTGTCAAGAACCAAACCCTTCTCTCTAGAAGAATAAAAAAAATGTTATTTAGATTAGATTAGATCAAACTTTATTGATCCCACAGCGGGGAAATTTTAACCTCTGACTCCAACTTGACAATCTAAAATCTTTTACCTCACTTCTTTCTTCACATGGAGCCAGCAGGAGTGCTGCAAGATTAAAAACACGTGTCATGGCAACAGTGGTGGGATGACACTTCAGATGGGTTAAATAAGGAAGAAAAGATGTTTTCTTCAAACACACACTGACCTCACGGACACACAGCTGAGCAGGTAGAGAGATGGACAGCACCAGTGTGTCAAACTCGTAGTTTTGAGATTTTACTGCTTCTGCTATCTGTGGAAAGGCATCAGAGACAGATTGATCTTAACCAAAGTACAATCTGGTACTTCCTATCGTCCTGACAGAGACAACTACAAGGTAATGATTTTTTTCAAGCCCACGCACCTTAACTGCTTGCTCTGTGCCACACAGATTCTGCAGGATTCCCAAACACACTACACACACAACAGCAGCACCAGTAGCATCTTCTCCGGATTGAGTAGGAATCCCACTGGGGTCCAGTTTAACTCTTTTACTGGGAGGGTCTTCAGGTGCTTCTGAAGTTGTGCCATCATGAAACTTGTTTTCTTCGGTGGAGGCTCCGGATGCTAAATCCTGGGTTTTGCCATTTTCTCCATCAGTGATGAACTCTCGCAGTTGCCTAAGTGTCTCCTGAAGGAGACAACAGATGATCAATCTGTAGTTGCATTTAAAAAGGAATGCCAGCTCTTTTTTTTTTCCTCAATGGTTTTTCATGTATGAATATGTAAATTTTGAAATGCAGACAAAACCAACTGAAAACTGTCCAACTAAATACTTCTACACCATCATGTGGTGAATGCAGAGGAGGTCAAACCTCTTGCTGTTGTCGGTAGGCCCCCTGGACGGTCACGCAGCAGAACCTGAGGACACAACGAGCACAGCATCCAGCTGAAAGCAGCTTCTGGATGATGGGTTTATCCTTCTCCTTCAGTGGCACCATGACATTAGGCTGCAGGATGAGGAACGTGCACATGCATCCAGTCAGCTACACAAGTAACCACAGCAAACACGTTCTTCAGTCATTCAGGGAAATATGTGCTCACTTTGCTTTTACATATATAAACTTTTTCTCTTAACTGCTTTTGGCATAATTAGAAGCATTTCATAGAATTCCGCTAATAACTTATTGCCTTTATTATGCAGTTGTGGAGGCATTAAATGTACTGAGTAGAGATGGATAGATGATGATGGGGAATAAGAGAGAGACCTGCACCATTTGATACCATTGACCACAAGATACTTTTATCCCGTCTTGAAAATTGTGTGGGTTTAACCGGAACTGCCCTTAAATTTTTTCAGTCCTACCTCACTAACAGAAGTTTTTGTGTTCATCTCGGTGACTATTCTTCAGTTAGAGCCCCACTAACATGTGGGGTCCCTCAAGGGTCCATTCTTGGCCCCC
>JAOWBL010000001.1:1692036-1735128 GCA_028564865.1 Zenarchopterus dispar
ACTGAAAACCCACCTTTATTCTCTTGCTTTTAACTCGGTTTAAATTTGACATATATGTTTTATTATCGTGGTTTTATCTGTAGCTATGCATTCAATCATAGTTTTATATGTTATTTTATGTTTTTTATGTCCTGTTTATTGTAATTTTAAACCTCATCTGTACTGCACTTTGGTCAACTCTGGTTGTTTTTAAATGTGCTTTATAAATAAACTTGACTTGACTTGATGATGAAGCACAGATACCTATCTATCAATAAACCACAGAGGAGCTGTATTAATTTTGTTGCAAGCTGCTGGGTAACTCATCAAAAGGATACTTCCAACACATTTTCCCAAATTCTGATGTAAAAGGAAGGAATTCTCATATTTTCTCATCAAGAGTTGTAATATTAGACCAAACATGATTTTTTAGTAAACTGGCATAGCAACGCTCCGCAAAATGTAATCATACCACCTAATTTATATGCAAGTGACATCTGTGACTGTATAGTTACCATAGTTAATTCTTTTTAAATAAGATAATTATCTAATTAGAGAGCTTCTGGTTGTTTCCCATCCATTTTTTACAAATACCTCTTCTGACTAATCTTAAGGTAATTAAGGCTCTATAACTGGTTTTTAGAACATTTTGGAGATCACTTATTACACAATAAGTGTGTGTGTTAAGTGTGTGTGCATGCATGTAATGTAGCTCTTTTAGTTTTTAATGATAAATTTCGCTGTATGTGCAACATATGATGAAAATAAAGGTATTCTTTTGTATTATGTGGCTGTTTGCACTTTTGATTCATTTCGAAAGTTGAAAAGTCAACTTCCACACTAAAGGACGTGTGTTTTTCTGCTTTTCCTTCCTCATTTGTTCACTTCATCACATATTTGCATCAAGCTTGTTAGTGGCTTGTTACTCACGAGGCAAACCAACCAGGACTTGCTGCTTACCTACTCTGCCATGTTTGACCAGTAAGAGCAGACTGGGTTGGTACACTGCTATACTGTACAAAAACAAACAAAAAAAACATAAGAATGAATAACCTTAACCTATTGCAAAAGAATAAGAAATTATATATTTCTTCCTGTAGATGTAACCACACCCAGCAGTGGTGCCTTTGTCTTAGAGCGCCCCTGTAACTCACAGCAGCATCAAAAGGAAGAGAACTGGAAAATGCCTAAACCCTTTACAGGGCAGTCAATAAAATACTTTCAATTTTAAGATTCCAACTCTAGACGGTTATTTGAGAATATATATATAAAAAAAACAAAACCTTTTTACTTAAAAAAAAAAGATTTTAATAGGATGTAGGTCCACTGAATGTACCAAATATGGTTATTTACCTGGTAAAAGACAAGTAATTGTTCCAATTATTATCGTCTTGTGTTTTTAATAGTTTTTGCATTTTCATGTAATCAGCGTTTCCAAGCCAACCACAGTGATCTTGACCATAAAGTCATAACAATAAAAATATATCAATTACAAGAGCAAATTAACATGTTACAAAAACACCAGCTGTTAAAACAAACATAATATCCTCTGGGGTTTTTTTTTTTAAAGAGCAGACATACAGACATACTTGAAGTCTCAATTAATTCATGTTTTAAGTCAAAACCCTACCAAAAAATAGTCCAAAAACCCAATTCTCAACCATGAAGCTCCGTTCATAGCAGCTGGTTTGAGGGGGCAGAGTTTGCCACTCTCCTCTTCCATGCACTGTACTTTCTTAAATACTTGTCTGTATTTGTATACTTCTGAAACATCATCATCTGCAGCCAAAGTACTATTTAAATTCTCAAAATACAAAACCCCTTTGTACAAAGTAATAGTTATAAACGCTTAATGAAAGGCAACCAATAGTACATTCTCATTCATATATGTTTATTTTATACCCAGTTAAACTTGCAGACATTTTTCAATACAAGTTTGCCAACCACCTGAGCTCTGATGTCACCAAGTACACTGCTGTACCTGTTGCAGAAGCACTGACATATGTCCTTGAACCTGCCCGATGTAAGGAAGCTATCCAAGTCGACTCTGAGCTAGCTCTGTGACGTCACAGTACCGTGAAAAATCTGAACAGCCCACTTGATATAGTTTCGGATGTAGTCGGCCCAAACAAGGTGACAGTGTTATGTTTCGGAGTTTTGCATTTGGTTATCACACCAGACACCCAGGTATACGCTGTTCTGTGAATACAAAGTATTTTTCTTTATAATCTGTCCCCTTTAAACGATTACTTATTTGAGAACTCTAATAGGTGCTAAGCTAAACGAGCTAACATGAAGGTTTTAAAGTCCACACTTTGGATATTTGTACGTAAATGGGACACTTATATGATGCTAGGGAGGCTTAAAATTACCTACCTGATATGAATGACTTTAAATCACAAATAAATAAGAAAATAAAGCAGACAGTTGCAAGTGAAGTACACGCTCATCCAAATGAGTGCAACCCTCAGTTTCCAACAGACAAAACTAATCAACCTGATCCAACTTCATTAGAAAATCTAGGCCTTTGGGAGGAAAACACCCCAAAGTAAATTTTATTAATCTGCTTTTTTTAAACTCAATATATGTTGTTTGGACTAAAATGAACTGTTCTAAACCTAAAAACGGTAAATAAACGGTTCACCCGGTAATCGATGCGTGCTGTCTGAGTACGTCATCTCCGGGTAGTTTGACAGCCGGGTCCCTCTTCCCCTCTGCAGCAACGGCGGATCTGGAAGATTCTGTGTCCGGCTCGGTGATCACACCTGAATCTAAGTCCATCCAGAGCCGAACCGCTTCGTTTCGGTCCCGAGCTCCAGCCGTCCCGCTCTGAAGACTCCCGTTAACATTTTCCGAGTGATATAAAGTCACGATGCCCGAAGCCATGGCGGCACCGAAAGCCTCAAGCGGAGGCAAAAACAAAGGAGGGGCGTATGTGGACCGCGACAAGCCGGCCCAAATCCGCTTCAGTAACATCTCTGCTGCTAAAGGTAGGATCAAATACTGCCGAAGAGTAGAGCAGCGGTGCTTTAGGGACACATACGTCTTATAATAGTTAAAAAAGGGGCAGGAAATTTAAGCTACAGCAACAAATGTCTAAGTCGTAAAATCCCATCTGAAGAGGTTCTGCATCAGTCGTCACGAAGTAAAATACAAACTTTACCTAAAAGCAGTATGTGAGGCTGAAATTAATTTAAAAAAAAAACAACTTGCCAGTTCATGCAAGTTCACTCACTGCAAGATGACTCAACACAATTCCTACCCTACCCAGACTGAGCTGGGTTTATAAGCTTTTTCCAGCTTTTTGTTCATTATGTGAAAACAAACTTAATTGTGGCTTTCTTGTCAATTCATCACACATGTTCATTATGAGAGTCCTCCATTTGTTGACCATAAACTGTAAAAATTACTAGACATATTTTCCAAAACTAATGCCTCAAAATGACAGTTATTTAGGTTTCTGGTGCATCTAGTTGTTTATGGCATTCACTATAAAAAAGAAGCTTGACATTTAATTGATTTCTTTTGCCTTTCTGACCATCTTTTACTTGACAACAGCTGTTGCAGACGCTGTCAGAACGAGTCTGGGACCCAAAGGAATGGACAAGATGGTCAGTAACTGGATCTGACCTCTGGTTTAACTTTAAAAGCACCTCAGTGTGTATATGTCTCATCTGAGGCAGTTTTTTGGTTGCAGATCCAGGATGAGAAAGGTGACGTGACCATTACCAATGATGGAGCCACCATCTTGAAGCAGATGCAGGTGCTCCACCCTGCTGCCAAAATGGTATGTAAGCCCAGACCAGTGTTGTCTGATGGTTCCCTTCTCATTATGTGAATAAAACAGACACTTCAGCACTCCATTTTTGGGTTTGATTAAGCATGATTGAAACCTAACATATCTGGATTCAATTGCGTGTTTTAGCTGGTGGAACTGTCCAAAGCCCAGGACATTGAGGCTGGTGACGGCACCACCTCTGTGGTGATAATTGCTGGAGCTTTGTTGGATGCTTGCTCCAAACTGCTGCAGAAAGGTGAGAGCTGTAGATATGAGTCCACAAATAATTACATGCAGTTAAATGTGCACTGCTGATCTCGGTTATTTTCTTTCCCATGCGAAGTTGCTGTAAACATGAGTGTTTTATAACTTTAAAAGCAAAATGCAGGGAGATTAGTTGCATTTTTGCGATTTTTAAATTTCGACAAAAAATAGAAACACTAGAAGTAGAAATGAAATACATGTTTGCAAAGCAGAAGTCTTGATGTTTTCCTGCAGTGTCTGTGGTTCAGCTTTCAGCAGTGATCTTCACATGATGCTGTCCCTTTGCTCAGGTATCCACCCCACCATCATCTCAGAGTCCTTCCAGAAGGCTGTGGATAAGGGGGTGGAGGTGCTGACAGCCATGAGCAGGCCGGTGGAACTAAGCGACCGCGAGACGCTACTCAACAGTGCCACCACGTCACTGTGCTCCAAGGTGGTGTCGCAGTACTCCAGCCTGCTGGCTCCTATGAGCGTGGATGCCGTCATGCGAGTCATCGACCCGGCTACGGCCACTAGCGTCGACCTGCAGGACATCAAAATCATCAAGAAACTCGGGTGAGTCTTCTCTTTAATTTTTTTTTCTTTCCTTAGAATAATAGTGTCTCAAAAGATGAAGAAGTAAAAGATTGTGTTTTTTAGAGGGACCATTGATGACTGTGAGCTGGTGGACGGCCTGGTGCTGACTCAGAGGGTGGCCAACACTGGTGTGACCCGGGTGGAGAAAGCCAAAATTGGACTCATCCAGTTTTGTCTGTCACCTCCCAAAACTGATGTAAGTCACCTGGTTACATGCAGGCTAATATCGAACATTTATCTGCTTTAGCGATAAGCTTTTAAGGCGTATGGTAGTGAATGTTGAAGATTTGTACTTTTCTTTTTCTTTCATTGTCCCTCTATATAGATAAATATTCTTAAGTTTTAATTTTCATTGCTTTATAAACCACATTAGCAATTCTGGTATTTGCAGAGTTAGACGAAGTTTCACTTTGATGTTAAATGCAGTAATCTGTGTCCAACTGTTCTACTGTGATGCAGTCCTCTACTGAGATTTTTTTTTTTTTTTTTGTGACAAGATTTCCACAGTCTAAATAAAGTAAAAATGACAAAGTCCTGACAACTCCCTTTCCTTCCTCTCCCCTTTTTAAAATTTTTTTTATATATTTATTTATTTTTAATTATTGATGCAGATGGATAACCAAATCGTGGTGTCAGACTACGCCCAGATGGACAGAGTGTTGCGGGAGGAGCGTGCCTACATCCTCAATTTGGTGAAACAGATCAAGAAAGCTGGCTGCAATGTGCTGCTCATCCAGAAGTCCATCCTCAGGTAGAGAATCTGAAGAGAGCATTGGTGACTGTCTTGTAAAGGTTTTATTTGCACAGTGGACATGTTTGACTCTGGGTGTAAATTTTAATGCAACAGAGATGCACTGAGCGACCTTGCTCTGCACTTCCTCAATAAAATGAAGATCATGGTGGTGAAGGATATTGAGAGAGAGGACATTGAGTTCATTTGCAAGGTGAGTCTACAACATCTCTGCTTTTACACATAATGTCTTTTTTTTCCTTCCCCCATCTACAACACTTTTATCCTTTTCTATAATGCCAGTGTTGACATGTTTGTTTTGACTCTGTTGACAGTGATCATTTGGAAACAAATGTAATGTTGGAGGAGACTAATGTAAAATAAATTCTGTTTCCCATCAGACTATTGGCACCAAGCCTATAGCCCACATTGACCACTTTACAGCAGAAATGCTCGGCACAGCAGAGCTGGCAGAGGAGGTCAACCTGAATGGCTCTGGCAAGCTGGTCAAGGTATGTTCACTAAAACAGCTTCCAGGGAAAAGAGAAAAAACACATTTCCTACGCTTTACTACTCAAAATGAACTTTAACAACTTGACGCTTTCTCTAAACCTTTATTTTTTTTCATGTTGCAGATCACTGGCTGCACCAACCCTGGTAAGACGGTGAGCATCGTAGTGCGCGGCTCTAACAAGCTGGTGATTGAGGAGGCCGAGCGTTCCATCCACGATGCGCTGTGTGTCATCCGCTGCCTGGTCAAGAAGAGGTCAGCCATTTCTGCTGTTTATTTTCTCTGATGTGGCAGAGGCAGATCAATGCCGTTTAAGTGCAGACACTCAGGCCCTCTGACAAAGGCGCTTCTGCAGTGCTTTCTCCTGCAGGAGCGTAACAAACAGAGGAATATTACTGTGGAAAGCTCACCTTTCATTTACTGCTGCTTGTTGGAGCAGCTAAGCTGGAGAGCATTCTTACATTTTTTTAATATTAAGACATGCATGTATATCTATAGATGTCTATATCTTTAGCTATTTAGAGCAAAAGTTTCTTGTGTTTAAGGATGTAGATGTCTGTTATAAACACATCTCTGGACAACTGTAACGCTTCACTTTGACACCTAATTAATATAGTCTGCATCATGCTGATAACCTTTCGACCTTTTGTAAGATCTCAAATTTCAACTGTTAGTTTAAATTTAGCCAAAGTCAAGAGATGGAATTGATGGAAATGACTTGGAACATAATTTTGTAGTTAACTGGTATTATACTTCTTATGGTATTACATGCTCTCTCTGTGTTCTCAGGTACTCACTTGTGTTTTCATAGAAAAATCAGTCAGAGGCTTTAACAATCTAGTGGCTTTTTTTTTTGGAAAATGTATATGATCATTGAGATTTTATATTTATATCGAGGTCATGTTAATGTCTCTGCTCTTTCAGGGCTCTGATAGCTGGAGGCGGTGCTCCAGAAATTGAGCTGGCTGTGTGTCTGGCAGAGTACTCGCGCACCCTGGGGGGTATGGAGGCATACTGCGTGCGGGCTTACGGTGACGCCCTGGAGGTAATACCATCAACGCTAGCTGAGAACGCAGGCCTGAACCCCATCTCCACCGTGACGGAGCTCCGCAATAGACACGCACAGGGAGATAAGAGGGCTGGCATCAACGTCCGCAAGGTTTGAATGTTTGCTTTTCCATATTTAGTTTTGCAAATATTTACACTGCAAGGTAAGAGGTGTATGAAGACTAAACTGTGTGGGTGACTGTATTTATTTGACAGGGTGGAATCTCTAACATCCTGGAGGAGCTGGTGGTGCAGCCTCTTCTGGTTTCCATCAGTGCACTGACGCTGGCAACAGAAACCGTCCGCAGTATTCTCAAGATTGATGATGTGGTAAGATGAAACACTCCACTTTCGCAATTAAATTCTTTTCTTGGTCAGTTTATATTTTAATTTTAAAGTGTATTTTATGGTATGTTTTGTTCCAGGTGAACACTCGATAAGTCTGTCAAGTGGCTTCTGTCATTAGATCTGCTTGTTCTGCGAGGGATCAGAGGACTCTGTCAACATCAGTCTTCTGAGATTTTCACCGTAGTTGTTACTTTGCCTAATTTAATTAAAAAAGAAGGCTTTTTTTTGTTGTTGTTGACACTCCAGCCTTTTCCTGTGTCTTTCTTCTTTTTATTTCTGTCGAGCAGTTAGTTTGCTTATTCAGAGGGCAATTAAAATTACTTCTTTTGAGTTTTTGTCAATTATTAAATTTAAAACACACTTTATTTTTGTCAGTTTACCTAAAAAAAATATTGCTTTTGCAATTTAATTTTTTTTTTTTTTTTTTTGGTCTCTTGGCTCTATATAGCATATACAGAATATTAATAACAATCAAGGTGCTACTGACTCATGTTTAAGTAGCAAATCTAAGCATTGAAGGCTTAATGAATTAAATGGAAAATAGTCATACAACTTAGTCAATACAAAAAATTAGACATTATCATTAATGCAGTATACCAAACACTGATATATGAAAGATGAGATATACCCCTGATTTTGATGTTTATGTCCAATAAGCTGGAGCTCTAAATCAAATGTTCACCAGGTACTCTTTACTGTCAACAGTAATCTATTTTAAAGGGTCTTAGTGCAGCAGTGCTGTGTCTTAAAAAGCCATGAAATTCAGTTTCTTCTTATGTCAGCAGAGTTGTTATAGACAGTGTTTAGCAGGAATTGTGTTGTAATGACAAATTCCATTGGAGTAAGGTGCAGTTCTTTTGCATGTCAAGGTATACGGTTTCCTGGAAAACAACATTTCAAAGAATTATGAAAATTATGACCTGTGCCTTTCCTGCTATGACAAAATCAAAACACAAAATCAATCTGCCTATAATTCCCCTGCCATTTAGAAGTCCATTTAGAATTAAAAACTTTTTCACTACTTGAATCATGAAAACAAGTCTTACTGGTTAGGGTTAGGGTTAGGGTTGTTTGCAGTCAAAATTCATTTTTATAACAACGTGGAGAAAAAAACTACACGACAAATTTAATTCGCGTCCATGTGTATGTCACTTCCTGTTACGTTTCGTCATTTCCTTGCCAACCAAGCTTCTCTGTTGCCATGGGGCTCTGTCACCAGTAACTGGATACCGAAGTTGTGATTGCAAACTCCGTAATTATAATTTACGATATACCTTATTTTTAAACATAAAACAATTAAAAAACAACTGAAGTAGAGTTAACGAAGCGATGGCGAATGCTCACCGAGCAAACGTCCTGGTGACTTCGTGTCTGAAAACGCCTGTAGACCCTCACACGAAAACGCCGTTAGCTTCCTATGAACGAGGGAGAACCCTTCCGTATCCAGCTACAGCTCACGTAGACAACCGGGACTACGATGAGGTAAAAAAAAAGAGTAAATATTTTTAATGAGAATACATATATAATTTGTATAATACATATAATTTATTCTGGGCTCCATTGTATAACCTAACATGACACTTATTGTAAAATTCCAATTTCGCTGAACTGGTATAAGATAGTTTAACCCATCTCCGCAATATTATTAATCTAATAAATGTAATAATTTCTGACTTTAGTGAAACTGTAATAGTCCTTTAATTCTAAGGATTTAGACTAGACTAAGTAGAGTTGAGTCTGAAGCTGAGTCTGATCAGTCTACAGGATGTTGGCAGTTTCAGGTCAGTATGTGTCATGGAAGGGATTTGACCTGTGTAATTTGTTGTCTTGACTATTCTCGGATTTCCGTGTTCCCTAGATTACCAGACATTCAGTTGATAATCCCAAACTCTTATTTACCTCCTGAGCAACAACATAACTGTCTTTCCATGCAGGGTGTTGTAGCTGTCTCATTTCAGTGACAAACACCCCAAGAAATAGAAGTCGTAATAAGACCAGACATCAAGGTATATGTCAGTTGAGGTCTTTGGTGCTAAGCCTTCTTTTGTGCTCCACCATATGGCCCTTGTCGCTCCCTCTGCAGGATAATAGGCTTAGTCCTGTTGGAGCTACTGAGCAGGGGGAATGGTGGTGAAAGCAAACATCTTAGCTGGTCTGCCAGTTAAAAGAAAAAAACAAAACACAACAATGTGCATTTTGTATTAAATAAATATATGAGAAAAACCATTTCCAGTTATAACAAGCTGCTTCATATTGTAATTTTTAAAAATTGAGCAATTGATTTGAATATGAGCTTTGTGTTATCCTGGACCATTTCAGATGGAGTACGAGGACTCTGGCTCGGATTTCTGTGATGACGACTGTCTGGGGAAAGGTGACATTCACATAAGAAGCAACTACAGAACAGCAAGAGGCTGCTTTGACCTGAGTGAAATCTTCTTCTCCAATGAGGAGTACTACAGCAAGCTGGAGGAACTGAAGAAAGCCCACGTGCGCACCATGGCTGAACTGGAGAGCATGTACCAGGAAAAGCTGCAGCTCAAGTCCATGGAGCCATTAGATACAACAGCACTGCATGTGGAGCACAGGTAAGTGACTTTTGGTTGAAATGTGGAGAGGGACTCAAAATGTGTTGTGTCATAGTCGCTATCTTCCTGTAATCTTTCAGCTTATAACACAGATGTTTTGCACTTGCACTAAATAGACAATGCAACTTATATACTCCCTTGTTGATTCAAAACAAGGGATTTAAAGCAAAGCATAGAAAAGGTTGCAGTTTATGACTCCTGCTCGTTTTATTTTGCTGGCATTAAATTGATATTTATTTTATTTATTTAATGTATCTGAACTTGAGATATAAATCTCTGAAATGTGTTCTACTGCAGATTAACAGTTGTAACTATGTTAGGACCATTTAAAGCATTGAAAAGGGAATTTGATCATTTGTGTCATTTAATAATTATTATTTTTGATGGTTTGAGGGGGGTAAACTATGTATCTGTATTCAGCAAATAGCAAGTATTATAAATATTAATAATGATAATTTGATATACTGTATATGGTTAACAGAGAGATTGTGCGGCCAGTCATTTTCAAATAAGAATATGGTAACTTTAATAGAACAGACAGAATATTTCTTTCTGTGTAACAGAGTGATGATGCTCCGATTGTACTCCACAATTTCCTGGTTAACAGAAGATTAACAAAATATCAACTATTTTATTGTTTGAAGAAAGAAATTCCTTTTTATTTTATGTTTCTATTGGTATGAATTGAATCAATAAAGAAACAAAAGGAGATTGTTGAAAATGTTTCTATGAGCCCTGAAAACATGTGATCTTTGTTTACTTCCAGGGTTCTAAAATTACTGAAATTATTGCTTAAAAAAATGAGAGAATTCTCTAGAGATGTACCAAAAGACAATTATTTTATTTATTTTCTATATTTTACAATTTAAGAATGACACAAATTACATTTTGATTTTAGGTGACTGTCATCAAAATCCTTTCCTCACTATATTTTAAAGAGCTAATATAATTCACAGCTTAGTGATTTTTGTAGGGCATCTACAGCATATAAATAATGGCATTCAGAATATCTCTATCCAACCTGAAGAAACACATCAAGGCAGGTTGAACTATTATTAAATTAGTGAAGCCACACACCATCACTGGGCTTGGAGATATCTGGGATGAACTATCACACAGCGTACTCTGGTGTGTTGTGTGTACTGTGGTCAGATGAACCAGTATGCCAGACTGATACTTCACAATTGTCTATGTATATGAATAGAAATATATGCGTGTTTTCAGAGTTCCAAAAAATGTACACATGAAAGGGGGTACTATGAACATATCTGAATTCTGTGACTCATTTGTTACAGGTACTAACAGATTGCAGTATGGGGAATTTGAGCTTTAAGGTGCTTTGTTATATTAACTGACTGAAAATCATTTATGCATTTGTTTATTTCAGTCTACTGTGGACAAATACTAGCCCAGCACCTTTGAGCCATTGTTTGAGGAAGTCACATTCTGCTGTTGAACTGAGATGGGAATCTGGAAACTCAGATGCTTCAGATGAAGATGAAGCTGCTGGTAACAATGTGGAGAAAGGCCTGCTTTTTTCTCCCAAAGAGCATATCAAGAATATGTGGAAGGACTTCAAGGTGCCCCTTTATAATCATCACCTATCCTCCTCACTGCAAAGCATGCCAGGAGATCGAAGGAGACCACGAAAGGGGAAAGGGAAAAAGAGCAGAGGAAGCAAAGATGGACAGCAGGAGCAGTGGAAACATAAAGTGACTGTCCCAAAACCTTTCCACATGACACTACGTGAAGTTGAAAAGCGAAAACGTGGCATAAAAACACGCTCAGAGATTGAATTTGAGAACACAGAGCTGCGAAGACAGCTGGAGGAACTGACAGAATGCCAAAGGAAGTTTCGTGCCAGCCCTGTTCCTGCACATGTTCACCTCCCACTTTATGAAGAGCTGCAGGAGCGGAATGAGGAACGACGGCGTACTATGCGAGAGCGAGAGGAGCGGCATCTTCGAACTGTTCAGAAGCCATTCAGTTTTCTAGAGAGAGAGCGATTAAAGAAGGAGCAGAAACAGCTTCGTCAGTCGAAGACGTCTGACCAGGAGAAAGTCAAACCTTTCAAAGCTAAACCTGTGCCAAAGTCTGTATATGCAGCAGCATCAGGTGAACAGATGAAGGAGGAACAGCTGTATCGGTCTATAAAGATACAAATGAGGGCCCAAGAGATGCTCCACAGTGCATCAATGCCTCCCAGCATGCTCACACGGAGGCTCAGTCAACGCAAGAAAACCAAAGATGGTGACTGTGAAGATGGAGACTTCTCACACAGGCCACAAATAAACAAAGAGGTACCCGATTTCAATGCAAGTTACAGACGCTTCCAAAAGCAACTGGAGAAGCAGAAGGAGGTGAGACCTACAACTACATGTGAACCCTTTGAACTGAAGACGTCACAGATCTCCTCACACCGAGAACGTATCCTTGCCGACATCGAGAAAGAGCAGAGCAGCCCTCGGATGCTGCGCTGGCCTTACGTCAGTCCTGGGACAGTGCAGACTCCAAATTCAAGCCTCTGTTCATCCCTCTCAGGCAGCCTAGAAATCCTGCCTGCCAAAGTCACTGACGCCACAAAAAAGCGCCACGAGGCTGTGAGGTACTATGTTAGGACCCCAAAGCCTTCCATTGTTATAATTGAGATAGTCAAAGCCCCAGAACTCAAATGTCCTGTTTAGACATAGTGGCCTCAGCAGTTACCTTTTTTTTTTTTTTTGGAGCTCCTTTAAATCCTTTAAGCCCGAATCTTTGAAGAACTCCTAACCCAACATCCTCAGCTGTGTGCCAATAACCCAAAATCCAAGACCTCCACCTGTTGCTTGCTGAGAAATGTGCTCCCTCCCTGCCCAAATCCCTTCCTCCAAACCTTCCACCATCTGTAACAAATATTATCTCCCTGAGTAGAAAAGTGTTGGAGCAGAGGAAAAAGGAAGAGGAAGAAGAAGAGCGGTGGAAGGAAAAGCAGAAGCAAAGGGAGAAGAAGCTGCAGAGGGTGGTTTTGAAACGTGCACAAGCCAACGACCCCCACCTGACTCTTGCACAGACCAACCAGAGCAAACTGAAAGAGTTTAGGTAAGCTTCTTTTGTTTGCTTTCATTTGCAGTATTTGAAGGATTAAGGATCTCATGTAGATTTTCTACATGTCTCCCTACACAAGGGTTGGTGTTAGAAGCTGAGAATTCCCTTTGCGTTTAAGTGTTTAAAAGCAGCTGTTTATTATGATATATGGACTATACAGGAAACAAGACCTTCAGCGCAAGAAGGAATACAAGCAGGAGATTAAAGACATGCAGGAGAGAGTGAAAGGAAGGCCACTGCTGTTGGAGCAGGTTGCACAGGTGAATCAGAGCATTTGTTTTCTCTGTATTTCTTTGTGACCACACACTTTAAAAAAAAATCAGAAACTAGAAGATGATCAGTATGCTTTAATAAACAACTGCAACTAAATATATGTGCAAATATTTGCGTGAACTCAGACAAACAACTACTTTTGTTATTTTGGAGAGGAGGACAAATATAAACATTCTTGGAATTTGTATTCATGATATGATTCCTAAGTATACAAAGAAGACAGGGAAAGTGATGTTTTTGCTGGAAAAGGCTAGCTTTACTTTTAAGTTTTTCTAACCAGGTGAGGTGTTATACAAAATGTATATCTAAAATTATGTTAGCATGATAATATTCTAATCCCATGCAGGGTACAAGTAATGGAAGTTTTATTTTTGGATATGCAATATGATAGTTTTCAATGTGTCAATGTTTATACATAACAGCAAACATTCTAGTCAGACATATTTTAGAAAGGCTTGACGTGAAGGAAATTTTTGTGCAACAAATACACAAAATGTAAAAGCCAAAGAAAATAACTGGATGAGGTTAAATAACTGATTTCCAACCAATTTCAAATTAAATGGGCAATAACAAAAAAAAAAAATCATATATAAAAGGTTATGTGAAACAAACACTAATATTACCCAGTAAAGCCATGTGGTTAAAATTTTAGGTTGAAGGGTAATTTTATCAATTTAATTTGAATTGAAAATGAAGAAAGTGGCCAAAAAACAAACAATTCCTTTACTTTTAAGATCAAACACTGTAAGTATTAATTGCACTGGAACCATAAGTTATGTTTAATGTTAAATAATCCAGTGTGTTCCACAAATTAGTCAAGTTAGTCCATTTGAGGTCAAGTTAATAGTCTAAAAAAGTTGATAAGCATGAGGATGTATTATATCACAGGAAGGTTGTTTCTTTACATGATGGGTTTGATTAATGTGTCACTGATTCACCTAGCTTTCTGAACCTCTGCATTGATAACAGAGAAATGCTAAACAGGCAGCAGAGAAGCACTACATCAAAACCCTGCATGGATGTGACGTGACTGAGGAGTTTGTCAGCAGCAAGGCAGCCAGATCAGCATCTCCACATAAATCCTCTCTGTCCAGTGAGAACAAGCAGAAGTAAGTCTGTGGCTTCTTTGTTGGGCAGATTATCAAAAAGATCAATCGGTTACTCTGAACAGTCAACCACTCATGCTGTTTGGATGCAGTACAAACTGGCTGCATTGCAGAGCATCAAGTAACTGTATCAGTGTGTCACTGGTACACTAGTTTCCCTGATCTGATTCAGCACACCTGAGCAAGGTTTTCTCCTGCTTAAAGACAAACCTGGTAAATTGTGAATAAAGCCATTTATGGATGTCAAATCAGAGAGCCCGTTTGAAACAGACTTGAGATCAGCGTCCATGTTACTATAAAATAAAAGTAATATAACTTATGTTGATGACAGCATGGCAGTAAGGTGGTTAGTTGGTTTGTGTTACAAATAGTTCCACATTTGTTTCTTAGCTGGAGCTTTTCTGTGTAAAGTTTACATGTTCTGCTTGTGTGGAGGTTTTCCCCACATACTCCAGCAGATGAAATATTCAGCCTGTTAGAGCAGATTAGTGACTATTAAGTGTGTATGTGTGCATACATGTGTATCTCATTTGTCTCAGTTTACCTGACCAGCATTTTCCCCACTTCTTGCCTAATTGACAGCAAGGTTTAGGCTCCAACCTCAACTCACTTCTGAACTGGATAAAGTGGCAGTAGAATAAATGGATAATATGAAGAGTAAATGGATAATAAAAGACTAAAAAGAATTATGAAGTTATTCTCTGTTATTTGGTGTAATAGTGGAAATATTTCTGTATAAACAGGCTTGAACTCTGCTCTTTTTCTTTTCTTTAGTGACCTGGAAGAGGCAGATGTGGATTATGAACCTGTTCACTACAGGAAGGTCTTCCTTGATGATGATGAAGACATTGATGATACAGATGAGAGGAATGGAGGAAGAGTAGAGGAGGAGAGTGACAAGACCTCATCAAACCACCAAGATGGTGAGGATAGCAGTGGTCACCACATCGAAGAGGATCACGATGGCAAAGATTATCCCTATTCTGATGAAAGCTACCATTACTCAGACGATCATGAGAATTACTCAGATGATAGTGACCATGATGATGATGTTAAACAGCAAGAAGGAGAACAATGATTTCCCATGAGGCATCTGCAATAGCTCTGACAGACAAAACTGAAAACATCAAGTGAGGATGACGGAGCCTTTTTTAAATTTTAGGATAGTTGTGAACCTAAGTACAAGAAGTGATGTTTACATGTCTAAAGCCCTATGTTGTTCACTTGTTCAATATCCTCATTAAGTGATTTGTACTGAGCAGGGAACTTAAGAATTTGAATATTTATCAGTTATTATAATGTTGAATTATGAAGGTAGCAGATTTAATGTGTGTGTATCAAGTATATATCATTTGTGACGTAATATGTTTTTACTTGTTAAAGTTAGAAAAGTACAAGGGTTACTAAAGGCAATGACAATCTGCTCTGTTTAAGCATTTCAGTACTGTGTTTGAGTCACATTAACTGTAAATTGTCTTAGCTTTAGCATACAAAAATGATAGTACTTTACTAGTTTTGCATACCTTTTGCTCATTAGAGTATCTTTTATGCTGAACAATGCTGGGAGAGTTTCCTCTTCAGATCAGTAAAGTAATTCTATCTATCAGTACAAGATCAGAGCTAGTTGCAAGACTTTAAGATGTCTGAAAATCTAAAAATGTTTTGTAAAATGTTTCTAAAGTTGGAGTTTGGTCACTACTTTGAACTAACTCAAACTCCATTATAAACACATAATGTTGTTGTAGGTTTTAGTATATTTCATTAAAGCTGATCTCCACTTACTAAAGTTGAGGTTACAACACAGTTATCACTCAACATAGCTCGATGTCACTGATTTATCTACATTTAATTGATTTTGCTGTTTTTATCTGTGGTTACTCTGATGTGTCAAATTAGAAAATGCCGAATTTCTCATTGAGCCTTGACTAAAAAAATAAAGTTGATCATATAAGTACAGTTTCATTAGAACACACAATATTTTAGTAATATTTATGGTTTTTACCTTTGCTTTTGTCTCTGACGGACTGCACATACTTTAGTACTACTGAGGACAAAAATAAAGATGATACAATGACAGATAAGACTATTTTGTTTTATAACATATGTTTTTAGTAGTCATTCTGTTTTATCACCAATATGTATAATATACAATATACAATCAATTCATTTTTCCAAATCAACACGTGAACTTATTTAGGTACTGCTATTTTATTATTTTTAGGTCGCGATCACGTCGAAATAAGTCGACTGGTAACTCCACCCAGTCGATCACAAGTGGTGACGATGTTTCTGTCAAAACCAATCATTTCTTCGGTGGGCGGGGCCACAGTCCAAATTTTACGCGGCGCGCCACGAGCAGAAGCAGCGAGAATGAATATCCCGGTCTCAACTGGTTTCAACCGGTCTGTGGTTGGGAGGCATGAGCTTAGAGGAAGAGCACATAAAACATCTCACCTGCCCAACAGTGGTGTGCGAATAGAATCAGAAATAAAACGAGACTATTTCACTTCGTTGTTATGAACCGGAATACCGCTCTAAATGTGACTCCGTGAATCTGTGTTGTAAATTTTGTCGTTTCATTAGCCCGCAGAGCTAAATCACCATTGACTTGTCCATTAGCATGCTAATTTGCTATTAGCCTGAGTCGGGTAAATATCTAATGAAAGACGTGTTTCATAGTGGATGAGGAGATTGAACACCCGGTTGTTGTCTGGTATAAGATCGTTTTACGCCGATATTCGATAAGTATCAAACGTACAACCATTTTTACTTTCCATTTAACTCCGCGTGTTAGCATTATTTAGCAAAGCTAACATTAGCTCGTTGCTTTTGAATGATGAGAGCAGTATAATATAAAAAGTGTGCAATGAGATAACGTTGCACATTTTTCGACACATTTAATGCTTAGTGTAGTCTTCCGCTGTTATTCATATCAGTGAACTAGCACTTTCAGGACAAGCAGACAGCACGTACCAGGTAAGTGAAGCCTGTCCATTTCTGGGCTAACATTAAAACCTGTAATTCTCTCACCTATCTTAGTGTCTGTGGCTGCTTTGCATATGCTTTGATTAACGATAATGCAAGCCAAATGTTTGTTTATTTTTTCTTATTTAAACGCAACTATCCTATCTGTTGTGCTGTAGTGGATCAAGCGCTAAACATCCAGCCTGCCACATGGAGGCGCTGTTTCACACAAGTCATTACTTGACATTTCTGTCACAATTGGTATCGCTTCTGAAATTGTACACCAGGATCTGAAATTTTGTCTAATCAGAAATAATTTCTTACTACCTGATAACTGTATTTACTCACTCACATGCTGGTCATGTGTGAGTTATTCTCCTAGTTTTTTTTCTACTGTAGAAAATTCTTATATTTCACTCATTTGAATTAACAGAGGTGTTGGAGCTCTTGCTGTTATCCCCATAACAAAAATGCATTTATTTTTATGCATTGTAGGTTTGTCAGTACTATCAGTTCAACTAATTTCTTTCTGCAGGGATCCCTATGCCAGCAGAAATAACAATGTTGGCAGATCATCCAGCCAGACAGCTGCTGGACTTCAGTCAGAAACTTGATATCAGCCTGTTGGACAATGTTGTCAATTCCATGTACCATGACATTGGATCTCAGGTGAGAGCTGGTCCTTTTTAATGAATGGGTGTGCAAAAAAAAAAAAAAAAAAAAGACAAAGCCTCCTCATAACCATCTGATTCTTCTTTTTGGACCGGTTCTAGTCTTGGTTGATGTTTAAAATTAAGGGCAATATGCTTTTAAGCTGACACAACATCACCTTTTGTCTCTTGTAGCAACGGGTGGCCCAGGAAGTCCTCACCAGTCTCAAGGACCATCCAGATGCCTGGACAAGGGTTGACACCATCTTGGAGTTCTCTCAGAACATGACAACTAAGGTATGAACATGACGTTCATTTAAAGTAAGATGTAAAGAAAACTGTGGGCCTGCAAAAGTAGTAGTAATGGTTTTTAGTCACTCAGGACCAATTTATACCTGTGAAACCCATCCCTGTGAAACAAGGTCAAGGCTTCTTGGAGAGTGAGATGTAGGAATTCACCATTCCTTAACTTTTTACGATGCCTGTGATAAGTTCTGCAAAACTGCAGAGGTTTTAGATTTTTTTTCTCCTTTATGGCTCTTTGTGCTCTTGCTCACTAACCACTGTTCTTTTCATTTAATAAATACTGCATAGATTTGCTGCTGTCACAAGAATTACATCCTTAAGTTCATGCATCCCTGGGATGTTTTCAAGTGCCACTATGATTTTATGTAGAGAGTATGTGTGTAAAATTGTCATTTCCAGCCTTTAAAAATGTCTTTTCTTTTTCCTTCTTTAATAGTGTATATGTTTGAATACTTGGTCATGGATTTGGAGTCTGCATTATCTAAATAACTTGGATATACAGGATTTTGACCAACTTCTTTTTTTTAAAAAAGGGTATTCCTCGTTCTATTTTGGTTGGACTTAGGAGTGACAAAATATTTTCTTTTAAGATTTTTTTTTTTTTTTGCCTTTTTCTTTCTTTAGTACTATGCTCTACAAATTCTGGAGACGGTTATCAAAACACGTTGGAAGATTCTTCCGAGAAATCAATGCGAAGGTAAAAGATGCATTTTTGTCCTCAGGAATCTTTTTTCCTTAAGCTAGGGTCTTTTTGGGGTGTCCTTTCATCAGTCACATAAGGTATTATCCTCAAGAGCTCCTAAAAATCTATCAGATGTCCTTCAAGAATAAAGGTTTGTAGATAACATTAACAGCCATTTATGAGAAGAGAGAATTACGCTTAATCACACCTCTTCATGCTTGTCTTTCATGGAGCCAATCTCTGATTGTCTCATTGTAGTTATTGTTACCAGGAACAAATAAAAACAACCACAGTTATGTAAAAGTGTGCAACATGAACACACCTTTAGTTGACAAAGCTGAAGCACACTGGCACAAATTGATTTTTACTGTCTCTGTAGGCTGCTCTGACCTTCACAGCAGCTCTGATGCTCCAGAGAGTACTATCAGGGGTCTCTGGAGCATCAGAGACCCCTGACATATATACGTATATATGTACATTTATACACACACAAATGTATATATTCTTGTGACACAATTCAGTAGCCTTAATTAGCCATGTGAAGCTTACATTTTTACTTCTGGTGATAAAAATGCACCTTTAGGCTAATATTAAACAGGGGTGAGAAATATGATGACTACGGGTTGATCAATATGGGTTTCTTCTTTGGCCAATGTAAATGTTTTGAATTCAGGGCAGCCTATAACTGATCTATGTTGCAGACTTTGTCTTTCTTTACAATAGATGCTTAGCTCTCATAAACATTTTATTAACAACAAAATAAGATTTATTGCATAAACAAGGGATAGTGCTGCGTGTTTGAGAAGCAGACATCTACATTGTTCTGTCAGTTTGTTATTCTCTGGTGTTGTCTAATAACGATTATTTAAAAAGGGACAACAATTGGCCCAGTTACTCCACCAAGGAAATTAGTCAGGCTGACTCCAAGTATTACTACTTTAGGCATTATGTAGTACTAGACACACTTCGTTTTCCATATCACACATCTGTATTAGATTTAAAAAAAAAAAAAAATCGTAATATGAAGATGTGTGGGTTTTTTTTTCTTTTTTTGGGGGGGATGTGTGTGTTTTTTACTGTTTTCTGAAAAAAGTTGGCTGCATTTTGCAATTGATACACATGACACTGCTTTCAGGAATCAAGAAGTATGTTGTTGGGTTGATCATCAAAACTTCCTCTGATCCAGCAAACATAGAGGTGAGGTGACATCAGACTAAGGTGATGCACTTTTACACACATTTGATGCTAATTTTTGTTCTGTAGATTAATATTGGTTTTTGTCTCTTTTTTTTTTTCTTTTAGAAAGAAGGGGTGTATATTTCAAAACTCAACATGATCCTTGTACAGGTAATGATTGGACTGTTGTTTTAAAGAAAGGAACAGCGAAGGGGTACTTATGGTAAGTGATGGTTCCCCTGTTCTGTTCTGGTTTAGATCCTGAAACAAGAATGGCCCAAACATTGGCCCACCTTCATCAGCGATATTGTGGGAGCAAGTCGGACCAGCGAGAGTCTCTGTCAGAACAACATGATCATCCTCAAGCTGCTTAGTGAGGAGGTCTTTGACTTCTCCAGTGGTCAGATGACCCAAGTCAAGGCCAAGCACCTCAAAGACAGGTCAGTCATGAAATAATGGCGACTTGCATAAAGTGAAAGGTTGTTCAGTCAAGTCTTAGTTCTGTTTTGTTTTGCACTTCTGCAGAACATTTGATAAGTCAGTCTAATTATCAGGTTGAGACCTAAAACATAATAAAAGCATTAAATACTGTTTGTTTCACACTGTTGTTTATTTTCCCTCCATTCAGTTCAAGTGCTTGAAACCTGGTAAATGTTTGACAAATAATGAAAACCTTACCAAAGCTTCCACTTCAACCCATCAGTGAGCTTCAATGTTTTCTGTTTTTAGCTGTTTCTGGCTTTATTAGAACTGGTAGATTTGATCATTTTTCTGTGTTTTAATCAGCCTCTCAAATGTTGAACCTTGTTCAGCTGCTTGTCAGTTCTATAAGGCTTCAGTTATGTAAATACCTGCATTTATTCATAAAGACAGACGGGGATGAGAAAAACGAGCCTTTAAGTCTAGCTTTGTTTTGGTTTTGGCTCAACACTACACTCTTTTAACTGTTAATTGGCAAAATAATGTAGGCTAAATCTCTGCAGATTCTTAAAATCCACGAGAGCAACAAATGTTGTGTAAACTTTTCATAGTATAGGAGCATATTTAGTAAAAAGAAATAACCATGTCATTGCTTACGATTTCCTCTCATTCTTTTAGCATGTGCAACGAGTTCTCCCAGATATTCCAGCTGTGCCAGTTTGTAATGGTAAGACGAGATTAACGACAGGCTCTTGGTCAGGATTTTCCTTTTGATGTTTAATCGCATCATAGTGCAATTCCATGCGTTCTTTACTTTCTGTGCAGGAAAACTCCCAGAATGCACCTCTGGTCCATGCCACACTGGAGACTCTCCTCCGTTTTCTGAATTGGATTCCTTTAGGTTACATCTTTGAGACAAAACTCATCAACATGCTGATTTACAAGGTAAACAATAACCAACAATAACTAAATCAAAACGTGGTTAAAAATTATTATTATTACAAGTCAGACTTCTGTACAGCTTCTTACTAAAGTATAATTTATAATTTGAAGTATATATATATATTTTTAGTTTACAGCATGGCCACAAACACAAACCTATTGAATCCTTTTTCCATTGCTAGTGATGGCTAGCCTGTTGAGTCAAACCCACATCTAGAAAGATGTAGGTCTGAAAAACTGCCCACAGGGCCTCCCTATCACAGCGGTGACGTCAGCAGTTGCCTGTCAAGCTTTAGCTTCTCACAGTTGGTTACGAACAAATTAGAGCAACAACAAGGTGACTTATATAGAGTGAGTTGTGTTGAAGGGTTTGATGGAGGGAGCGAGACAGCAATGCAATAAAAATTAAATCCAATGATTGTTCCTGCTTTTGGGAATGACTGATGTGCTCAAATACTCAACTAATATCCTTAACATCAGGGACTGTGTGCAACACATCTGGCTATAGTTAACATGAGACAGATGTACATAGTCATGTTCAGATTACTTCTTTTAATAGCTTGTTTTATTGTTAGAGAAAGTTTACCAGATGCCTCTTACCGTTTGTGAAAGAGATGGGCCTCATCCATCACAATCCCTAAGAGATCGTCAAAAGTGACCTTGGTGGTCAACATCTTGCCATTTCATCCTCAGAAGCCAGGATTCAAAACTGTCAAATATCAGCTGGCACTTCAAATCTCACTCTTGTTGTGGATTTGAAGTTTCAGGGCTGAAAGTGTAAATTTGCTCAACTTTTCCACAGCCTGTTGGCAAATATAAAGAATGATTTCATTGGCTTCTTCTGTTCAGTGTTCAAAGAAAAGGTCTGAATCTTAGCTGTCACTGCCAAAGCTGATTCAAAGGGCCGTTATTTCTATTACACATCCAGGTTACGTCGCCGCTCTGTTGTCATCATGTTAAGCCCACCCAGAGACTCTCTCTATAAGAATAGATTGATTTGATCAGCTCCCCGTGACATTTGGACATAATTAATGAGATCCAAGAGAGTGTAACTGAAAAGCAAATTTAAATTTGATGGTGATTTGGATTTCTAGGCTAGGTAAATGCACATTTGTCTACAGTCAAGAGAACTGAGTTTACGTCCTGTATTGGAGACAAATTTGTGAGCTGCAGTGGCATGATAGGGGTGGTATTACATTGAATCCTGGCTGTGCAAAACCACTATTTCTGAAAGTCATGACTTTTAGAAATAGTTTGGCTAGTTTATTTTCTTGTCTAAGGCGGGGACATCAGCCTGTACACAGTTGAAGTGCATTATCAGCTGTCATGCTATCGATTAAAATCAGTCCATCCATTGTTTTTGAGTAAAAAAAAATGGAAAATGATGGATGTTTTTCGGAAACCAACAGCAGTAAACAGATTGGAAATGTGCGTGATATTGCAAAGTTAAATATGGTCAATACTCATGTGCATGACGATAGATTCTCTTTCCATCCTGCTTGTCCAGTGCTCGAGGATGATATACTTGGCTAATTGAAGTATAGATTCCTTAACTTTTCTTTCTTTCTTTTTTTTCTAGTTTGTTCCCTTTTCTTTTTCAAAGTGATATTCAAGAGCAGTGGAAAACTGAACACTGATCTGTTTTCTCTCTGTTTCAGTTTTTGAATGTGCCCATGTTTCGCAACGTGACACTGAAATGTTTGACGGAGGTCGCTGGAGTGAGCGTCAACCAGTATGAGGATCAGTTTGTCAACCTTTTCATCCTCACTATGAGCCAGCTTAAACAGGTACACACTTATTTTAACTAGTTCTAAATTACACATGTACAAATACACATTTTTAATCATAAAAACATTCTGTGAACTTCTTCTTGCTACATTTTTTTTAATTCATGGTTTGCTCAAAAAATGTTCCCATGAAGATAAAATGACTTACAGTCTGCCTCAGCATGTAGTGTTTACAGAAAATACTTTATGGTTTTTTTTATCTAGTTCAAATAAGCACTGTTGTTGTCTTATTTGATCAGATGCTGCCTTTGAACACCAACGTCAGAATGGCCTACGCCAATGGGAAGGATGATGAGCAGAATTTCATTCAGAACCTGAGCTTGTTCCTCTGCACCTTCCTTAAAGAACATGGCCAGGTCATTGAGAAGAGACCCAACCTGCGTGAGACCCTCATGGAGGTAGGAAAATAACATGACATTTTTGATAAAACTCGAAGTAGGTGAATATAAAACTATTGTCCACTATTCCTCCCAGATGGAGGCTTTTGGTCATTTCTTCCATATTCATTCACCCGCTAACTCACTCACTCATTCACTCCTTATTTGGAATGGTACTTTCTCCTATCCACTGACTGAATTTCTGGCTTCCAAGTTTTTTTTTTTCCCTTGTCTGTTGCCATGTTTGGAAGCAATTATGGTGGAAAAAGCTGCCTTTCCTTTGGCTCTGCTCACTTTGGACAAGCACTGGATAACTGAAACAGTTGCCCCATGCTTTATCCCGTTCTTCCTAGTGAGACCAATGGACAAAGAAAAAAATAGTTTCCAAGCAATAAAAACAAACCTGAAATAACTCTTGTCAGTAGGAAGAATTTTAAAATAAAAAATTAAATCTCAAAAAGAGTTTGCATGTTCTCTTCGTGTTTGAGTGGGTTTTCTCCAGGTACTCCAGTTTCCTCTGACAGTCCAAAAACATGTATGTTAGGTTGACTGATGACTATAAATTGCCTGTAGGTGTGAGAGTGATCGTGTATGGTTTGTCTATATGTGAGCCGACAATGGGCAGGTCCCTGTCCAGGGTTTACACCTGCCTTTCACCTGTAATGAGGTGGGGTAGGCTCCTGCAGATCCCTGTGACCCTGTACAGGATTGAGAGGGTAAAAAATGGATGAATGAATCTCAGAACTGTGCTGTATGATATTTGTGAACTGTGTCGTGTCCTATATTTTAGGCACTGATAGTTTAAGTATATATTTAAAGAACCACACACCGATACAAAAGTTGTGACATGACCTAAGCCTAGGGTGGTTTTTGGCTCTAATTAATTTCTTGTGTGAAATTAAATGAGAAACAGATTGTTAACATTTTGTTTAAAAATAGTCTCGCCACATTACACTTATTCCTGTTTAAAAAAAACAAATGGAAATAGAAGCTGTGTTGATAATTTTAGCTGTTTCATGTCTATTGTAGGATGTGAACCACCCTGCAGTACATAACTTTAATTTCCCAAACCTTAAATATTAAATGAGGGAACTGTCAAAGTGAAGGATTGGGTTGTAACCTGGAGCTGCAGCAAAGACAGTCACTTTAAATATTCTTGTGACCTCAGCCTTTTGTCTTTTTTTCAAGGCCCTGCACTACATGCTGTTGGTGTCAGAGGTGGAGGAGACTGAAATCTTTAAGATCTGCCTGGAGTACTGGAACCACTTGGCAGCTGAACTCTACAGAGAGAGTCCCTTCTCCACATCCAGCAGCCCATTGCTGTCTGACGTCCCGCCTCGCAGACACCTCTACCTGCCTGTACTCTCCCAGGTGGGGCAAAATGTGAAACTGAAGTTTTTATTCTGCAGCTGTAGTGGTGCTCAGTCCTGATCTGAACACTATATATTTAACCAGTTCTGTAATCATGTTTCTTATCATGTATTTTTATTATTATTCTTTAAATCCTTATTGTCAAAACAACTATTTATCTTGTAAAGGCTAATTGAAAGGTTGCATACGTTAGTCATCATGAGTCGTTGGGCTCAGTCAGCTGCTATCCTTCCTCCCTTCTCCTCTCGCATCACAGGTGCGTTTGCTGATGGTCAGTCGTATGGCCAAACCAGAGGAGGTGCTGGTGGTGGAGAATGACCAGGGCGAGGTGGTCAGAGAGTTCATGAAGGATACAGATGCCATCAACCTTTACAAGAACATGAGGGAGACGCTTGGTGAGTGTTTCTCATTTGTTGGTTGACGTGTGGTTCAGCTTCAGTTACACAGAATTTATAAAAATGAGCGCAATCCATGAAAAAGGATGGCTTATTGTGTGGGTTTAAGTTTTACATTCAGATTTAATTTAAGCGGTTTTTCAGTTTTCACTGACTCCACTTCAAGCCACACCGAACTGGATTGTGCTTCTGTAAATTTTATGCAACCATTTCAAATGTTATTTTAAATTGGGTCAATGGAACTTGGGGATTTTTAAAAAAAATAGTTTAGTCCATAATTTATTTTGATCTATAAAACATCACACCTTGCAGTTATTTATACCAAAGCTCCCCCTGCTTTCACAATATTCTATTATCTCCATCTAGTCTCTGATGGGTGAATAGGTGAAAAGATGGTGCCAGTAACCAATCTTCTTTCTCACAGTCTACCTGACACATCTGGACTACGCAGACACTGAACACATCATGACAGAGAAGCTCCACAACCAGGTGAATGGCACAGAGTGGTCGTGGAAAAACTTGAACATGCTCTGCTGGGCCATCGGCTCCATCAGTGGAGCAATGCACGAGGAGGATGAAAAGAGGTTTCTGGTGACCGTCATCAAGGTAGGATAACCTCTATAAGTGGTATCTTCTTTGTATGGCTTCTGGCAGTGTAATGGAACTGATTGTTTCTTTGTTTTCAGGCTCTAAACCATTTACTTTAGACTAGCTGGCTTTTCTCACTGCCTGTTATTGATGCAGGTATGTGTTAATTCTGAAAAATAATAACTGTGTTTTATATGCAGGACCTGCTTGGCTTATGTGAGCAGAAAAGAGGCAAAGACAACAAGGCCATCATAGCATCAAACATTATGTATATTGTGGGCCAGTATCCTCGTTTCCTGCGAGCCCACTGGAAGTTCCTTAAAACAGTTGTCAACAAGCTGTTTGAGTTCATGCATGGTAAGAAATGAGAGGAAAGATATTCTGATCTGATCAGTAAACTGTCATTAAAATACAGTGATTCTTAAAGCAGCACAAGTTACTTTTTTAATCTTAAAATATCAGTTTCAATTTAATTTGAAGTAATACTTGTTTACTTTTAGAAAGCGTTGTTTAGTTCCCACAGTGTCCTGTTTCTGCTGTCAGAAATAACAAGCTCAAGTTGGACTTGTCCTGACAGATGTGACAACTATGTCACACATCAGCAACAATAAAACCAACTCTCAGGACTACTGGCATGGCAAAGGCGACTAAGAGACTCAAAGTAATGAAGGAAGAGAAGTTGAGACTAAACAAGAGTAAATGTTGGACAGTAGGCAACTTGATTTTCACTACCTGTAGGGAACCTGTTGAGTCCAAAATTGCAGAATTTCAATTATGCTGTTTTAAATTTGTCTGGTTTACAAACTGCAGTGTTTTTATTTTCCGTGCTTATATTGTTTGTGGAGAATTATTAGTGGAGAAGTCTGAATCCATGGTTCTTAGTTGAAAAAGGATGGAATGTCCTCTTTGGACAAGGACAAGGTACTGCCTCAGGTAGAGGAGTTTTAAATAAAATTGTTCACATGTGAAGGAAGATCGTAGCAGGTGGATCAACTTTCCCTAGGAAATGGTGTGAGAGGTGCGGGGGCTCAGTTTAGAGTTGTTCCTCCTCCGTATTGAGTCAGTTCAGGCACCTCTCTACATTCATTTAGCTTTCATGCCTCCCTACGAAGGTGTTTTAAACATGTCCAACCAGATGGAGGTTGCAGGGCAAACCCAGCACACACCGGAGGGATTATATCTCTTGACTTGCTTTGGAGCGCCTCCGGAAAGCTGAGGAGATGGATATCTGTGCGTCTTTGGTTAGACTACTGTTCCCGAAACCTGAACTCGGATGAACAGAAGTTAATGGATGGATGGACATACAGTAAAGATGGGGAGACGGTATCATTTTATTATAAGCCATTTCTGTGATGTGATGTTGCTTTGCGAATTGGAAGGGCTCACTGAAGGAAATATTTTCAGACCTAAATAGCCCTTAACAAAGTGGCAGGGCTCTACTGTGTAGGGTTTTTGAGTTTCTAGTCACTTTAATCTCCCAAGTAAATGTTTTCAAGCCCAGAAAAGCTTAGATTTTTCATGACTTATCCTCTTTAATACAGAAATGCTATTAAACAATGAAACTTGCAATGGTTTTGTTTTCTCTTTTTATTATTCACTCAGAGACCCACGATGGCGTGCAAGACATGGCATGTGATACCTTCATCAAGATTGCCCAGAAGTGCAGACGTCATTTTGTCCAGGTTCAGGTGGGAGAGGTGATGCCCTTCATTGATGAGATCCTCACCAACATCAACACCATCATCTGTGACCTGCAGCCTCAGCAGGTAAGTCCCCCCTGAGCTGGATCCCTACCACATTTCAAGAAAAAATATTTTCTTTAAATATCCATGTTTTAGACTGCATTCTGTATTTTTTTTTCCTACTTTCTTAAGTGAGACAGTTTCTTTTTTTCTGTCTACAGGTCCACACGTTCTATGAGGCTGTGGGTTACATGATTGGAGCTCAGACAGACCAGTCAGTTCAGGACCTTTTGATAGAAAAGTACATGTTGCTTCCCAATCAGGTGTGGGACAGTATCATCCAGCAGGCTACTAAGGTAAGAAACTGTAACTGTCATCTCCCCATATGTTCTCTTTCCGTGCATCCTGCAGAGGTCTCATTATTACGTTGGTTTGTAAATGCTAAATCTTTCCTGTTAACTGTTGGCAGAATGTGGACATCCTGAAGGATGCAGAAACGGTGCGTCAGCTGGGCAGCATCCTCAAGACAAACGTCAGAGCTTGTAAAGCTGTTGGTCACCCCTTCGTTGTTCAGCTGGGCCGCATCTACCTGGACATGCTCAACGTCTACAAGTGTCTCAGTGAAAACATCTCCTCGGCTGTCCAAACCAACGGTCAGTTCCTCTCCACCACCCTTCCTGCTTTCATTTACATCCCACGCAGTCTTTTAGAGCTTTTTCCCCCAAACAGAATTCAGAAAAATCTTTCAATTTTAAACCAGTTATCAAAACAAATGTTATTGTCAGGTGAAATCCAGACCACAGCAGCCCTGCATGTGGCATGGTAAATAGATTGGCAAGGGAACCGTGAGCCTTTTGTAATGACACATCTTTTACTTCATCTTTTTTTTACCTCATTTATCAGTTGTAATGGAGGAAAAAAGCTAACATCTCATCATATTAGCTGGGACTTAAGACCAAAAAGTGTGTTCAGTATTTGCTATTCTTGGTCATTTGTTGATTTTTGGATATTTAGGCTTGTTGCTTTTTATAATTTTTACAGGTGAGATGGTGACGAAGCAGCCTCTGATTAGGAGTATGAGGACAGTAAAGAGAGAGACGCTGAAGCTGATCTCAGACTGGGTCAGTCGCTCAAACGACCCTCAGATGGTAAGGCTATTCTTCATTTTACAGAGGAAAAAAAATCACTTTACATTGAGCATAAAAGTGTTTCTAGCAAACTTTAAACTGTCAATTTTACAATGAATCTAAATTGTAGAGAGTTTTAAAATGCTTTCTTAGTGAGTAAACCCTAAAGAACATATCTCTACCCCAGCCCCACCTCCCCACCCATAAAATAACCAGGCCTTTAAATGTATTAAAATTCATTTCAACTATGCATTGTTTCAATGAATAACTAAATACCTCGTTTTAGACCACTGGAGTTCCACTCTGCTGGTTTCCTGAGATTTGAAAGATAATAATCATTCAAAAATGCATTTGAGGTTAAAACACAAAGGTTTAGACATGGAATGGTCCCATACTGTCATCCTTTGACTTGATTGTGTTGTATCTACTGTCAGTTGTAGCTCCAGTTTTATATAACTGATGATTTCATGAAAGTGTGGTGCTGTTAAACGTCCCGAGTAAACTCAGCAGGTCACATGCCCTGCTGGGTATTTTGTTGAAATGGGTTTTTTTTCTCCCCCTAAATGGCCTTTATGGAATAATCCCCACTTGGTCGTGTGTGTGGCATCTGGAGAGTTGAGTTAATGGTGAAACCCTCCTGTCTAAAAGTATCATTGGATTACTACAGTTTAATTATGGAAATTCTGTTATTTTAAAATCCGCAGTATTCACACTCTAAAACGATCAATCGAGGTTCCAGTGGAGGGAATCTTCAATACCTTTTTTTTCTTTTTTCTTTTTTTTTAAACTACACTGGTCCTGGTTAAATCAGTTTTCCAAACTCTCTTTAAAGGCATTTCTAAAGCCTAATTTAAAATGTTCAAATTCTAATCATTAATGTTATCAAACTCTGAAAATGTCATTCTCCTAATGCATTTCTGTTTACCTGTTGTCTAGGTGGCAGAGAACTTTGTGCCACCTCTGCTGGAGGCAGTTCTCATCGACTACCAGAGGAACGTCCCAGCTGCCAGAGAGCCGGAGGTCCTCAGCACTATGGCAACCATTGTCAACAAGCTGGGGGTCCACATCACCAGTGAAATCCCAAAGATCTTTGATGCAGTCTTTGAGTGCACTTTGAACATGATCAACAAGGTCTGTTTGAATTTGAGTTTTAGAGACCAGCAGTACTCTGGAAATTTCAACACTCAACTTCCCTCTTGTACCAACAGGACTTTGAAGAATTCCCGGAGCACAGAACCCATTTCTTCTATCTCCTCCAAGCTGCCACCTCCCAGTGCTTCCCAGCCTTCCTGTCAATCTCTCCGGTCCAGTTCAAACTGATTCTGGACTCCATCATCTGGGCTTTTAAGCACACCATGAGGAATGTGGCTGACACAGGTCTGATCTATAATCGGCACAGCTAGTCAGATTTAATCTAACTGTGGCAGCTTGCAGACTGACTTTTGTAACTACAAGATTGTAATGTTCGACTTCAAAAATACAAAACCACAATTTATGATGCAGCTTTCCATTGGAACACAGTGGCAGTTAGTAAAAATTAACAATTTATGTGAGAAAATGACAAGTAACACAGCAGAGCTGCAAGAGATGAGTCTTAGAAGGATGATTATGAAGTAATGGCTAGTTTTCTCTGAAGACTTTATACAAGGTGACCTTAAGAAGCAGATTGTTGAATCTGTTTTTACATCTCTGCTTGTCTCTGCATGTTGAGCAGGTCTACAGATCCTCTACACACTCCTGCAGAATGTGTCTGCAGAGGAAGCAGCTGCACAGAGCTTCTACCAGACGTACTTCTGTGACATCCTGCAGCACATATTCTCTGTGGTCACTGATACATCTCACACTGCAGGTAAAGAGACTGGCCATCAGGCCTCTGGCTGTGAGATACTGGTGTTATACTTGATACCACAACAGAATTAAAAAAAAAACAAAAAACAAACTCTTCTGTGATGGGTCATGGATGTTTAACATATTTGCTTTCAAAGTAGTATTCAGTAATAATTGTCCAATGTTTTTCCACATTTATTGTGTTCTGACTTTCCATTTCTGTGAAATTGCTTTCAGTACCAAGTTGTCTGTTGGGTTTCATAAAACGTAAACGCGCTGATGAAAGTAACTGTCTGTCCTTTCTCCAGGCCTGACCATGCATGCCACCATCCTGGCGTATATGTTTAACCTGGTGGAAGAGGGGAAAGTCAGTGTTGCTCTGAACTCCGCCAACCCCTCCAACAACCAGGCGCATGTCCAGGAGTACATCGCTAACCTGCTGAAGATGGCCTTCCCACACCTGCAAGAGTAAGTATCCTACAGAAACTATTTCAGGTATTTGATTGACTTATTTTACTTTATTAACATTAAACTGAGCTCAATATTGAATGTAATAAGCTGTCACTTTTTTAAGACGACAAAAAGAAGAAAACAGTCAGGGAGGCCTACATTAAGTAGTGTATCAGATGAGCAAAAAAAAAAAAAAGCCGTTTGTTGCAGGGTAGTAACAGATGTTGGTGGTGGTCAGGTCAGCTTGTACGTCCTGGGATGGCTTGAGGCTGATTGGATCTCTTGTTTACAGCGCCCAGGTGAAGGTGTTTGTAACGGGTCTGTTCAGCCTGAATCAGGACATCCCGGCCTTCAAGGAACACCTGAGGGACTTCCTTGTGCAAATAAAGGTGAGTCACCAGAGGACTTGGTAAACACTGGGGGCAATGTGAATGGTTTGTTGTTTTTAGAAATAACATAAGGTTTTATAGAAGAGGAAAAAAAATAACCTTGGTGAGCTTAGCAGGAGATAAGAAAAGCCTCTTAAAACTTTATATGGCCATGTGTTAGACAGTTTCCTCATTCAGTTACTGGTCAGTCTGGTTATTGTTTATCTACTAATAGTGCAATTGCTAATTCTGCAGTGAGGCTTCTGGCTCAAGCCTACAACTACACATGTAAGATTTTTTTCGGTTGTTGTTTAATATCGAACAGCAAATTATGTCAGAGCCACTGTGAAAATAAAAACTGATTCTTGGCTCGGGTCAGATAGGTTACAAGAAAACATACAATATTAACCAGCAAAATCATTACAAACTCCAGTCAAGCTGAAGACATTTGATCATCATAATCTATGTTGTAATAATTTGAAGTGTCCCCTCCGAGCTGTGGGCCACTCTGCAGGCAGCTCAGCCAGCTGATTGAAGGTGAAAGCTCAACATGAGCGGTGTTCAACCTCTGCTTGTGTGATTCTGCAGGAGTTTGCTGGGGAGGACACAACAGATCTCTTCCTGGAGGAGAGAGAGGCTTCTCTTCGCCAAGCCCAGGAGGAAAAACACAAGCTCCAGATGTCTGTGCCCGGCATTCTGAACCCTCACGAGCTGCCCGAAGAGATGTGTGATTGAAGCAACTTGTGTGTGAAGAACAGTGCTAAAAAGGAAGCTGCGATGCTTCTTGTTGATAAATTGTTTTCCCTTGAATGCGTTTGTGTGGGGGGGAGAGAAAAAAATAATTTGGGGTTATAGGGACAACCCCATGACTCGGTTGTTTTTGACCAAATTAATGTCAATATGTAAATGAGAATCTTCCCCCTCCCTCCTTATTCTTAAGTGGATTCTTTTCTAACCCAACATTACCCAAGAAAGTTATTTTACACTTTTTTTTGTGTTCGTGTATTGCAGTATGCCATTTTTTTGTTCATGCTCTGCCATTAGTTTTGTTTGTTCCTGTGTTATTTTACACATGTGTGAAGGTTAAAGAATTAAAGGTTATTTTTACTCCTTTGTCACCCAATTTACCTCCTATCCTTGTTAATATGTAATATATATGACTCTGGTTTCAGAGGTGCCACGTGCACTGTACAGGATGAATGTGAGGCTCAAGGGATAATTCTGTACTTCCTTGTTTCTTGTGTCTAGTTTTTGTCTTTTTTTTTTTCTTTTTTTTTTTGGCTCTGGCTCCTTAAATGAGTCAGCGTGTCAGTTGCTCTGCTTTTGGATGAAAATGAAAATCATTCTGATTGTACAACTGAGTGCTCTGACATAAAGTTGGCTATTTTTACAAAACATCTTTATGCCTGTCTTATTTCTCACTGGATAAAACCAAATATTTTTTTTAAACATTAGTGAATTTTGAATAGTATGAAACCTACTTTTATAATTCAAATGCATGACCTTGTAAGGGAATTAGTTGCATAAAACTAGCTGGTGTAAGACATTTGTTTACATGTTTTCAAGAAATTTAATTGGATTAACCTTGGCAGTAGGCTTAGTACCAAGATTCAGGTTTTGTTTCACGTATGTGATAGCTTGTCTCTTACAGTAATAATTTACTAACTGTTTATAAAGAACTATTCCACGACGTGAGGTAACTTTTTAAGGCTTTTTTGCTCCAAATATGTTCACGTATAGGCCAAGATATTGTAAATCTTGAAAAATATCGCGAGGCTGCCGGAAAAGGCCGAGCAGTCCGAGGAGACGCACCGGAAAGTCACGAAGTGCCTACATGCTCCATCGACCCCCTCCCCTCCTTTTTCCAACATGGCTGCTGTGTCTACTCTCTCAAGTAACGCTCAGATTGGAGACTGACTCGACTTCTTTCAGTGCCTCTTACCTATTGGTGTACATCATCTTCGCTCGGATGCAAGTCAGCTCCACCACCGTCCTGCTTCCCCGGGTTTTCATTTAGTGGAATAACCTTCACCAATCACTCCCTCCACTGGGCCTTTTTTTTAACCCCCAAAACAACTAATAACCAACCAACAACAACAGCTTCCAGTGCAATGGTTTGAGTACTCAGTTTTCCTCTTTATGAACAATGTGTGAAAACTGCGCCGAGTTGGTGGAGGTTTTAAATGAAAGTAAGTAAACAAATATTTTTTTTTATCTCCATCAGCCGATGTTAGCATGTTAGCACGGCTCTCCAATTAAAGCTTGATGGATGGCACGTTTGCTTGCTCAATATAACTTTGTTTTCCCGATTTTCCCGCTTTCCCCTTCGGCGTTTCTGTCCTAATAAATAACGGAGGAGATGATATTTCCATTGCACGTTTTTTAATTTAGTGACAATTAAGTTTTCGTATTGAGTTGGGTGGGTTTGCTCTCAGTTTTGGGCCTGTCTGTCAAACAGCTCATAGAGATGCACTGTAAATACTAGTACCTATATCAGTTATGTGTGTGTGACATTACAGTCCTTAGTTTTAAATAGGTTAGTACTGTTAAACGCAGGACACAGGAGCGATTCTGGTGGACTTAGATGTTTATTACAAGGCTGATTTTGCATGGATTTGGAAGTTAGCGGGCTAAGTTAGCCGGCTGAGCTAGCGAGCAGGCTGACTTTGTTTGATGTGTTTGTCAGGTCAGTCTGTTAGCTGTCCACTCCGCTGCCAACCATTGTTTTGCGGATGCCCACATTCCCCAATTCCAAAATTTCCACAAACTCTCACTAATCCCCTTTGCGGGTAAGAGTTCAGACGCTGATTTAAATGTGTTAGGTGTCAACTGTGGCGAGTTTGAGAACCGTTACTGGTGCTAGCGGCGGTTGAGCTAACCCAGAAAATAAACGGCTGCATATTTTTTGTCAGAAGCACATCGGAAATCCGTTGCTTGAGTTTAATTTTAGACAGGTGCATTTTACTCAAAAGCTCGACAGTTAGTTTTTGGTGCTTCGTTATTTTCTCATATTTCACCCGAACCCAATTTCATAACCAGGTCAGTGTCAACTTAAGCGAGCAATCGTAAATACAACATTGTCTTTATTGCTAAAACTTAGCTATTAATCCCGGGCGTGCTGACGAGGCCTTGCAGCACCTCAGCAGATCCGAAGCACAGTGAACAACGAGGTCTCCTAAAGAATAATGCTATACTTGTGGATAAATGTTTCCATCAAGTGGTTGAGAGTTTATTTCTATTTATTTTCTCTCTGTGTGCACCCGCATGTGAATGCACTAAAATGGAGGAATCTACTTTAATAAACAGTGTTGTGGAAGACAACAACAAAGCCCAGTAAAACAAACTAAAAAAATTACCAAAAACCTCAGCATTTCTCTTTGTAATTGAAAAAGAAACGTTCTTTTTCTTTTTCTGAATACTTAAAACTAAAAGTGCCACCTGTTTTGTTTTTGTTTGTTTTGTTTTTTGTTTTTTTAGCAAGGACTCTCATCTATGTTGAATTGGTAATAGGGCTGATCATTTGAATTATATTAAGTTATTATACAAAAAATGTACTTTCTTTGTGGACAGGTTCCCCATATTTTACTTGTCAGAAGTGAAGAAAAATGCTAGACTACCATAGACCCTGATTACTTCACATTTCTGTGGCTCCTGTTGCTGTAAATAAGCTGTTTGTGCTCCAGCTAATGAATGAAGGGATAATGAGCTTTTTCTTTTTTTGTTTGTTTATTTTTTGTTTTGTTTTGTTTTTTCAATCAAATTGGCACAATTTTGGCTCTTCCCAGCTCTGTGCATAGGATCTAGTTCCATGGAATGTGTCTACTTTGAGATTGATCCAAAACTTGTTCCTTGTTCCAAGAAAATATTTTTGAGCCAAAAACTTGTGAAACATGTTTCTTCTGAGAAGGCAAATGCAAGAGTTTCACGATTCCACTTCTGAGGTGCAGCAAATAGAACCTGATTAGAAGTTGAGTTTGGGTGAATACATAGACGGAGTGACTAGAGAAATGCTATACTCGGGTTATGAGACAACAGTACTATGAAAATTGAACATATGCATGGTATTTTTAGATCTGGGTGGTTCCGCATAAAATGAGAAGGACTTTTTTTTTGCTGAGACTTTGTTGGTTCAAAGTCATTTTTGATCAAAATAAATACACTGAAGCACAGGAATGTGTTTTTTGTTCTGTTATTAAATTACCTCCAGCTCCTGTTTATATTAGTCTCACCTATTACTGGTCAGTCATATTAATAGCATTGCAGGTCTTCTGTCAATTTTCTTTTTTGCACTGCTTTTGTTGACTTTCATTTGTGTTGAAATGTGGAAAACGTTGGATCAGTTTTTGTCATAATTGTTTTTCATTCGCAGAGGGATTTTAGGTTTTGTCTTAACTGACTCTAGTGAGGTTTCGCGAGTGCAAAAGCTTGAGGATTTCACTGCAGTAGCATTAATTAATGCTGAACTTGAACATTATCACATTTGAAAAAAAGGGGTGTATTCTCCTAAATCATGTTTTTAGTACATTGCCTAGCTGAGGTAGAGGGTAGTGAAGATTCCAGGCTGACCAGCTGGCATGTGGGTGGACCAAGTTAAAGTGGGTATCTTTGTGGTTAGTTTCTTAAATTTCATGATGAGGCATTTTTGCAGTTTCACTTAACATTCATATTAAAGGAGAGGTATTCTGACTTTTTTCTTCTTCACACAATATCCTGAAGTATTAATTAAGTGTTGTGTTTTGTTTAAATATTCCAGAAATAAAGTATAATGCCTCTTTTTAACATGCTGGTTCACAGCAGCTAGTTTCAGCCAGTCACTTCCACATCTTTCTTCTGTTCGATGTGCTAACCTGTTTGTGAGCTACAGGAGATGCAACATTATGTAAAACAGGGTGAAGATAAATATGGGGAAGCTCGATAAATCTACAGTCATAGCACCCTGCAGATCTGAACAGCTCACTGAATGATTCAGGCTCCTCAGACAAAGTGACAGAGTGGTGTTATGTCTGAATTTTTCATTTTTGTAGTCTCATCAAATTTATACTCTCAATCAGACATCCTCTCCTACCCCCTTTTGCTAAAGGTACTGGATGAAATAAAGGCTGTGTTCATGCCAAGTCAAGTTAACTCTTCCACACAAGAGTATTAAAAATAACACATATTTAAAAAGAAGCTGTAGTCTTGACTTTCACTTTCATTTTAAGGCCAAATGATAAAAATCAACCTACATGTGATAAACAGAAAACCTCAACCTACATTTTGTCAAAGGGTGTATTTTGAGTTGATAATTTAGCAAAAATCCCACAGCATGGACATTATAGTTTAGAGAAAATTGCCTTCTGTATTATTGAGAAAGGTGAAACTAGTGAGTCACATGTCACAGTAAGAGCTGGGCATCATTTTAATATTACTGATGTTCCTGACATGCACTACCTAATGCAGCTATACGTTATGATGCGTTATGTTCTCCCACTTTAGTATCTAATCTTTCCCCTTATGATTTAAGTTTAAAGACTGAACTCTCTGATCAACAAGCAGTTTCAGACCTTACTGCATATGAAAGATACTGCAAAACTTTGACTGTGTGACACGCTGACCTGCAGTTAGTGCACAATTGTCGGGGGACAGCGTAAGAATATGCAGTGGTTTGACCTTGCTGGGCTGTGAAAGTTTGTTGCTTATTGGACATGTTTTCATGTTATATTGATAAAAGGTTAGCTGAAGGGGAAAGCTGCATACTTGCAGATTTTCTCTTTGATGAAGTGTGATTTGATTCTGAGTTACTGCAGATTGGGTTTTCACCTCTTCAGTCATGAAACTGGCAACGTTTCATATTGTTTTTATGTAGATAACAGGAGGCATTGAACTTCACATTACAAATCAGTGTACTAACTGTGGAGGGATGGGCTAAGGGTTCCTCAGCAGGACACTGTCAGCTGTGACAGCCCTGTCAAAAAGACTGGCAGGTCCATGTGTTGTGTTGGAGGTGACCTGTGACCTCAGATTTGCTGTAGCAGCATGTGTTAGTGACTGTGAATCAAGTTTAACAACAGGCATTTGTATTCAAACAGCTTTGTTTACCTCAGGTCTAATCCACGATGTTTTGTTTACTCAAAATCTTCCAATGTTTGAAAAAACGGAGCAGTTTTGAGTTTATAAAAAAAAAAGTGTTATAAAATTACTGGTGAGAAGAAGATTGTGCCTTCTGTATACTGTGAGTGTGTTTAAATCTGAAATGGGAGTTTGCAGAACACTTGACAGATAATCTGTAGGTCTTGGTGCCATGGCTTTAAAACAAAGCAAGTTTTCATTAGGACATTTTGGTGTGTCACAAACACAAAATCAAATATGCAAATGAAAGCTGAATTTTATTTAGATGCTTAACTTTCAGGACAGGAGTTTGTTTGATGCCTCACAGTTATGAGTCTTTCACAATATTTCCCTAGTGTGAACAGGGGTACATATAGTCTGCCCTCGAGAGCCGGTGTCCCACAGATTTTCGATATTTCCCAGCTTCAGCATACCTTCATAGACAAAACTGTGTCATTAACATACTTTTCCAGACCTGATGATAACCCTTAATTAAAATCAGGTGTGTTGAAACAACCTGCAGGACACCGCCCCTCGAGGATCGACGGTGTGCCCCCCTGAGTGTAAATCCTATTTTTACCAGGAAAATCTTGGAGTCTTACACAATTTGATGCTAAATCAATTCTTTGTTCATCACAGTGTTAATTTTAAAAAATAGTTGTGTCCACTGATAAAATAACAATAAATTTCACTTGAAATGTAAGTCAAAGTGAAATATAAGGCTTGTCTGAGGCTTAAAATAGCAGTTTATTTTTATGTAATTTCCTTTTGCTGCCAACGTATGTTCCATTCAAGCTCAGGACTGCTTTGATTTATGTTGTTTTGATCCTGTAATGAAGGTTTACACTCTTTATGATCTGATAATGGAGCTTGGTTTATTTTAACACTGCAATGCTTCTTTAGATCTTGGGACTTAGAACAACCCTTCCTCCCTCACTGTGTAATATTTCCATGTACTGTTTTCTTGAAGGAGCATTTAGAAACTATATCATTTTATGAGGTGTGTGAAATGTGGGCTAAGTTTACATGTGAATCATACGTCTTAAAAATGTATGTGACACTGTTGCCCTGTTCTACAGCATATCTTAATAACCCTTCAAGTTAAGGATGGCAGCTTTTCTTTTGTGTTGAATATCAGTACTTGAAGCCAAAGCTTTCTCAGTTTTTTAGCTTTATATCTTTGTACAGGGGTATTCATTTCTTTATGATGTAGATGTTATGGCTATTGGATATTTCAGCTCACTTGCCTTTGTTGTCAACTCTTGTTGAACAGATGTTAGCCTGGATACGTGAGCAATGCATGTTTTTTTTTTTTCTGAATTTACTGAAAGTTTAGAAATGCTGGGTGATTTGTGTTGGTCAGCAGCTGGTCTTTTAGTTGTCCAGTGTCCTTTTGTTGTGACATGACACGAGCCAAGAATTTGTGCTTATAAAATGAGTCACATTTGGCTCTTTTTTTTTCTTACACAGAACACTAGAATTCAAAGTGAGACCACTCGATTGCCTTAACTGAAGATGTTATTTCTTACTGTCTTATATTGATTACTTGCTCTGTAAGGCAACTCACAGATCCTGGATATACCAACAGTTTTAAAAGCAGTCTGAATTGTCTTTAGATTACTTCTAGTTCTCCAGCTAATGACTATTCTGATAGTTTATTAGTCATCGACTATTGAAACAATTGGTCGACTAATTAGATTGTGAATCTCATAATTATTAAATGGCTCTTATGTTGTTTAAATTATGTGCTAATTAAAAATAAAAGACAAAGATCAGGTGTTGGATTGACTGCTGCCATATTAACCTCTATTGTAGATGTGGAACTCTCATCAGAGATAGAAAGTAATGAGATGCCTCACTCTGTTAAAGTATTTTTTGTCAACAATTATATTTGTTGGTGACTGTTCTTGTTATTGATTTAGTCGACAGTGTCGACTAATTGTTGCACCCCTAAGTTCTTCAGCATCTCTTTCTAGTACATCCTCGACAACTTCAAAAACGTAATTGATATGAAAACCTCAAGTGATGTATAGGAAGTCAACTTTGAAAAAATAAAAACAGTTATAAATTTTTTTTGTGAGTTTTTGAGTCTTAAGTCTTGATTTTTTTTTTTTTTTTTGGTATATTGACACAAGATGATTTTTCCCTCACCAGTGGAAGTTGGTACATTATAAAGAAAGACATATTAAGTCATCTCAGTAGCTCTCCTTCCATTGCCTCTATTTATCTTTTGTTTATGCAGCTTAAAGATGAAATCTCCACATTGCAGTGCTGCCTAAATTAAACAACTCTCATCACTGCTGCATGAGAGCAGCCAGATTCACTGATATTTCAGAGGAGCTCAGTGTAAAGGTCAAGCCTGATGAGGTGTTCCCATGGAGATACAAGAACATTTTGGTTCAGTTTTAGTATGGAATTTTTTTTCTTTGTAGCCAAAATGGCACTGTGAATACAGTTTTATGTCATCTGTTTTTGTTGCCAAATTCAGGGCAGTGATTCAGTGGAGACGCGTGATTCCCTGAAACTGGGTGGGACTGACGTGGATCTGTGAAAGCTGGAACAATAAAAGTAACTTTAGACTAAAGCTGTCCGGTGCCAACATCACATATCATTAAAAGGAATGGTTTACCAAATATAGTCAAAAGCATTTGTCACAGTGAAACTCTGTCAAACTAAATACATGGTCATAAAATATTTGCCCGCTTTTTTTATTTTTTTTAATTTCTTTCCATATTTTTAATCATTAAAGGTAGCAGAGGGGATAAATAATGCCAAGAACTGGATTAACCACTTGACATGACTTCTGTCGATCTACTTATTCTTTTTTGGATTTGTCTATGCTCATCTCCGATGTTCCTTTTTTATTCATTTGAAGTTCATCTGATCTGTTTCAGATTTGTCAAATACTGTGCAATAATTTCCCTTCTTCTGATTTGTGCTCTGGGAAAGTGTTAGTAGTTATAACAGGAATGGCTGAAATTAAATTATAAAACACAGTCTTCCTTTGGGTAACAGCAAGTGCTGGTAGTTGTCATCTCAGACAATTTTAGTCTGTTCGGAAATGTGAGCATGATCTCAACTTTTTGGAAACATCTCATTGAATTTGCAGCTGTGCAACAAGTTCTCCCCTTGCTGTAAAGATGCAGCGTAAGGAATCTTGCATTATTTATTAGATGGTAATCCAACTGGACAAAGTTGTCATAAATAATGCAAAGAATATGTAAATGACTGTGGAAACAGGAATGCTTAGAGACAGCTGGAATTCTGGAGTGCAAGAAAAGATGGATTTCAACAAACCTGAACTACATTTGATGAATACCATATCAGATCCATTTGAAATTCATAAGAGCACACTATGTTATATCTTTTATGCCAAACTTTTAAAAAGGTCTTGTGATTTTTATTTGGTATTACCAGACACGCCACATGGTTCAAGAAAAACTGTGACTTGTCCAGCTTCACGATGATTCATTGTGGGTGTTTGAAATCAGACTACGATTTTCATTGCAGTTAGACAACGTGGCATGTTTGCGTTATGATTGGGAGTTTTGCAGTCGTAGTGAGGTTACACCACATAACTGACTGACCGGCAACTTGGGGGGGTCACACAATGAGATTTTGTAGTATGACCAGATTTAACCACCATCTCATCTGTTACGTCTTTATCAAATAGTTACAGGTTTCATTTGAGCATTCTACAGATACACATCTCGTGATCGCTTGTAGCCCCATGTGAATCGACTTGTTTTGCTCACCTGGTTGTTGAAAAGAACGACACCATTTCCTTAAGCCTGTTATCCCGTTATTCACCGGAAACATTGGAAACATGGTGTTCTTTCCAAAATTCAACCAAATCCTGCTCATTTACTTTAAGCAGACCAAATGTCCAAACAAAAATCTGCTTAAACATAAATGGAAAGAAATTCTGATTAATATCACTTTGTTCTGGACATTGTGTAATTTTATGTTATTTCCATATTCTAATGGCTGGCGAATGTTTTTTTTTTTTTTAAGTGCTGGAATTTTACCCTATTTTATTAAAAGTGCTTGGATTTAAACTGGAAAAAGTGTACAAATTCTGTGCTTAGGACCACATGGTTGCTATTTTCCCCTTTACTAATAAAATATATAAATTCATGTTGACTTTTGGGTAGTATCAGCTTAGCGTTGTTCAAAAGAAAATTGGATCTGATCAAACTCGGAACTGGCTGGTGGAAAATTACACACAGTTGACCAAGAATTGCAATCAGTGCATCTTTACTCGCGATGGAGAGAGCCTCACATGTGCTCTTTGCACGAAAGGAGTTTAATCAAGTCGGAGAAAATTCTGATTGCTCCCATTGATGCTTGGTGGGTGGGTAGGGGTGCAATTTCTAACACAGTGGCGTTGATGGGGGGAATGTGTGGAACATGTGCACGTTTGCACATTTGCAATATGACAAATGGAAGAAGTTCAGTTTCATTTTCTTCTGCTTTGCCCTCTGAGTTTGACCGTACTCACTTGCTTATTCAGTTAACTGGTTGGTTTTAAAGCCGTCAACTAGGTCACCATTCAGTATTTCTCTGGTACCGTAAAAGAAGGTTGTTTCATTGAGAGAGAGTAGATTAATGATTTTTTTTTTCCAGATTACTAAGAGCTGTGGAGGTGTTCACTAATGAGTTTGTTTTTTTCCTCTTTCCAGTATCAGATGCAGATGGCAGTGAAGGTGGCTTCCAGCTGAAGAAGGAACATGCTCTGCGAGTGCTTGGCTACATCAGCTCCTGGACCCAGAGGTCAGTGCTGTTTCTACTGCAGTCTGACTGATGTCTCCAGAAATAACATACAACGATCACGACTACACTTTCCTTTTTATTTTCTACTGACAACTTCTCTGAAGCTGTTAGATGTGCAGCCTCTTTCTTCACATATTAACCTTAGTAATGCTCAACAGCTCTGGAAAAAATGTTATAGCTATCATCTTTGTTTCTTTGTGTTTTTTAACCTCAGCAGAATTGTAATTGAAGCAACTTGGTATTTCCAACCTCTCGACAACTTCATTCCTTCCATGCAAAAAAAAAAAAAAAAAAAAAGCAAAATGCAAAAAATAGTACTGGCTGCAAATCATACTTTCTACAAGCTGGAAAACATCGTCAGAGGTTTGGTGAAAACAACTCAAAGGATATGTTATTCATCAAATAGTAGTGATGAATGAAAGCGTGACAAAGAAGGAGACCATACAAAAGAACATCTTGATAGAGACTGAAACCCTCACCAGCTATCGACCTGAAGGGCTAAGAAAAGCAAAAGCTCCTCTGTACTGCTTTAATTAGTAAAGAAACTCTTGATATGGAGGTAAAATTGAGTCTTGCTGACTCTTGACCTTCTGAGAAAATCATTTTTTGGGCAAAATAAGACTATGATGTCAAATGTAATCCACATACCTTTGAGCAAGGCATTAATTCAATTCAATTCAATTTTATTTATATAGAGCCAATTCACAACAAAAGTCACCTCGAGGCGTTTCACACTGTAGGGTAAAGATAAAACGGTGCTGCAAGGAAAATCCCAACAATCCAATGATCCCCTATGAGCAAGCACTTGGCAACGGTGGGAAGGAAAAACTCCCTTT
>JAOWBL010000001.1:1735214-1750940 GCA_028564865.1 Zenarchopterus dispar
GCAGAACCAGGCTCAGGGAGGGGCAGCCATCCACCTCAACCGGTTGGGGGTGAGGGAACAGAGAAGACAGAAAGGAGGGCAGAGAGAGACACATGCTATGGGAGAAAGAACAACAGTTAATGGCATGCTGCATTAATGCCAGAGAGACGGCTCAGCAATGAAGTCTTTCATTTAGTCTATGTTTTAACCTTTATAGTCTGCTGTCCTTCATGTAAGAATTATTTAAAAACAGAAATGACATTTTTTTAAAAAAGGAATTCAAACGAATCAGACATGTAGGTCTCTATGTTTTATGTTATTTGATACCTATTAACTAAAGCTAACTGGAAAGAGTTCATAGATGATACTATTCTAATAGCAGATTATAGCAAAAAATCATGACTATTGTACATATTTCACTCTCTTCCTGTGATAGACGAGTAATCTCTGGTTTCATAGAAGCTATCAATAATTTGATGCAGTGATATTACCATTCACTGTAATTCTGATTTAACCCAAGAGCCAGGTGCTTTGATTCATTACATCGACTTATTACTTCAGTTGGTCATTGTTTGTCAGACTTTTTATTGTCCTTAACCCATTCAGATCATGAACAAAAGTCAGAGTCAACAAACCAACAACAAAGTGAAGATTTTGAACTTGAAGTTAGCAGTCCCTTGTGTCTTTGCAACCAGCCAGAGTCACTGCTCCTTGATTTTTGTACTTCTTTTTTTTTTTTTTTCCTGGAACAGCCATGGCAGAAAGCCTGGGTCCTCCAGTAGCATAAAAAGGGTTTGTTGCACAGAAAACATAAACTTTGCCTTATTCTGATCTTGGTGTTGATTTCCATGAGTTTATTCAGCAGTTACTGCTTGCTTTGAGCTTGGGGCCATGAGCTGTCCCTGCTTTAATGTTTTGGATATGCTGAGACAGAGCGGTATTATCAGGCCATATGCCAAACTCTTTTATAGTTTCATCTTATCTGGAATATTTTTCAGGGATAGGTCGTCTCAGGGCTGTTTTGGAGTTTTGCACAAATGCATTAAAAAAAAAAAAAAGACCCATTAAAAGCCAGATTTAATTTATCATGACGAAAATTTATTGATGATAAAGGGGAAGGGGGAAAGAAATGAACAAGTTTAATATAGTTCATGTCAAATGCTACGTTTAATCTTTGCGGCAGACGCACTGTTTGAGTGTTAAGCTCTTCTGGTTGCTTTCTTTAAAGCTTTCTGTTTCATCTGTGTTTTATTTGCAGGCAATGTCTCTGCTGCTTCAAAGAGTACAAGCATTTGGAAGTTTTTAATCAGCTGGTTTACGCACTCATCAACCTGGTCATTGCTCAGATAAGCAGCCTGAGAGACCGTCTCTGCAATGTCCAAGACCGCACACACAAAGGAGGCGTGTCTACAACAGAGGGAACAGGGTCTGAGTGGGGCGGAGATGAGTCTCCACCTGGTATCCTTCCCCAGCCGCCCTCACCTGGGGAGGACGAACCTGTCAATGTGGAAAGAGACTCTGCTGAAGAGGATGCCGACACACCTGACCTAAACCAGAACAAGGTTCAGGGTCAGGACCAGGACCCTAATAAGCCGACTGCTGCCCAGGTGGAAGGACTGGGACCTGCAGATCGCAACAATGATTCTGGGGAGGGTGACAGTGGTACTGGAGGTCGTAGCGACAGCAACAGTGACTGCCAGGATCCATTCAGCTCTTGGAGTACCGAGGAGAGGGAGAAACTGCTGCTGTGTGCAGCCAAGATTTTCCAGATCCAGTTCCCCCTCTATACAGCCTACAAACACAACACACACCCCACCATAGAGGTGAGAGCAATGATGAATCACTGCTCAGTCTGGCCTACGCTCACTTTTTGTCTTCATTCTGCTGTGGCTTCTTTTCGGTTATTTGATGGGGCATTTGTTGACTGCTGATCTGCAAGTAATTTGTCAAAATGTATGCAGTCTTTACCTAGTGCAGACATATTGATCATAAGTACTTGAGCATTACTGTTGGACAGTTTATTTTCCCCAGGTTTGTGTTTGAGAACATTTAGTGTGAAAACTAATCTTTACAACAATAAAGGAGAGGGCTCAGCCTAAGTTATAGTTGACCTGTATCAGTATAAACACATTTGGGTGGGAAATCATCGCTTTTCATTCAGTGAAGCACATGTTGCTCATCATTTAGTGTTTCATGGAAAATCAATTACTCTTCTCATGCAAGGCTTGGCAAGAAAGCAACTACAGATTTCTAGTAAGGTGCTGTACTACTATTACTACTAGCCAGTATGTTGTTAATGCTGGTTCTGATACATGAAGGTCAATTATTTTGCTTTTCAAAGTTTTCTAAAAAGAAAGAAGGGATTTTAGTGTGTAAAAATTGATCATTGTTAACAATGTTTTGTTTTGTTTTGGGGTTTTTCGTTGGTGTATGTGTCTCATAATGCTCATTTAAACTTGCAGAGTGAATTGTGAATCAGAATTTACTGACTACATCACATGTACACAATTGTTTTAATTTCTATTCCAGGGATAGTTACCATGCATTTTTTCTAAGTCTATCATTTCTAAATGTATTTTGTTGTTTTTCCAGGACATATCTACTCATGAAAGCAACATCCTTGGATCCTTTTGCGACATGAATGTAAGAAATATACTCTCATTACACTGGCTTAAATCTTCTAGTGCGAACCCATTACATTCTGGTTGATTGATTCTAATAATAAAAAAACATCTTCAGCAGGAAATGATCCATTAAAACAGTTGCAGTAAATGTATTCTGTATAATGCACTGTAAGCTATGTTTTGTTTTGAGAACTGTTTTATTTTTATCCATCCATCTTCTCCCACTTTATCCGATTTATTTTTAATTTTTGTGAAATTATTTGTGTAATCTTTTTATGTTATTCTTTCCATTCTGAAGTGATTTTATTGGGAAGTTGGATGAAGAAAATCACAGCAGGAGAGAAGGCTGATGAAATCTAGATGCTGGCTGTAGACATGTTTGGATTTGCTGCAGGAGACGGACCTTGGTGGTCTGCATGTGACTTGTGTTGTCACATGACCGTGGAAGAGTGGCTTTGTTGCTGTCTGTCTGAGGTCACAGAGGACATCTTGTGGAAATTAATTTTTAGTGGTTCTCAAGAGACAGAAGGACAAGTTAAAAGGAAAATGGCAAACAAACTGCAGTCTTCTACTTGAGTATGAGTTTTACTTCCTTCAACACCAATTTTTTCTTATTTGTGTCACCACTGCTATTATTTCTAAAGTATCCTGGAAGTTGTCAGCTGCTCTTTTCTAATCTTAATAAGAAGTGTAGTAGATGTTTCTGTTCAAAGTGATGTTTGAAATTGTGTATGATGGAAACACAAAGAGGTATTGACTTTGTGTAATTAGCCTATTAGTAAAACCCACCCCTCAGACTCAGATGAGCCAATGACTGTTGGAGTTTATGCCAAAAAAAAACTCAAAACAATGTTTCTTTGGGTAGGGCTAACACCGATACTCAGAGTTGATGAGCAACGGAGTTTGTTTCATTCCACTTCCTAAATTCAAACAAAGCTGCAGCTAAACGTCTTACTAAATCTAACTTTACATCCATAAGATCATGAAAGTGCTCTTCACAGGTAAATCAAGTTAACAATGCTTTTAACTTGGGTGACGTCACCTAAAACTATTTAATTGCAATCGTGATAGTTTGCCTCATATACGTTGACTAGTTTGTGCTACAGTTGGCTAAGGTTAATCACAACTAGTGTTGTAAGTTGACATCAGACACAGATACCAAACACAAGATGCAAACTTAGATCTTTATATTTAGTGCTTGGTTCTTGTGTACAAAACTTGTTGAAAACACCTTGAGGTAAACTATCACTCAGTGAATAGGGCTGTCTCTCTTAAACGGGTCTTCATTCAAAATTGGTTTAAACTGTAGTTGGTCCACTTGAATTTAAATGTCGCTGATGCCCCATGCTGAACAGGCATTAGTTGTAATTGTGTATTTCCCCTTCTGTTTTTTGAGCAATAACCACTCTTAAGGTTTTACAAGCCTTCTTTACCTATCAGTTTAGTGTGGAAAAATTTGAACTTATCATGCATAGTGGCTGCCTTGGGCAGATTATGGCCCCAAACCATTACAAAAGTTGCATCTGGAAGTATTTTATATTCTACAGCATCAATGATAAATTGACACTGAAAGACGAGGATGTTGACCGGGTTATGGATGCCGTACTGAATTTAGGACTTATGCATTACATCTGAATTTCATTTAGTTTTTGAAAAAAATGGTAGTAGTAGTGAGTTGATCTCTGTTGCGAGTGCTCCTGGAATTAAAACTTCATGACCAGTTATATCTCAGTCAGAAATGCCACACAACGCAGTTATTGTTCTCGTGTTTATTGTCATTGCGTTGAGGTCTTTTCTCCATACTAGCCAAGCATTGTCCACATTTCCTGCTCACTTTGGGTTATTTATGTTGACGCTTACATTATGGTGTGCCGAGTCTCGGAATTTCCGAGGTAATAGGATTGTGGTGGTGTGTTCATGTTGGAAGGAACTGCTGTTTTCTGAAACTGGACAAAATGAGCTTGTGTGTTTTTTAATCATCCTTGTTGTCAGTTTGGTTCTGTCAGCTTGTAAGTAAAGCTGTGCTTGTCTTTCCATGCAAGCTGTGAATTTGTTTTGGTCCACTGCAGGTAAAGGGGCTGTCCTCAGATGATCTGTCTGGAAACATCTGAAAGAATACTTAAGCTTTTATTCAGCTCAGGAAACTCCAGTTTTGCACAGTTTTATGTTTCAACAAAGTCAAAATTTAAGGAATTTTTTTTTTTTTTTAATAGAATTGACCCTCTCTGCTACTGTTGGCAATCTTACTTCACATAGTTTAGACACAATTTTATACAAAAAAGTATTAAGTAACTTCTTTTTTTCCACAACTGAATAACATTTATTTTAATGGGATATTGCTCTTCAGACTTATTTTGACTTTGATTTCATGTGTTCTTGTGGCCAGACATTTGTGTTTAGTTGCTGCAAAAATGAACATCTGATGAATGACTGTAAATATTTGATGTGGTTTTGATCAGGATGTGGAGGTGCCTCTTCACCTGCTGCGCTACGTCTGTCTGTTCTGCGGGAAGCACGGCCTTACCCTGATGAAGGAGTGCTTCGAGTGGGGCTCTCCAGAGAGCCTCCCCTTCCCCATCGCCCACGCCTTCATCACCATCGTCTCCAATGTGGGTCTCAAGTGCACAGCGCCATTCCTGTCTGGATTTATGCCTGAAATGTAGCTCAGATTATAAAATAGTGGTGTAAATCATTTCTAGCTGAGAGCTAAACACATTGAAAAAGTATGAACTAGCCCTTATTGTGTGACAACAATTTATAACACATTTTTATGGTGCAGATTAATTTCTGCTTTATGCTGTGATGTGTTGTGGTCTCTGTTTAACTATTTAGTTTGCGAGTGTGATTTAGTCATTTTCTTTGTTTTTGGCTTGTCTCTCAGATACGGATATGGTTGCACATTCCTGCAGTTATGCAGCACATCATACCGTTCCGCACCTATGTAATACGGTAAGTTACAGAGAACTGTTGGTTTACTCGCAAGCGAAGCCAGAGCCACAAACTGGGGATTTTCACATTGTTGTTGCTTTTTCTGTTTGGTATCAAACTCAAACCTGTCAATGGAGAATTTCAAACAGATTCTTGTAAACATTCCTAGCCATTTTCTACAACACATTAGAGTATATGTACACTATTTTTACATGGGTATCTGAGAGCTTTTACTGCCTTCTTCCATGGGCTGCAAAGCTGCCATTTTGTTGAACACCCTGCTTCCCTGTCGCTGTAGCTCCCAACAGCTTCTCGGCTCAAATATTATAATTTAGATCATCTTAGAGGAAGACGATTACTAACCTTCTCAACCCTGCGTTTTTCTGCGTGTTGAGGTTTTATTATCTTACTCGGTGCACATTCAAATGCTTTGTGAAACAGGAAGGTGTGTGGCTGTCTTCCAGGAGGATGTAATGATCAGAGGTTTTCTGTCTTTTGAAGTGAGGTTTCTTCCTCTCTGCCCCCCTCTTTGTTTGTCTCTGTGTCTCTAACTCTGTCAGTCCACCTCATACAAAACTGCCACACAGTTGTTGCTAGGAAGAGCCTCTGTCACCGTAGCAACTGTTGCCAGGCCTCCAGTCAGGCTCTCCTCACGTGACCTCAGTGAATGCAGTTTGAGCAAGCCTGGTCATGTGATGCATTCAGGGCTGATGATATGGTGTCATGTTCACTAATCTGCTTTGAGCAGTGAAATTCTGTGACTGAATAATATTTTTAAAGAAATATTCCCGGATTTCACTGTTTTATTGTTTTTGAGGAGAAATACATTATTTAATATCTAATCAGCACTTTAATGGTGTTTTAGGTAGCCAAACAAAATTCATTAAGCATCAATTCATGGTAGCAGATCAGAAAACTACAACACGGCTATCTCAGTGTGCTGAGTGGATAAGTCTACAGCACTCTTTATCTCAACGTCCACCTACACACCTCTTAGAGAGGAATATTACCAAGTCAATCTAATATGCTCTGCCTGGCCAAAAGAAGTAGCCACTCTGGTATTTTGTTGAACTACTTTCAGCCGTGATTCTGGCTTTTGCCTTGACACCGTTGCAGTTAACATATGCAGGGTCACAACTTTTGTTTTTCTCGCATTAATTTTCCCCAACGATCTTGTTATCTGCATCACATCCCAAATATTTGTAGTGGAGTTGATAGCTGGGCCCTGGTACTCAGTCCATGTGTGCTAATGATGTCTCATTCTCTTTTCTTTTGAGTGAGTTTGATGAATTCTGTCTTGAAAAATGTCCATATCATCAGGAAAAAAGAATAGAAGACATTTCTTGATGGAAAACCTTTTCATTTTGTATTCAGATAGGCAGCTGATTTCATTTTTGGTCACAAAATATTGCTGAACTTAGACCTGACCAACTGAAGCAACTCCAGATCATAACTCAAAAGATGTATGACAGACACAAAGCATGATGGATGCTTTGCTTTGACGATTGCCTTGAATTCTATCATTGATTTTTTTTTTTTTCAGTTGGGTTTCACCAATCATTGAAGTGATCCACACATTTTTCTGGTTTACAGAACAGAGTATATGTTTTGATAACAGAGTAAATGTTGGCTTGCTCTCTCCAGATATCTGTGTAAGCTGTCGGACCAGGAGCTGCGACAGAGCGCAGCACGCAACATGGCCGACCTGATGTGGAGCACAGTGAAGGAGCCGCTGGACAGCGCACTGTGCTTCGACAAGGAGAGCCTAGACCTGGCCTTCAAGTACTTCATGTCCCCCACTCTGACTATGCGGTTGGCTGGACTTAGTCAAATCACAGTGAGTTGCACTGTAAACATGAATGAACTCAACTACACTTTCGTGTTGGCTTAGTTGACATGTAATCTTGGACCAGGTGGGGACTTGTCCATACACTTGACAGAAAAGACAGACTGAGTCACTACAAATGTCACAGCCTGCAGACTCTGGCTTTTTGCTTGTTACCCTGTGTACATAAATTGTGTTCAGGTGCAAATACAGATGTAGTGTATCATGTTCTCATCATGTCTGTTTCCTCAGAATCAACTTCACACGTTCAATGATGTGTGCAACAATGAGTCACTGGTGTCCGACACAGAAACGTAAGCTATTTCAAAACCTTCAGGTGCTTGTGCTCACAGGGGCATCAGATAAAGTGCCAGTCAATCCATCCTGAAAAATAATGTTTAACATTCGGTGTTAGTAATGCCTGCAAAGATGGTGTGGTATAGTTATTGAAAAGATCTCTCTTTTGTTGTTTCCTTTCTGTTCTAACATCTTAGTAACTTGTGAATAATTTGACTGAGTGTCATGGCATCTCATGGAGATTGTGTTTCATACTCTCAGGTCCATAGCAAAGGAACTAGCTGATTGGCTGATCCACAACAACGTAGTGGAGCACATATTTGGACCGAATTTGCACATTGAGGTGAAAACTTTGATCCAGTGAACTCAACCTTTGTGTATTTCAGAGTAAACTTTATCTTTTGGTTACTCAAACTAGAATCTGTTTTCTTATGTGTGTTTTCTCTCTAGATCATTAAGCAATGCCAAGTGATCCTGAACTTCTTGGCTGCAGAGGGTCGTCTCAGCACGCAGCATGTAGACTGCATCTGGGCTGCAGCTCAGGTGACTGCTCACGGTTTTAACCTACTCAATCAACCTGTTTGTTCTTCTTTGGAACACTGTAGAGCAGTGCGCAATATTAGATATAGCTGCACCAGTGCTAGGTGGCTGGGGACATTTGAATTTACTTTCTTGTTTTTTAATCCGTAGCAAACATCCTAAGATATTAATGATTTAGCTCCTTCGAGAAGCTCTGGGAAACAGATTAGGTGTAAATATTGTTGTCAAGTCTACTGTGTTGGTATAATAATCGGATCATTCACAGTGCTCCTTAAATGTGACATGACTTATTTGTTGGGGTTATTTTTTTATTTTCTTTTATTTTTGTTTTAGCTGAAACACTGCAGCCGCTACATCCATGACCTTTTCCCATCTCTCATTAAAAACTTGGACCCTGTGCCTCTTCGTCACGTCTTAAACCTGGTGTCTGGACTACATCCGAGCGCCCACACAGAGCAGGTACTGTAATACATATAAACAGCCCAAAAAATAAACTCTAAACAACAGCCTTCCCTGTGGGATTAAAATGCTTACGTGGCCCCCCTCCCCCTTCCTCTTCCTCCTCTTTCTCAGACGTTATACCTAGCCTCCATGCTGATCAAGGCTCTTTGGAACAACGCCCTTGCAGCAAAAGCGCAGCTCTCCAAACAGAGCTCCTTTGCCTCCCTGCTGAACACCAACATCCCCATGGGAAACAAGAAAGGTCAGCCTGGATTCTTTTTAATGTAAAGTTTCAAGTATTGATTGGTTTGAAGAAAAACAGCTGTAAGCCTGCAATCAAAAATAATCTTTGAGCATCACTTTGATCACTCTCCCAATGAGTAAATTATTCATTATGCCTATAAATGTGGGAAAGTAATGAAAGATCTCCCTGATCCCACTAAAAACTCTTGAAACCTCATTATACTCATATCTTGTTTGATGCTCTCATTATTTTGTTGAAGAAAAATGTGAATAAGTGACAGATTTGTGCTTTAAAAATCACCCACATCAGTTTTTCTGTTCTGAACATCTTTCGTCAAACACCATATTTCATCCAGTTCCTCAACTTGGAACAAAAATGCAAATTAACAAGGATTTTTAAAGATCAGCTCAACAACTTAATCTTTTCACATTCATTCAGTCATTGTTCATTGTATCTCCTGCTGGCGAGTGTTCGATGGACTTCAGTGTTTTAAGTTGTTTCAAAATCTGTCGCCTCATCTGTCCTCAGGTTCACCAGCTGCCAGTCCAGACAGCAGCGACAACAGTGACGCGCAGCACAGCGGAGGCAGTGACATTGAGATGGATGACCAGATGATGGTGACTGGCAGCAAGAGGAACCAGCAGAGGCTGTCGGATACAGAGGTACACTCAGGACACATGGAAAACACAGAAGACAATGAAATAAACAGTTGTTTTTGTTTGTTTGTTTGTTTTTCTTTTTTCTATTTTAGTTTTGGTTTGTTGTGTAACATACTTATGAGTTGTCAGTGTCTTATTTGCTGTAAAAAATGATCATAGCATGAATTTCCAGGATTTCTGACTACAGTGCACTCAAACCCTGTGGATGTTTTACACATTACTTGTACATGACTGATTACAGGGTTTCTGTGGTTTAAAATATCCTAGAAAAGTAATGTAATTTGAAAATGAAAAACTGAAACATTTAAAAACACCCATAAAGATTTAGAAAGGTTATTGTAATTTTTAGTATTTGGTGTAGTCTGATGAATGTCTTACTCTAAAACAAGATTGACAGAAGTATTTCACTCAACCCCCCTTTGAGATAATCTGAAATATCCCTTAAAACAGTTTTAATTTGGTTTTGATTTGGAAGGCAGATCAGGTCTGAAAGAGTATATTATTGATACATTTACATTAGCAGAGACTGGCCTATTTGCAAAGTCGTTTTGTTTCAGACTTCTGAATAACTACACAAGTGCAAATATTTTGAACAAATAGCTGGAAATTGCTCTGAAGGCAAGATGAAGCAACTTCTCTCTGACTTCAGTTAATTATTGTGAAAATATTAAATTAATTTTCCTTTCAGGGATTAATGAAGTATTTTTTTTGAGCTGGAATTGTATTGTCTGTCAAAGATGAATCACATTGGCAGCTTTGTGAAACTGTGAGGCTCTTACTCATGATGGGTAGCTTGCGATACCGTTTAGTTTCACTGTAGACGTCAGGTGTTGCTTACATGCTGACACACATCAAAAATATAACAGGAACATCAAAATAAAGTCCAAAATAATCTCCACAGGAGTCAATGCAGGGCAGCTCTGATGAGACAGCCAACAGTGTAGAGGAGGGGAGCAGTGGTCCGGGCAGCAGCAGTGGCCGCAGCGAGGCGTCCAGTAACGAAGCAGCCTCCAGCCGAGCCAGCCAGTCGGCTGGGAGTCCTGGTAGTGAGATGCATTCTGATGATATGGCAGACAGTGAGGCTTTAAAGGAGGAAGAGGAAGATGAAGACGAAGAGGATGATGAGGACGAGGATGATGATGAGGAAGAGGAAGAAGACGAAGGTAACCGGTCTGCTGCTGAGGGCAACCATCAGAAGGAAGCCCGGGAACAGACGGAGTCGAGGAAGAGGAAAGCTGGGGAGGCTCTCAGCGAGGGCCCAGGTCATGGAGTGGGACCCATTGCTTCTGGGGGAGGAAGCAAGTCCAAAGTACTTCCTTTCAGTCCAGAAACATCTGGTGTCATGGTCACAGCAGCATCAACGTCTTTAGAAGGACGGATGAGGATGCTGGACGCTTGTGCTTCATCATCTACTCGTCCTGAGGGGGCAGAGCCCCAGCAACAGGCGAACATCAGCCCTTCTCAGATGGTCCAGGGGCCTCAAGAGCCTCCTTGCCTGCCAAGACCTGGGGATTTCCTCGGAGAGGCCATGGGAAGTGAGCTCTTCAACTGCCGCCGATTCATCAGCCCCCATCACCATCACCACCACCACCACCATCATCATGAGGGGTAAAATTCCATTAATTATGTTGCATTTAATCTAAATTATTGAACACAATCCTCTGATCAGTCACTGCTCTGTAGTTGCACATTGTAATTCCACCATTTTTAGATGCTGATTGAATTTTGATTCCCTCCCTCAGTCCTATGGTGGAGGACATGTTGAGTGCTGATGACGTTAGCTGCAGCAGCTCCCAGGTCAGCGCCAAGTCGGAGAAAAATATGGCTGACTTTGATGGGGAGGAGTCCGGCTGCGAGGAGGAACTGGTCCAGATCAACTCCCACGCCGAACTCAGCTCACACCTTCAGCAGCACCTCCCCAACTTGGCTTCCATCTATCATGAGCACCTGGTGCAAGGTGAGCCACTCTGAAATTTGGGGTAATCAGGTTGTTGAAATCTTTTTCTGTATTTTAAATTCCTAAACAGTTGAAGAAAAAAAAAAAGAAAATCAACCAAACAGAGCCAAAGAAGCTAAATTCTTGAATGTTCTGTATTTCTGCAGGACCAGCTGTTCACAAACATCAATATTCCAGCCATGCTGTGACTGATATCAACCTTGATAATGTTTGTAAGAAGGGGAACACGCTGCTCTGGGACCTGGTGCAGGATGAAGATGCGGTATGACTTTCAACACATTTTAGATGCGATTTTTCATGTTTCTCACACAGTTAATATGTTAAGCGTTAAGAGACACTGTCCTTGTTGCACAAGTTGACAGAATTTCCTGAGGTCTTATTAAAATGTCTTTATGTTTCTGAGCACCAGAGAGAGATGTTGTAACAGCTGTCATTTTCAGCCATGGCTTTAAACCTTTGTTCATAAGACATTTAATAGTTCACTACTCCCTGTTACACAGGATGTGCCTTATTTAAGATAAATTGTACTGTACTTGGACTCTAATGCCACAAGCAGTTCGCCATTACCGTATGAAAGCACCTATCACACCTAGGTGGACACCAGCACACATTAAACCAAAAAAGGTCCGCATGGAGGGGCAGCTTTGCTCTTAAATTCATACTTTCCCTCATTTACATTTTGTTTATTGACAAGTTGTACTGAATTTAAAAAAAAAAAATGTAAGACCCAGTTTTATGCTTAAGTTGTTAAAACACTGTATCTCATATGTGAATGCTGAATTAAGGCAACAGCCAACCAGCTTCATATTCTTCCACCAGATATCGGTTCAGTTAACTGCTGGACTTCATTATGGGTCCATTACTCTGTATATCAGGTTTCTAGTGCCTAATATTAAGACCTATTGCTTTTAAAAAGGGACATTTGAACAATTGTTTCATTTATTTACAGTTCACAGCATAACACCAGGTTTCAGTTTGGTGCTGCATTCAATAATAATGGGAACTTCCAATTTTGAGTGGGAACAAAATAACAAAGGAAACGCCAACAAGAAGTTTTTCCTAATGTTGAGATAAATAAAATGAATAGATTTCTTTCTTACATAAACTACATGTATTTATATGTAGTTACATAAACCACAGTATGCATCTGCTGATAAGAATTTGCTCCAAATTTCCTGATTTCCTTATCAAAAGCGTAAAAGTTTTGACCTCCCATTTCCAAGTAGCTTGAGCGAAAGTGGAAGCTGGATGGGGAAAAAAGGACCCAGGCTGAAAAGCTCTCTGAGTTGGGTGTGAAACATACCAGTCCCATGCAATTCTGAACAGCTTCCTGACCATGACCTTCTTAAGCAGAAGTAACTCTTCACAAAATGACAAAGTTGTGGGGGGTTTTTTTGTATTGTTTTGGGTTTTTTCCCCTCACGTTTTTGTAGGTTAGGAGTGACCTCAGACACCCAAGTATGCACATATACTGTCAAGCACAGAAAAAGATTTAGTTTCATAATACACTGCCTTTTTAAACAACCAGCAAATGATCTCAAGTCCAATGACTATCATGTTTGTTCTCACCTAAAAGAGCTTCAGTTAGTTTTATATTAACAGCAAGACTGATGAATAATAATCACAATAGAAGAGATTCCTTATGAGCTAAAATGATCAGAAAATTCTAAATTATGTGATCTGCTTCACTTTGATCATGTGTACTTCTTAAAATATTTAAAAATAAAGAAGAGGAAAAACAAGAACATCAGACTTAATCCACAAAGAATCAAATACTTATGGAGATGTTTTATTAGAAGTGAATGTGTTTGAATCAGTTTTTGTTTCCATGACACTGTTTTGATTTTTTTGCTTGGGTTTAGATTCATCTGTCTGAGGGTCTGATCAATGAAGCAGAGAAGCTTTTGTGTTCGCTGGTCTGTTGGTTTACCGACAGACAGATCCGAATGCGCTTCATCGAGGGTTGCCTTGACAACTTGGCCCATCATCGGTAAGACCAACCAAGTTTGCTTACTTTTTTTATTTGAGACTCCCACTGGGAACGGGTGTCCTACTTGATCAAGCACTTTTCTTAGTGGACTTTATTTCCAAGGGTTTCTTCTTTTTTGGGTCCCTGTAGAAAAATTGATTGAATCTTTTCGTCTTTCCTCAGGTCAGTTGTGGTTTCTTTGCGTCTACTACCCAAACTTTTCGGCACTTTTCAACAGTTTGGCTCCAGCTACGATACTCACTGGATCACAATGTAAGAAACTCCTTTCATGTCTCAGCCAGATCATCACTTCATAACTCTAGTGTTTTTTGTTGTTGTTTTTTTTAATTCTCTTAAACTGCAGCAGTTTTTTGGTTTTTTTTGTAGTTTTTTTTTTTTTGTTTGTTTGTCGCAGATATTTTTTTTTTCTAACTTGACTCATTGATGCAAAATAGCCAAGAATATTTGATATTTGAGTTGTCCGTAGTAGAGTTCCCCTTCCTGAGGTCTATATTGCTGATGATGTTGGTTCTGTGTGTCAGGTGGGCTGAGAAAGAGCTGCACATGATGAAACTGTTCTTTGACAACCTGCAACACTACATCCAAGAAGTTCGAGAACACCGGCACAAGTTTGCACTGTGAGTCTTGTAGTTTTTCCTCCTTTGTTAACTTTGTTTTATCTCTTTTACAGAAACCAGTTTAGTCTAAACAAGGCAACAATGATCTTCAGTTAAATGTAATTACTTGGCTCTGTTAATTAATAAAAAGTATTTTAGCTGTCACTTCAGCAGCATTTATTGTTCTTGTCTGTTATTTTGCTTAAGTCATTCAGAGGTAGCTCTCATAAATTCAGGTAAATTATTTTCCCAGAACAGACAGACCACTTCCAGGTGAAGGCTGAGCTTAATAACTTCTTGTAAAACCTTTTTCCTTTCTTAGTCCGTTGGGAGCTTTCAATCAACCATGCCGCATGCGATAGTCAAGCAGTGAGATGTTTGTGTGTTCAGGAAGCTGTCTTTGCTCCTTTTATCTATGAATAACTTCTGAAGACTTCATTGACTTGTCTTTTGATTAGAAACCAGCACCTTGTGGTATTGAATTGATATCTTTTGTTCTGGCTGGTAAAAACATTAACATCACTAAAATAATGACTGTCATATGACACCTCTGTGGATTAAGAATACATGGCACATATAATGTAATTATAGTCATTAGAATTGAAAATGCATGATAAACTTTGAGGATTTGGACAATGAATAAAAACAAACAGCCTCACAGCAGGAAGGTTCCTGGTTTGACTCCCAGCAGGAGTCTTTCTGTGTGGAGTTTGCATGTTCTCCCCGTGCTTGCGTGGGTTTTCTCCGGGCACTCCGGTTTCCTCCCACAGTCCAAAACATGTATGTGAGGTTGATCGGGAACTCTAAAATTGCCCATAGGTGTGAGTGTGTGTGTGAATGGTTGTTTGTCTTTGAATGTGGCCCTGCGATGGACTGGTGACCTGTCCAGGGTGTACCCCTGCCTCTCGCCTGTGATGGGCTGGGATAGGCTCCTGCAGACCCCCGTGACCTAGAAATGGAACAACGGGTCAAGAAAATGGATGGATGGATAAAAACAAACACACACTAAAGTGCAGCACAGCAATCTAAACAAAATAACATGCTTCATTTTTAATTTCAGGTACAGCCATAGTGCAGAGGTCCAGGTCCGTTTGCAGTTTCTCACCTGCGTCTTCTCCACCCTGGGGTCACCCGATCATTTCAGTAAGTTAATCTTATTCTACTCAGCGAATGGAAAGATTTCTGAATTGATTTGAGTCATTTAAAACATGTAGTAGTCACAACAAAATAGCACATCGTCTCTGCAGTTGCTGCCATGTCTGCTGTTTGAGCTTCTGTGTCCTTAAAGTGCACTAAATCAGAGTTATTTAGGTGGAGGTGCAGGATCGTTGCTTGACCACTATCATTTGTGTTTATGGAGATGTTATGGTTCGGTTCCTGGTGTTTTGAGGCCATATGTGGTAATTAACTGTTTCCATCATTACACATTGGAGGCCTACTGGCCTCCAATGTGTAATGATGGAAACAGTTAACAGTCTCTGAAGACTTTTGTCTTCAGAGATTAGGGAATTTCCTCTGATAATTCACACATGTGCTGAACACCTCTTCACTTTTAGGTTGGGAAAACAACAGCAGCACCAGTTTGAAATGATTTTATATATATATATATATATATATATATATATATATATATATATATATATATA
>JAOWBL010000001.1:1751040-1773540 GCA_028564865.1 Zenarchopterus dispar
TATATATATATATAATTTTTTTTGTCTTTATGGAAACACTATCAATGTGTGCATTTTTTTTTTTAATTTCATTTTTTTTTAAATACTTGGCATTGCTAATACTTAGCAAAAAGCAGATTTTTCCAGTAGTTTGGAAATGAACTGTTGTGTGGAGTCTTTGGGGAATGTTGTTAAAATAGAGCGGATTATATAACCTGAGCTGGGAACAATACTTGGTGTTAAAGAGAGTGATGTAACACAGAACATAAAATAATAATGTTTTCAGTAATATTTTACCACACTGAGTCCAGTTTGACCTTCTGTAGGGCCTCATTCCTGTCAGGGTTCATTTATAATCTGTGGGGAAGTCTCATCCCAAACATGCACACAGAAGGAAAAACTGCAAGGTTCTTAAAAATGGAGACCAAAAAAAAAACTGGAAAAGAAGTCTCCAGGTTTATTTTATAGTTGTTCATGTCTAATATTCGGTTTATCATTACTGTATGATGTATATAATACAAGATAGGAGACTTTGAGTGCGTAAGAAAGAACCATTCAGTTCACTAATGCCCGAAGGAGCTAAAGTAGCCTCCATTTAGAAGAACATCACACTCTTTGATCTTTAACTGTGTGTCTGTCTCTCAGGATTGAGTCTGGAGCAGGTGGACATCCTCTGGCACTGTCTGGTAGAGGACGCTGAATGCTACGATGACGCGTTGCACTGGTTCCTCAACCAGGTCCGCAGCAAAGACCAGCATGCAATGGGCATGGAGACATACAAGCACCTGTTCCTGGAGAAGGTATACACACACTATGTAAATTCATAAAACATTTCCAATATCAGCTACTATAATTGAAGGCCTGTTTTTCCCTTTGGCACTTTTTCAATATGTGGAAAACTGATGAATGAAAATTTGATATTAGCATGAATGAATAGATGGATTGATACATGAATAATAAATGCCCTGAAATCTGCGTTGTTTTTTCCAGACGTTAACTGCAGATCTTTTTCCATTGTTATATTATTGGGTCTTTCTACCATAAGTTGTGTGTTCCGTGAGTAAAATGTAGCTTGATCAAGTTGGGAACGTGTACCTCAACAACTAAACCTAAATTTGTTTACATTTAGAAACACCAGGCTGGCCCTGCTAGTGCTTAGGTTTTCACATGCTGCTTTAATATTTTTGCTTCTTTTTTGTTAAATGTTTAATGACAGGGCAGCCATCGGGGTGGGGGATGAAGCTCAGTCCAAATTTATGTGAATGAAGGCATCAAACCCGAGGGCTTTATCCAGTTGAGGCTGACATCGATGCTATGTCATTGCATTTGAAAGAAAGTTTCTCTTTAGGGCCGTTCATCCAGTGGTAGGATTGAAACGCAAAAACTTTGTTCCACATTAAAAATCTTGGTGGAGACACTGATGGTAGCTATGGCAGGCTTCTATCTTCCACATGATCTGGCTGCTTGTGGGGCAGTAGAGGAAGAGAGAGGTTTAGAGGAAGGTGACAGAGGTTGAGAGCAGCAGTACTTTAGTTTGCTAGGGTTATCTCGTTCAGGTTGTTGTTTATATTTATGTATTACAAAAAAATTGAACCTCAGATGTGCCTGTAATTTTGAGTACATGCCTCCAGTTCACATCTCCATGCAAAAAAAGTAAGGGGAGTGATGCGCATGCATGTGAAATCACTGGTGGTATAGTGGACACACGACCTCAGAGTTGAAAGGTGCACTCTGCCAAGAGACTGAATATAATACTCCTGTGACTTGAATACATTTTGCTTGACTGTTAAAGACATTTGCCACAGATATCACAAATCTTTGCAGATACAACAGTATTGACTTGATGGGTTTTAAACTGAGGTTTGTCGATATTGATTTGTTCATGAGTGTAACTCTGCCTGCAGATGCCTCAGCTAAAGCCAGAAACCATCAGCATGACAGGCCTCAACCTCTTTCAGCACCTCTGTAATCTGGCTCGGCTTGCTACCAGCACGCTAGATAATGCTTCCAGCTGTGAGGTACACAAACTTCACTTCCAACAACAAACACATGCACGGCACTGCCTACAAGCACTCATGTTGTCCCAGGGCATGTTTCAGTAAACGGATAATTCACTCCCGTGTACATCTCCAGCTGTGCGGCATGGACCAGCTGTGGGGGATTGCTCTGAGAGCTCAATCTGCAGATATCAGCCGAGCAGCCATCCAATACATCAACTCCTACTACATTAATGGTCAGTAAACATCTTTAAACATCTCTACAAATAAATTATATGCTTGTTTGACTAGAGTCAAACAATTATCACTTCTGTAAATTCACAGCTGGTAAAACGGGGCTGGAGAAGGAGCAGGAGTTTATCAGAAAGTGCATGGAGAGCCTTCTAATGGCCTCAGCCAACCTGGAGAAAGACGCCCACTCCAGCCTAACCAGTATCGAGAGGGGACTGCTCATGCTCAAAACACACCTGGAGGCCTTCCGACGCAGGTACGTACAGTGTGTACATGACAATCACTTTATACAACTATAATTTGGTCCTAAACATACCAAGAGACTCTTCTGTGTTCTGTTTGGCAGGTTTGCGTACCACCTGAGGCAGTGGCAGATCGAGGGGACGGGAATCAGCAGCCATCTAAAGGCTCTTAGTGACAAACAATCTCTGCCACTCAGGATCGTCTGTCAGCCTGCCGGCCTGCCTGACAAGGTGACAAGTTTATATCTGAGATAAAAACTAACAATAGTCTTAAGCCTGAGGGTGGCGTGAGGTGTGGCTCAGAATAAATCAAGAATAGCTTTGCAATCATAAGACCTCTATTTATAGGCTCCATCAGAGTCAGAATAATCTCAGTAAATATTGTCCAGACTGTGTATAATGTGTAAAATATTATACTGCAGCACGTAAGTTGTATATGCAGGGCGGCTCCTTGTCATGAAGCTGTCATGGAAGTGTGATGTATTGTTAGAAACTGCAACTTTAAGGAACAAAATTGGTATTGTGATGTGAAGTACCACCAGGTGCCCACTGGATGGCAGCAAACATCACAGATGAAATATGGAAACATTCTCTCAGTTTTTATTGTAAAGACTCAAAATGGTCATAACAAGTTGAGATAAGAACATTTTTTGATTTTGATAGCAGATTGAAACATTAACACAATACCAGATCTGTCTAGTTTAAGCAGTTTCCAACAGGTACAGAAAAGATATTTAGCTTGTAGCTGATTGTTAAGGAGAAGACAATGTATTCAATCTAAACTGTCTACTTGTTATACTAGCAGGATCTAGCCTCTGTTATAATGTTTTTCCTTTTTTCCCAGATGACTATTGAGATGTATCCAAGTGACCAGGTTGCTGACCTGCGAGCTGAGGTGACCCACTGGTACGAGAACCTGCAGAAGGAGCAGATGAACCAGCAAGCTCAGCTGCAGGAGTTTGGCCAGAGCAGCCGGCAGCCAGGAGAATTCCCAGGTCAGCCATCCCAACTTTTCCTTATGTTTACTCAAAGGCAGAACACTTCTGCATCAGTTAAACAGCCGTCGCTCTGTCAGTGGCTTTTATATGAAGACTGTCCTGCATCCTGCAGGTGGTTTGATGGGACCGGTCAGAATGATCTCCTCTGGCCATGAACTCACTACAGACTATGATGAAAAGACTCTACATGATCTGGGATTTAAAGACATGCAGGTAACAATCTGGGTCCTTGTTCCACGTCTTTTTGACTTTGTTTAATGAAATACAGAAAGCCATCAGTCATAACTACTTTGTTTTTGACACAGATGGTGTTTGTCTCTTTGGGAGCTCCACGAAGAGAGAGGAAGGGAGAGGGTGTCCAGCTGCCAGCCTCCTGTTTGCCTCCTCCTCAGAAGGAGCACATTCCCATGCTGCTGCTCCTCCAGGAGCCACACCTCACCACGCTCTTTGACTTGCTGGAGATGCTGGCCTCTTTTAAACCGCCCAGTCCCAACACGGAGAAGGTCCAGGAGAGCCCAGAGGTGAGGAGTGATGGAGAAAATGTAATGGGGCTCACAGTATGTTAATGTTATTGGCCAATATGTGACCGAAATGCTGAAGTTTTTCCACTTCACTTGTGCATTCATAAGATCAACCACAAAATTAATCACTGGATCGACAATTCTATATTAATCTGGTTTTAGAACATATAAGCCCCTTTTTATAACATATCTTAGTTTTATGTTTGCCAACAAACTAAAAGGAAAAGCTTTGTCCATGCCTTTTAATCCAGAGTGCGCGATGTGAGGAACTTCACCTCCATGCAGAGAATCTTTCCCGTCGGGTTTGGGAGCTGCTGATGCTCCTTCCTACGTGTCCCAAGATGCTGCAGGCCTTCCAGAACATCTCTGATGAAATGGTCAGTCACCTGGCTCATCAAATCCCTTCCATGACTGTGTTGTTAATAAGACAACGCCTAACTAAGTTGCATTTGTTTAACTGTAGAGTGGGGAGGGTCTGTGCTGGAAGGAGCTGCTGAGGATTAAAAGTCCCCACAAGCTGCTGTACGCTCTCGAAATCATTGAGGCTCTGGGAAAGCCCAACAGACGAATCCACAGAGAGTCAACTGTAAGGGACACAACACAACAGTTCAGAACTCTTATTGTTTTTGAATTTTTGAGGACAGACCAAGCAGAACAGATGACACTGTTACAAAAAGTTTAAATCATTTCCTTTTCATGTACTTTCAACTGCATTAAATGCAGGTACCAAGTATGCCCCCTTGATGCATTCTAAATGTTTGTAAGTTGATGATATCCATCCTTTTCTATGTTTAGCACGTGAGACAGTTTAAAAGCTACTATTATCACTGCTGACCATGTTTATCAAATTCTGGTCAAAAATGAACTTCCATGCGGTTTCCATATCCTCAAATTAAAATGGCTATTAAACTCTTTGGTGGTACATTTTTGTCACACAAATGTAAAAATGTAACTCCAAAGAGTAGAATAACACCCTTTGTGCTGACTCATATTTTAGAGTAAAATGCAGTGCAATACATATACACCAACATTTACTGTTGTCCAAAGCTGTCAGTCTTATGAAATATACTGTATATTGTTATGATGAAAATGCATTTCATATATGTTTTGTAGCCCTACAATAAATCTTGAGGTTGCTCTTCTCAGTCATCCGTGTTTAACTCTGAATGTGTCTCCAGGGTAGCTACAGCGATCTATACCCAGACTCCGATGACTCCAGTGAGGATCAGATAGAAAACAGCAAAAACACCTGGAGCTGCAAGGTAAAGTACAGTGTCGACATGACACTAAAAGCTTCTCTGACCTGAAGTACATGGGGAAACCCAAAAAAAGCAAAAAGTGAAAGAACTGTCTTTAATGTGTTTAACCCTCCTTACATCCTCTTTTCCAGTTTGTTTCATCCGGCGGTTTGCAGATGCTCCTGGAGATCTTCAACTCGGGCATCCTTGAGCCCAAAGACCAGGAGTCCTGGACTGTGGTGAGACAGCCAAATAAAAGATAGAAATCTCTTATCAGTTATGCATTTTCTTTTTGTAGTGCATGTCAGCTTGTATATTGTGATGGTAAACATCTCGCACAATAAGAGCAGTTAAAATTGTGCACCTCCGATAAGACTGACCTAAAAAAAACATTCTGTAAGCAGATTAGAGCGACATCATTTTACATTTTTGTAAATGTTTAATGCAAATTTATTCCTCGCTCTCTGAGTACAAATTGGCAAAGAAATCGCATTAAACGTGTTCTTTTGCTATAACAGTGTGTATCTTTGACATTGCCATGTTTTTGTCTAGTGGCTGCTGGACTGCCTGGCCTGCCTGCTGAAGCTGATCTGCCAGTTTGCCGTAGACCCTGCAGATCTGGACCTGGCCTATCATGATGTCTTCTCTTGGTCAGGCCTTGCCGACAACCAACGGAAACGAGCGTGGCCTGGCAAGTCCCGCAAATCCACTGTGGATCATGGGAAAGGTCTGCACATCCCTCGCTTGACAGAAGTGAGTATCCCATCAGGTGAAAGGCTCTGAATCAGAAACAGTCCACAGACACCATTTCTGAGTCACCAGCTGATGTTTCTTCACAGGTGTTCCTCAGTCTTGTCCAAGGAACCAACCTGATCCAGCGTCTGATAAATGTGGCCTACACGTATGACAACCTTGCCCACAGGTGTGCTATACAGTAATTTTTAAGTCACTTTTAATGTACTAATACAAGAAGGACAATTTACATGCTTTATTTTTATTACAGAGTCCTCAAGGCTCAATCAGACCACAGATCCCGGCACGAAGGTGACAGTTCATGAGCTTTTTGACATGCCATACCCCAAATTACAGTATTTGTCAACACAATGCTGCTGTAGCAGGAAATAGTTGGACTTTATATTGTAAACATAACAATGATCTTTGTTCCCCTACAGTGACGCACTACTCCATGTGGCTGCTGGTGAGCTGGGCTCACTGCTCGTCCACCGTGAAGTCCAGTTTGGCTGATAGCGAGCACCTCCACGACTGGTTGAAGAAACTCACCCTGCTTGTGCCTGAGGTGAGTTGATTCAGGAGAAAAAACCTTTTTCTTGTTCAGTGATGGTCATATTCAGCTGTTTTCAGCTAGGGTTCAGGTATGATCAGAGTTTTCATTAAATTGTTTGTGTTGTGGTTGTCTTTAGCCGGCAGTGAGACACGAGGCGTGCAATGGCCTTTATAAGCTCTCTTTGTCCGGTTTGGAGGGAGGAGAATCCATCAACAGGTCCTTTCTGCTGCTCGCTGCTTCTACACTGCTCAAGTTCCTACCTGATGCACAGGCCCTCAAACCTCTGAGGGTAGGTCTCACACATGCACATTAACAGGCATCTGCCTTCAAATGAAATCTGACCTTTCCTATAAAATAATTGCACCATACATGTATAGAGGAAAAAAGAATGTTTGCAAGCTACACTCTGTGTCTGTAGTCCACAGGGACGATGATTTGACTCAATTTGAGCTTTGCTATACTAAATCCAGTCATTTCTGTGAGACATTGTCCCTTAAGTGGGATTAATGCAGGAGATACTGGGACACATCGACCGTTTTCAGTCGCATTGCCTCAGAGACCAAGACAGCAAATAATCTGTTTCCTTAAAAGTTTTATGCAAAATCCCTAGAATGCACTTTTTACTATTAACAAAAGAGTTAATCGAGGCTTGCCTTTGCAGGTGGAGGACTATGAAGAGGAGCCTCTGTTGAGGACTGGCTGTAAGGAATACTTCTGGCTGCTCTGCAAGCTCATCGATAACATCCATGTAAAAGATGCCAGCCAGGTGGGACCATCAGACAGCATTACTGACGATATAATCAGCAGATTTGTCCAACAGTTTGTGCTTTTGTGTTGAACTGTTGCTAGTGTTGGTCTGTTTGAACTCACAGAAGGTCTCTCCCTCTCTGTCGCTGCCCGGCTCGATGCAGACCACCCTGCTGGACCTCGACGCTCTTGCACGACACTTGGCTGACTGCATTAGAAGGTCAAACAGCCACAAAAATATTATCTGCCCTATAAGAGAGAAATGAACTTCTGTAGACCAAAATGTTCTCAGTTTAGAAATTGCCCACCAGCTCTCTGTCATCTCAGTGTTTTTCTTTTCCACAGTCGAGAAATCCTGGACCAGCAGGACGGGAGCATCGAGGATGATGGGCTGACTGGTCTCCTGCGTTTGGCCACCAGTGTCCTCAAACACAAGCCTCCCTTCAAGTTTTCCCGCGAGGGACAGGAATTCCTGCGGGACGTCTACAACCTCCTCTTCCTCCTCCCCAGCCTGGCTGACCGTGCTCAACCTAAGTGCAAGTCCCATGCCGCGAGGGCGGCTGCCTACGACCTGCTGGTGGAGATGGTGAAGGGCTCGGTAGAAAATTACCGTCTCCTTCACAACTGGGTCATGTCACAGCACATGCAAGGTGAGGATGCTGGCTACTCAACTTTCTGACTAGTTTTCTCAGAAAAATAAAACAACTCGACATCTTTCCCAAGCCTAAAGATCTCACGTTAGCCACTTTGATCCTTATTCATATGAATCGAGCGCCATAATAGTTATTTGATTGTGATTCAAAAACCCTCACTCTGTTGTTATTGGTTACACTCCTAAACTACACACGTTACTGCCACGGCAACAGAGAGAATCACAGGACTTTTCTTTTTAAACTCAACCTCATCCAAGGGGATGGGGATAGATGCATAGGCTAAGCTCATCTACAATTTGGAGGTTAGAGGATGTGCATATATAAACTTTGCTTATGTGAACAAACAGTTGTGCAATTTTTAAAAAAAATTTACAAGTTCTTGGTCTGACACCTGATCTTTCAGAATTTTTTCATTTACTACTTAATTAATTTTGCACCCATTAAAATGACACCTAGCCGACATAAAAACTGGGTAAATAACATTTTAAGTCAATTTTGAAACATTTAAAGTTCCCAAAAGCGTGATACGGAGTATGTTAAGGAAACAAAAAAAAAACAAATGGAAACATTTAAGAGCGATGGATTTTGAATGGGTTTGGATGGGTTTTAATTTGAAAACATGCATGAATGGTGTTCAGTTATTAACGTGAAATTCCTCGATGCAAGCTACACTCTGAGTCAGTAGTCTTCTGAGACAATGATCTGGCTCAATTTAAGCTTTGCTATAGAGAACCAAGTCTTTCTCCATGATGTAGTCTCAGTGGTGGGACTGATGTTGGAGAGACTGGGACAACTTGAAGTAACTTGGTTATCTCATAAATCAGTGTTCTTCGGTCCAGGTTCTCAGAACAGACTGCCCTGCATGTTTTAAATGTTTCTCTGGTCAAACACACCTGACCCAGTGAGACTTCTGAAGACCTTGGGTGAAAGCCATCTACTCTCAAACCCCAGGAAGGAGCTGCAACAAATCATGAAACAGGAATTTTGGGGGCACAATTGACAAAGCAAGCATCTCTATGATGTTTTTCTGCAGCCTCTCATGCACCATACAAGTGGGACTACTGGCCTCATGATGACGTCCGGGCCGAGTGCCGCTTCGTGGGCCTGACCAACCTGGGAGCGACCTGCTACCTGGCCTCCACTATCCAGCAACTGTACATGATCCCCGAAGCCCGGCAGGCCGTCTTCACAGCCAAGGTCAGCACATGCAACACAGCCTGATCATGTCAGGAAATCATTATTCAAATTCATTCTGCAGTGTGGATTTTCATTCATTATGTATGTGTGTATGTGTGTGTGTAGTATGCTGAAGAGATCAAACACAAGACCACACTGCTGGAGCTACAGAAGATGTTCACATATCTCATGGTGAGTTGTAATCCTCCAGTTCACTTCAAATCCTCTTCTACTGTGTTTTTACACAAAGTACTTCAGTAATTTAAAAAAAAATAAACAAGACTTGCTTTGAGAAAAGAAATGGTATTCTGAACCAGTGGCCTTGTAACTAAGACCCAAAAATGGACCAGAACTGGTTGATTAAGATCAACTAACCTTTTTATCCAATGTTGCTGTCTTTTTCTACTTTTAACCAGGAGAGTGAGAGAAAAGCTTACAACCCCCGGCCGTTTTGCAAAACCTACACAATGGACAAACAGCCTCTCAACACGGGCGAGCAAAAAGACATGACCGAGTTTTTCACCGACCTCATCACCAAGATAGAAGAGATGTCCCAGGAGCTGGTAAATTCAAATTATATGGTTCAGCAAAAATAATGAAGACATGATCTCTGCAGCACTAAGACAAAAAAGATGCACGTTTACAAGTTAAATCTGCGGAGAAAATGTGTGCACAAGATACTTGCAAGAAGTTAGAAATTTATAAAGCAAAGGTTAAGAATGGCACGTTTAACAGCACAATACAGTGAAGTTTAAGAAAAGTGACTCATTTGTTTCCTAAAATATTTTTTTTTTCGTTTCACAGAAAAACACAGTGAAAACTTTATTTGGAGGCGTCATCACCAACAATGTTGTCTCTCTGGTGAGTTGAAGAAACACATTTGGTTTTAAATGAGAAACTGTGTTTTTAAAAAGAGCGTTATTAGTATTTGTTAAATTGGATTATTTTGTTGAGAGATTTTGAAGCTGAGTTTTTTCTTTTTGATTATTTTCATTTTGACTGCAGACATTCTTTTATCTCTAAGAATCCTTTTTTCTTGAGATTTAGTGTAAAATATAATTTGAGGATCTTCTCATAACTCAATTAAACCTGTAAAAAAATAGCTCTCTTCACTGAAATTAGATGATATTTTCTGGGTTTGTTTATCATAATGTCATAATATCATAATAGATTAGATGCATTTCTACACTCTTGGCTCATCCTATGAGATCGTAAATCTTTAAACGCTTAATTGTCCATATAACATTTGATGGATTCTTTTTCTGGACTGATCACAAAGGCTACTGCAGAGAAATGAATCACGGTTAAATTTGGTTTCAAGTTGTTTAAATGAACCATTGTTTGATCTCCTGCAGGATTGTGACCACGTCAGCCAGACAGCGGAGGAGTTTTACACAGTCAGATGTCAAGTGGCAGACATGAAGAACATCTACGTGAGTATATTTACTGAAAATTGACTTTCAGATATTGGGGTCACGCTTCGATCTCAACCACCAACTCATCTACAGGAGTCTCTGGATGAGGTGACCATCAAGGACACTCTGGAGGGTGACAACATGTACACCTGCTCTCAGTGTGGCAAGAAGGTCCGCGCGGAGAAAAGGTGGGAACAAATCCAAACACCTGAAGCCTGAAAAAAATGATCACAGCATCTCACTATGTGCCGTTTCCTCACGTAGAGCTTGTTTCAAAAAACTGCCACGCATCCTGAGCTTCAACACCATGAGATACACCTTCAACATGGTCACCATGATGAAGGAGAAGGTCAATACACACTTTTCCTTCCCGCTGCGGCTCGACATGACGCCTTATACCGAGGATTTCCTCATGGGCAAAGGGGAGCGCAAAGAAGGTTCATCTTAGTGTTAAAAATATTTTTCTTTTCTTTTTTTTTTTTTTTTTTTTAAGAAAAAATGTATAACTCCTCCTGAAAAGTCTGTGTTTTAGTTATAATCTGAGGAAAAATGTCTTCCACTTTTTAAGTTTGCGTTGTCTACCATATGATTCAGGTTTTCGGGAAGAGAGAGAAGGAAACGTCACAGAGAGCTACGAGTACGACCTGATTGGCGTGACGGTGCACACGGGCACCGCAGACGGAGGCCATTACTACAGCTTCATCAGGGACATCGTCAACCCCCACGCATACAAGAACAACAAGTGGTGAGTGCAGACATGTTTTAGTGTAACACACCGGCCATCATCCCAAACTCCAGGTATCAGGTGGACGGTCTCGTGCTCACCGCTGTGTGAACTTTACAGGTATCTGTTCAACGATGCAGAGGTGAAACCCTTCGACTCGGCCCAGTTGGCCTCCGAGTGCTTTGGAGGAGAGATGACGGTACGCGCTGCACATGGATGACATATATAACTACTGTGTTCATTCTGTCGCAGCTGACTGAAGTCTTTTTATTTATTACTCAGACCAAAACATACGACTCTGTCACAGACAAGTTCATGGACTTCTCCTTTGAGAAGGTGAGGAGAATTTCCAGGCTGTTATTTTTATGTGTTTTTTTTGTGTGTGTTTTCTCATTCTTCTCTTTCTGTCTTTGATCACCATATCTAGTCTGAGCTGCTGAGATATTGAACACTGACATATTGATCGTTCTTGCAGACACACAGTGCCTACATGCTCTTCTACAAGAGAGTGGAGCTGGAGGAGGAGAACGGCAAAGACTTCAGTTTTGATGTCTCACCAGATCTACTTGAGGTACTGCAGGCCTTTTTTTAAAGTTAAAATAATTAAAGAGGTTAATATCACCATGTAACTCTAAAATGTTCATGCCTATGTCCTTCAGTGGATTTGGCACGACAACATGCAGTTTCTTCAGGATAAAAATATATTTGAGCACACCTACTTTGGGTGAGTATTGTTACCTTAAGAAGACGTCATGGTAACCAGTCGTTGCATTTCCACACAGCTTAGCTCTGCTTGTTTTTTCAGGTTCATGTGGCAGCTCTGCAGCAGCATCCCTAGCACTCTACCAGATCCGAAAGCCGTGTCCCTCATGACTGCCAAGGTGAGAAATGTTCCAGCAGTGAAGACTTTGACCACAGCTTCAGCCCTGTTTATGATATGGGAAGCATTTGATATTTCATTTGGGTGTTCTACAGATTTTAATAAAACATAAGAACAGAGAGTCAAATGATCATATGTAGACTGCTGCCATTAATTGTTTTTCACTTTATATAATAAACTGACTCAGCTTAGTTACTGAAAGTTGTTTTATGGCATGTGGAGCAGAACTGTGTGACTGACTTGAGAAAGGAGAGTGAATTGTGTTAAAACACCACCTCCTTCATTTTACTCCTTCCCTCTCTGAGCAGTGTGTTGGTGCAGATTACACATTGTGACCATTCTGCTCTCTGTCTCATGGAAACATTTGCTTGGTTTGAATCCACTGCAGCACCTGCTGTTGCAGTCTTCTGGCAATTCATCAGTAACATGAAGACTCTGTTTTTAGATGGAAAAACCCTGGAACCATGAAGATTGAATGTGTTTTGCAACCAAGCACCATAATGTGGCTTCACGGTGACTGTCATCATTTATGAAACCACACTCTCTGTGTGGTTTCTGATCACAGTGTGCTAAACCATGTACTTTGATCCAGACTTGACACACTTCAGCGTTTTGCCTGTGCTCTGATATATTCTTCTTCTGCTTCTGCCGTCTGTCTGAAAACCGTATCAAAGAGGTTTCACATCTTTACCAAGAAGTTACAGTTGTTTAGGTAGCGAGCGAAAAGTTCTCATGCATTGCCTTTCCTTTGCAGCTCAGCACATCCTTTGTTCTGGAGACTTTCATTCACTCTAAAGAGAAGGTAATGAGCACACGTTTTCATCGTTTTCATCGTCCACAGTTAGATTAACAGAGGACAAACTGACCTTCTCGCTCTGCTCCTTCTAGCCCACCATGCTGCAGTGGATCGAACTTCTGACCAAACAGTTCAACAACAGCCAGGCTGCCTGCGAGGTTTGTCTTTGTTTTTTGTTTTTCCCTCTTTGTTTGTGCAGAGTATCAGAATGCCAAGTTCTGTTATTACTCATACTATAAACATGTAGCATAATGTGCATTTAATGTACAGTTATTTTCACAAAAATGAAATGATGGCACAGAATAGCACTGTTTATTTGCATCATCAATGACTTGGTTGCCTTTGTTTCAGTGGTTTTTGGATCGGATGGCTGATGACAACTGGTGGCCAATGCAGATCCTCATAAAGTGCCCAAATCAGATTGTCAGACAGGTCCGTTTTTCATGATTACCTGTCCGAACCTAAACAAAAGATAACATTCTCTGACCTGACTGTTTGATATCAAAAATTCTCTCTGCCCTTCTTTTCATCTTCCAGATGTTCCAGAGGTTGTGCATTCACGTCATCCAGAGGCTGCGACCGGTCCATGCTCACCTCTACCTGCAGCCCGGCATGGAGGACGGGTACGTCTCACCTGACCAAACATTCTTTGAAACATCATTCCAGCCCTGTTGCTCTAACCAAAAAGCGTACGCAGGCGGTTTGGTTGTTTACACCAGATTCTCTGAGTATTGTTGTGCGTTGTTGCCGGTAAAGGTGTGCAGCACAAACGGCACGTGTTGTGTCTGTGAAATCAGACAAGGAGCCGTGTGTCTGTCAGTGTCCCTGGTGCTCCGGACTCTAATAAAGATCTGTGGCTCCACATGGCTAAAGGGCCTGGGTTCATGCAACACCTTTCACAACATCTTTGTATGTGTGTTTTCAGCTCTGACGACATGGACGGCCCGGTGGAAGACATCGGGAGCCGATCTTGTGTCACCCGCTTTGTTAAGACCCTCCTGTCTATCATGGAGCATGGCGTCAAGCCGCACAGCAAACACCTGACTGAATACTTTGCTTTTCTCTATGAGTTTGCCAAGATGGGAGAGGAAGAGGTTAGTATGATCTAAACACCAGATAAAGTCTCACTTTTACTGACGTTTCAGACGATCTGTCCAGTTTATTTTTCTGTAGTATTTTGGGGAACTCAAATTTGGAGAAGAGCTTATGACAATAGTCAGAAACTTAAATCAGATGTTAGATGTTTGGGCCTGCGTTACACTACCACAAGTTTTTTTTTTTTTTTTTTTTGTTATATCAGTTTGTTTTTGTAAATCAGCCTTCAGTACTATTTCTCACACATCTCATAGTTTATTTTCTCTGTCTTTGTTTTTGTCCACAGAGTCAGTTCCTATTGTCACTACAAGCTATTTCCATCATGGTGCATTTCTACATGGGAACCAAAGGCCCTGAGAATGTAAGAGAACACACACATAACTTGTTTATGTCATCCAGAATTAGCCTGAATGGTCATTGCTCATTGTTTCATTGATTGGTTCGCTTTGTTGCCACATTAAAATCCCATTCTATCCTGAAACTTTATTTCTGATTTAAAGATGCATCATTTTTGAATGAGGTAAAGAAGTTGAAGGGTAAATGTGCTCTCTCAGCCTCAGGTGGAGGTTTTGTCTGAAGAAGAGGCGGAGGAGGAGGATGAGGAGGAGGACATCTTGTCCCTGGCGGAGGAGAAATACCGTCCTGCAGCTCTGGAGAAAATGATTGCACTGATTGCTCTGCTGGTAGAGCAGTCCCGCTCTGAAAGGTACGAGAACAAGATGCAGGTATGATGATCGGAGTCCTTTCATGCAGAATGTTAGAACGTCAACCTCGTTCCTCTCTGTCCAGACATCTGACTCTGTCTCAGAGCGACATGGCAGCGCTGACCGGAGGGAAGGGCTTCCCCTTCCTCTTCCAGCACATCAGAGATGGCATCAACATCAGGCAGACCTGCAACCTCATCTTCAGCCTCTGTCGCTATAACAACCGGCTGGCTGAACATGTAGGTTTCAAGAAAACAGTTTGGGTGTTGAGTGAAGGGGAACATGGTGCTATCACTTTCAATTTTGATGTTCTGATGTCAGCAGTAGGTCCAAAGATTACTTTCTAAATCTGATTGTGGGATTAATGTTGGTCTGTCTTTAGATCGTGTCGATGCTCTTCACCTCCATCGCAAAGCTCACTCCTGAGGTAAGCAAACACAAATGATGAAAAGGCTTGCTAAAGTTGAGTTTTAATTATTCAGTGTTCAGTCTCTTAGTTTAAAGATCAAGTTTCTTTACAGTTAAGTGTTTCATTAGCAAAGTACTAATTTTAAACATGACACACTTTTTATTATTTATAAATGCCACTATATAAAAGGTTATTATAGATTTTTTGTTTGTTTTTGTTTTTTAAATCAATTTTTCCTCCTCCAGGCTGCCAATCCTTTCTTCAAGCTGCTAACCATGCTGATGGAGTTTGCAGGTGGACCTCCAGGGATGCCCTCCTTCGCCTCCTACATCCTCCAGAGAATTTGGGAGGTAAATTGAGCCTATTACGCTGACAGAAATTTAAATGAAACCACAACCTAAAGCTGTGTATGAGGGGATAAACTGGGCCATCCAACTATGTCCCATTTCTTTTATTCACTTTAGAAGTTAATACTGCAATGACTGTAGAGCAATAAACAGTTTTGATAATAAATATTTCACACAGAATGTTGCAAATGAAACTGCAAATTTAAAAAGACCTTTAAACATTGTTGTTTGTTGAATGTCATAAATGAATGCTTCCTGTGCGTTTCCTGTCAGGTGATCGAGTACAACCCATCCCAGTGTCTGGACTGGCTAGCTGTCCAGACTCCCAGGAACAAACTGGCCCACAGCTGGGTGCTGCAGAACATGGAGAACTGGGTGGAGCGCTTCCTGCTGGCTCACAACTACCCCCGAGTCCGCACATGTGAGAGCCTCCACACAGCTTCAGACTGGAACACGACACAGATGGTTTAAACAATTGAACCTGTTGCAAGCAGAGACATTCATTCAGTAGAAATACTATAAAATGTGTGATTTATTTGGAAGACCAAAAAAAAGTCTTTAATCAGTTTGACCTGGTAGCATGTATTTAATACAGTTATCTTTCGTTGTGAAATAAAAACATGGAGCAAAAAAAAAAAAAAAAGACAAAACTGTGTGAACACAATAAAATTAACTGACTGGTAAAGAATGAAGTTCAAACCATTTATAGGTTGTTGATGATTTTTTTTTCTGTTACATTGACTCCATCAACAAATAGGAAAGGATTTGTGACACTAACTGCATCTGTTTGTCTTCCTTGCAGCTGCAGCATACCTCCTAGTCTCCCTCATCCCCAGCAACTCCTTCCGCCAGATGTTCCGCTCCACACGCTCGCTCCACCTGCCAACCCGTGAGCTGCCGTTGTCTCCTGACACAACCGTGGTCCTCCACCAGGTCTACAACCTGCTGCTAGGGCTTTTGGGTCGCGCTAAGTTGTACGTGGAGGCCAGCGTTCACGGCACCACCAAGCTGGTGCAGTATTTCAGCTTCATGACCTACTGCCTCATCTCCAAGACAGAGAAACTCATGTTTTCTGGCTACTTTATGGACCTCTGGAACCTCTTCCAGGTAAGCTCATTTATTGGGTTTTTGTAAGAAATCTTGTGACATTTGTTAATGAGAATAATTTTCATATTTATTTTTCTTCTGACAGATTTGTGGAAAGCTTTAGTCCGGTTGAGATTGTTCTTACTTCTCTTTCAGCCCAAACTATCAGAGCCAGCCATCGCCACCAACCACAACAAGCAAGCGCTGCTCTCCTTCTGGTACAACGTGTGTGTGGACTGTCCCGAGAACGTCAGGCTGGTGGTGCAGAACCCCGTGGTGACCAAGAACATTGCCTTCAACTACATCCTGGCTGATCACGACGACCAGGAGGTAGTGCTGTTTAACCGCGGCATGCTGCCAGCTTACTACGGCATCCTGCGCATGTGCTGCGAGCAGTCGCCTGCCTTCACCCGCCAGCTGGCATCGCACCAGAACATTCAATGGGCCTTCAAGAACCTGACGCCTCATGCCAGCCAGTACCCAGGGGTGAGTGGACAGCCAGAGCTTCCCCAGAGACACAGCACACATTAAACACTTCCAGTAGTTGACCACTGTAGTCTGCAGTTTTAATGTTTGAATATTATTTTTTTTGTTTTTAGCTCATGGTGATAAACATGTACTCTTCAGAATAATGTTTCCTCAGTTATGTTCTTAACACAGGAAATGTCAGCTCTTTATATGTTAAAATTCATAATGTGCACTCTGCAGGCATCCCACATGTAATGGAAAAAACAAGAATAAATGTTAAACTTCTGAATTCTGGGAAAAATTATAAGATAATTTAAATGTAGAGAAGCTGGAATGGTTTCAAAGGATGCTCTCACATCTTCGGGTTTTTTTTATCCATTTAAAACAATCAAGTTCATTTTCTCCTTTGGTGCAATTCATTTTGTCTGGTGAAAACCCACTAGTTTTGGTTCAAACTAGTGGGCGGGTAAACCCCTGGTAAGAATGCATGTAGAACCAAACCTTGACCATGATTTCATCATCACATGAAATATCTACAGCTGATGGCATGCTATATTTTTGAGCATAAATGCAGAAAGCTCCTGCACCGTTTTCAACTTCCCTTTCACGGCTCAAGTTCATCAGAACTCTGAGCCGTAGCCATGCTTCCTTTTCTAAGCTGATCCAAACAGTGTCATAACACAAACATTACGCTGGTATACTTCACAACACAGGCTCAGCCTCCTGTATTTAATGTATTTTGGTTAAGATGCAGCTGACCAATAAGCATCTGTGTTTTTATTGTTTGAAGCGGTGCATTTAGAGACACTTGGATTTTTGTGAAAATTCAATTCGATTGTATTTACATATAAAGGACATATCCTGATCAAAAATAACTCCAAGATTCCTCACAGTGTCACTGGAGGCCAAAGTAATGCCGCCCAGGTTAAGTAACTGGCTAGAAAAACTGTTTCTGAGGTTTTTAGGGGCAAATACAATGACCTCAGTTTTGTCTGAATTTAAAAGTAAAAGATTATTTGCCATCTAGGTCTTTGTCTTCAATACAAGCCTGTAAAAGAAACCAAACCTAATGAGAAATGTTTACAAACTCAAGTTATTTAGTTCAGACAAGCTAAAGTGTAAAAGCATCCCGAGATGACAGGAAAAGAAAATTCTCACCGACAGGACAAAGTACACAAAATAATAAATGCATTTATTCTGCATATGTTTGTGTGCTGCCCCCTGCAGGCAGTGGAAGAGCTCTTCAACTTGATGCAGTTGTTTGTGGCGCAGCGAGCCGACATGAGAGAAGAGGAGGTGGAAGACATTAAACAGTTTAAAAAAACCACCATCGGCTGCTACCTGCGCTGCCTGGATGGGCGGTCCTGCTGGACCACCCTCATCAGGTTCGCTCAGATACAGATCAACACTTGTGTTTGCTGGACCTGGCTGTTTATTTCTAAATCCTGCTCTTGTCTGCTGCCCCCCAGTGCCTTCAGAGTTCTGCTGGAGAACGACGAGGACCGGCTGCTGGTGGTGTTCAACCGAGGACTCATCCTCATGACTGAGGTGTGTTTAGGGTCGCCTCAACATTAGATCACGCAATATTAAATTAGTTCTTTAACTTCTTCAGACTTGGTATTTAGAATAAAGCTTTATCAGTGTCTTGAAGTCACAGTACTATTAATGGTCAAAGGGAAGAACAAGTTTCTTTGAAGCACGTTTCAAAAATCTGGAGAAGAGTTAAAAAAATAAATAAATACGTTTGTATGACAACATATTAAGATTTAATTAAATTCTGTTGTTACAGTGGAATTTACTACAGTTTAATGTAAATTCAGCAGCATCAAAATTTAATGTATAAAGAAACGATCCCTTTTTATCTGTCTGCAGTCTTTCAACACTTTGCACATGATGTACCACGAAGCGACGGCGTGTCACGTCACTGGAGACCTGGTGGAGCTGCTCTCCATCTTCCTTTCTGTCCTCAAAGCCACTCGTCCGTACCTGCAGCGGAAAGGTCAGGCGCTACTTTCCACCTGAGACAGAATCAGACTAGTCTAGAAGTGTGTCCACCTGCTCTGACCCTCATTCCTCTCGTTTCGATGCTCAGATGTGAAGCAGGCTCTGATCCAGTGGCAAGAGAGAATCGATTTTGCACACAAGCTGCTCACGCTCCTCAACTCCTACAGCCCTCCCGAGCTGCGGAACGCCTGTTTGGGTAAAATTCATCGTCCTTCTCTTTTATTTTTAATGCTGCTGTTACATTTGAGGAGGCATGAATTAGATTTGCAGTATGCACATCTGCTATAATTGGAGAAAATGAAGGTAGAGGATTTAAAGTCAACTAAAGTTAACAGTCACATGTTTTGCTTTCCTTGTTGTAGATGTGCTGAAGGAGCTCGTACTGCTGAGTCCACATGACTTCCTGCACACCCTCGTCCCGTTCTTACAGCACAACCACTGCACCTACCACCACAGCAATATCCCCAGTGAGTCGCCTCCATTGAGCTTTCAACACCTAGTCTGTTCCTAATATAATTTTAATTGAGGCTTTTAAGATGTATATATATAGGTATATATATAGATATATATTTAATTTCTTTTTCTTTTTTTTTACTCGTGTGTCCGCAGTGTCATTCGGCCCCTATCTGCCGTGCAGAGAAAACATCAAGCTGATGGGTGCCAAAAACAACATCCGACCTCCTAGGCCGGAGCTCAACATGTGTCTGCTGCCCTCTTTGGTGGAGAGCAGTAAGGTATGTCCAGAAGAAGGGTCACACCTCATGTCATCACGGACTTATCAACAGTTGGCCACTTTTAAGCAACTTGATGCTGCAGTTAAACTTGAGCTATACTTGTGTGTGTCTCAGGGTAAAGATGAGGTGTACGACAGGATGCTGCTGGACTACTTCCTGTCCTACCATCAGTTCATTCACCTGCTGTGCCGCGTCGCCATCAACTGCGAGAAGTTTACTGATACACTTGTCAAATTAAGTATGTGTGTGAGAAAGACGGCATACTGGCCAACATCCCCAGGTTTACACACACTGACGCACTTCTTTTCTCTGTCAGGTGTGCTGATAGCATATGAAGGACTTCCTCTTCATCTTGCACTCTTCCCCAAACTGTGGACGGAGCTCTGTCAATCACAGGTACTTCTCGGTCCTCCCATTTAACTCCTTTAACACTTTCAACCCTGCTAAGATTTATTTTATTCAAATGTAATATTATTGGTGCATTCCAGTGCGTTTAACACAGAGAACAGAATATAAGTTTCTTTTCCCCTGTATTTTCAGTCTGTCATGGCTAAAACCTGTGTGAAGCTGCTGTGTGAAGATCCAGCCTTCAGCGAGTACATCAAGTGCATCCTCATGGACGAGAGGACGTTTCTCAACAACAACGTGGCCTACTCCTTCCTCACCTGCTTTGTGCACAAGGTGCAGTGCAATTGCTGTCCAAGTGATGGCGCCGTAGCAGCTGCGTGAATTCTGAATGTAAAAATGAAATGAGATTGTATAACTGGATGTTCTCGTAGGTGCAGGTGCTCTCTGGTCCCAGCTGCTCTAACCTGATCGGTGTTTTGGTGACAAGCCTGCTGAGTGAGCAGAGCAACCTTCAGCCTGAGCTGGCTGCTCACCGCGTGGAGCTCAACAAGACCAGCAGCTTGCTCAATGCCGTAAGAAACGCAGAAAATACACACATGAAGCAAGCTCCAGGCTAAAAACAGGTCTCCTCTAGAAGTTTGAGCTTCCAGATTTTCATTGAATGTTGTTCCCTCTCTCTTTCTGTGTGTGTCAGGACCTGAGGGCTTTGGTGCTGCTGCTCTCTGTCCAGCCGCCTCAGACCATGGACCCAGCGCTCTGCCCAGCCCTGCAGGAGCTGCTGGCTCGCTGTCGTCTTTGTCTGCAACAGCGCAGCACTCTGGAGCAGGAGGCCAAAGACCACAAGTCCAAAGGTACTTTCACATACTACGTTCTTTAGCCAAAAAGTGACCTAAAACCAAGTTGATGGCCAGGTGTTGGGCCACGCGACTAAAAGGATTCAAAGATCAAGTGACTGAGCAGTAACCAAGCACATACTTGGCCCACAGAGGGATTTTGGCAGTGTACCGCTCTGTCATGAGATTTTGATGAAATTTTATTAATTCAACTTCAAAACATGAGTAAGTAACAAACTTAAGGAAATCTACAGGTCCAAAGCCCACCTGGCCGTGTGATGCAGGTTATTTGATATTTTCATGAGTAACTTTTGTGTGATGTCGTAGGAGCTGCTGTTGCAGAATAGGCTCTGTTCAAAATACCTCCGCAGAGTTTTAACTCCGCAAGTTCAAGTTAGAGACATTCCGCTGCTAATTCTGATACCTGGGTTTTGGGTGTCAGCCGACACTGATAACTGTACCACTCTTATTTTTGTTGTTTGTTTTTTTTTTAAACTACCATACCAAGCCGTTTTCGCTTAATTAACGTCAGATGAAGAATAACTGTTAAACCCAGAGGGTTTTGGACCTGTATTACCGACCTGGGAAACAGCAGCTGCACATCTCAGACCATGAATTCTCCAGTTTGGTCTTCATTGTTCTTGTTTCAGTCTGGAAACCACAGCCTTGCATAAGGAGCATGTCACGATTTTCTTAACAGGAATATCCAGCTTAAAATAACGCGACACACAGTATCAGATGGTGCATAGACGTAAATACTTACCAATACTCTTATTCTTGGCAGTTATCTGCGGGTATTTCCAGTACTGGTATCAGAACAACTCTAGTTTAAGTCCACTCTCTCTTGCTCTGGGCATTTATTACGATCTTTAATCAGGATTGCATCTTTTCAGTCTTGCTTCACACTCCGTCTGTCTCATGTTCAGATCTGTGGTTCTTCACCGTTATTCTGGGTTCCAGATCTGATTCACAGCTGTTGATACAGATGTTTTCTTCAACGTTTTGAGCTTTTCTCCTTCACTTTCTCCTTTTGCTTGCAAAACGTCTGTTCAAAGACTTCCCTTTGTTCACTCACAGATACGACGCTGGCGTCTCGTGGTTCAACTCACATTTAATCACTGAAACATGAAAAGAAAGCATTGTTTTAACTTCTGTGTAAATGACGTTTTTTTATTTTTATCATTGTTTTCTTATATTCATTCAGTCTTTATGTGATTGTTTTTGTCAGCTGAGGATGAAGGAGCGACCCCGGTGAAGCGGCGGAGGGTGAGCAGTGATGGAGACGGAGACGCGGTCGCTCCTCTCAGTGGCGTGGCCTCCACCTCCTCTTCCTCAGCTCTGCCGACCTGTAATGACCCGAAGCCGGAGCACCAGGAGGCGCTGACTCCCACAAGCACCTCTGACACAGAGACACGAGACTCCTCCTCCCTGATTGACCCAGGAACCGAGCAGGATCCACCTTCCCCTGACTCCACCCCTGCCACCTCTGGAAACCTGGACTCCTCCCCCAAAGAAGAGAAGATGGAGGCATCCTCATCATCCTCCTCCTCGATCTCGTCCTCGTCCTCCTCATCCCTGTTGCAGGAGGCA
>JAOWBL010000001.1:1821102-1836583 GCA_028564865.1 Zenarchopterus dispar
GATAGGCTCCTGCAGACCCCCATGACCCTGTACAGGAAGCAACGGGTGTATCAAACGGATGGATGGATGGATGGATGACTGGTCATCAGTCACAGACTGGCCCTTTTCAGCACCTTTAAGAGTCCGTTTCAGATCTATTTACCTTTGTCCAAAAAAAAAAAAGACAAAAAAAATATTACCTCTCACTTTAATTTATTTCAATATAAGTTGCTTATGGCATTTCATGTCACACCAACCTTCTGAATTAATTTGATGCTAACACCCCAGATATAATTGAAATGAATTTGAAAAAGATACACTAATTCTCTGCATGTGGGAACATCCACAAATATAGACTTTCTGGACAGAGATTTTAGGCCACACAAATATGGCCTAAAATTATGTATTACAGGAATTTTTCTGATGAGTGCCAACTAGACAATATAAATAGGAAAATGACAATTTACTGTTTAGTAAAAGCAAAACCCAGCACAGTCAATGCCTGGAAATCTAGTAGCAGAGTGAGTTCACAAGCATGGCCAACATCTTCAAATTCCCTGTTACACGATTAGAGGAAAATATTGTACCTTAAAGAAGATATGGGGAAACAGTACATTTAAGCAGGGAGAAGGCCACAGAGGGTCTCTAAACCCTATAAGAATTTTTTTAACTTTAAGAACACATTTTATCAAAAAAAAAAAAAAAAAAAAACTAAATTAAAAGCTCTTGAATTTAGATTTAAAAGTTTCCACACACAGATCCTTGTGATTTGACTTAGATCATATCATGGACATGAGCTGAAGCTGTAAACAGATGCCTCAACTCATAGTTTGTGTTTTCACTGTAAGAATAATGAAGCGTCTTACATCAGAACAATTGAGGGTCAAAACTTCACTGCCAATGCGAGTTCAAACCCTCCAGATCATCTGTGGTGACACAATTATCTGTAATATATTAAGAGAGAGAAAAAACTGGTTTTCAGAACCTGAAGTTCAAATTGAAGTCAAGCAAGCAAAAACAAACACACACTTTACCAATTCAAGCTGAACTAGTATGATTGTATATCAGGACTATTTGGAGGTGGGGAGGAAGTTTAAAAGAAAAATTATTTTTAGATGTGAAAATTTACAGTCAAAAGCTCAGAATTTCTGATTTTATAAACTTAAAAACACACAAAAAAAGTTTCTAACTTCATGAACCCAAATTTGCAACCCAACACTCCACAGCTGTGAAGTGTGTATGTATGCGTGTGTATGTATGTATGTGTGTGTATATATATATAAATATACACACACACACGCACGCTTTAAAACATGCAGAAATGCCACAGATGTGCATGCACACATTCCAACAGTGAACTTCATCACTCTCACCTCAGCGGCTCGGTGGAGTCTCAGACACGTTCTCAAGGTTCACGGCCAACACTCACCTGCCAGAGCTTGTGTTGTGGTCTCTTGGTGTATTTTTCAGGTCATCAGGCGGTTACCCTCGTTTACCAGCGTTTCATCATCAACCCATAACATGTCCAGGTTTAGCAGCTCAGCTCCTCCGGCTCCACAGCCACTGCTCTATGACGTTTCTTCTCTTCCTGGTGGGTTGTTCCAGCGCTCACCGAACTCCAGCCACAGCCACCTCAATGCGGTCTCAGCTCATTTAGCGATGTCTGACTCTAGCCATCTTCTCTTGTGCCCATAAACCACTAAGTACTAGTGAGCACATAGTGTAGATATTACACATACATACCATGAACTATTACACTGCATGCAGTCCTTGATCTCATGTCAGCCTCTCAAGGCAGAAGACAATTTGATCTTCAACCACAAAAGATGGTTGCATCAGTGATCTGGTTGTGGATCAGTTCTCTCATATTCAGGAGCTCTCTCTAATGTGTTTGGACTGATTTCCTGCTTGTGCCTGTTTTACCTCTCCAACCTCATTATTTTCATAATGTAAGCAGTAACCAAAAAGAAAGATATGCTTCCTATTCAAACACACAGGAAATTAACAGAAATGTTAACTCTTAAAATTAATTCAGGCTTCCACCTCCTCTGGCCCTGTGAAGGAGATGGAAGTCCGGGAGGTGAATGGAGAACTGGTGGGTTATGTGGACCAGAGTTACTGGGGTTGTGTCCCCCTTATCCTGCAGTTTAAAACTAATTATGTGGACTTGTGGACATACATCTGCAAAAAGTCTCTCTGTTGCTGCATCGTGGTGAAGAATTAACCTTATCTGTGAAGGAATACAATTTGGTCAACATTAACTTCCAGAATGAATAACATCTGCCATTTTGATATTCAAAAACCTGAACTGTTTAAAATAACTGGTTTTAATGTGAAGACCAGTTTTCCCACTAAAACGCGTGACTAAACCACTGCTGAAGTCTCAGCTTTGACCATAAAAAGGTCGAACTGATCCGTCCTGCATCCCGCAGAAGCTTGAGACAGTTTCACTGATGAGCCGGGAGAACAATCAAGTGACATTTCAAGCTTTTTAACATAACTGCTGTAATTACACAGATCTGTTTCACTTTTAAAATGACGCGATATACAGTACAGGTGTTTTAACTTTTATGCGTGTATGCAGAATTAGTAAAGCTGTTGAGACGGTGAACAGATGGTGAGGCGTGGATCCTTGAAGTGCTTTGACAGAAAGCATGTACACTACTAGTTCTTTTTTCTGTTTTTGTTTTTTTTACAAAAACGAATATATCAAATTTAAGTAATTACTTTAGACTCATGTAAAATATGAAAATAAGGCATAGATATTCATTAATAAAAATAAAAACAATAATTGCAGGTTTTCTCCAGTGTGACATGAGCCATCTTCTCTGCGTACGTTACAAGAGGAGACTTGAGATAGCTGAGATTGAAGGCAGAAAATATTTTACTAAAAGTAGTGCATGTCCCATCCTTAAAGAGAAACGTCTGACATGGATTTTGTTTTTTGTTTTTAATTCAGTCTTTGTAGTAAGCCAGTCTCATATTCTCGTCAGATTCTTCGTAATTTGCTGTGAAAGACTCCCTGAAGCTCCAGCTGTTTAGCACATCAGCTTTCGAGTCTCATTTTCACCCAACACAACCATCCTCCACCTGGACTGTTTGATTCAACAACCTGGAGAGGACGGTGGTTTCTGACAACAATGCTTCATCTTGATCTTTCCTCGAAATAAATCAGAGTAGTTAAAAATCACTTGTCCTACTTTAAGAGTACATCAGTCATGACACACTTATTTAATAACCTGCAAGCAGCGAGGTCTTGCCTGCGTTTTTGGTTTTTGTGTTTTGTTCAGGGCTTGTATGGTGTTCACAGCTGGTAGACTAAACTGCTGTGGCTGTGGGGTACTTGTGTGTCGTGGGAATAAGTGGTTTGTTTGCATGAGAGCAGGTGGAAAGATGTTAGGAGGTGGCACATGGGGGTAGGAGAGAAAAGGGGGTAAGCTGGGCAAGAAGAGGCCCGGCCTAATGGGGGGCAACGCTGGAGGCGGGACTGGATTTAGAGCCGGGAACGGGAGAGGTGAGCAGCTGATGGGGGAGTACGTTGGCATCACACATGTGGCGGGAGGTTGTGTTACGGTGTATGAGGAGTTTGGAGGAAACAGTGAAGCGGCGCTTTCTTGAGTAGCTTTGCATTCCTCGCTGTCCTGAACAGAGCTACCGCTCATCCTCCACCCATATTCAACAGACTGCTGCACCTTTACTTCGTCCCTCTGTGCACTCGATGAGTCTTTTTTCATGCGACCGTCTCGACTCAGAGGGCTTAAACTAGACCTGGTCGATGATGAAGACCGACTTAGGCGTTTTGTAGAATAATACGGCTGCCTTGTGCTTTGCTCTCGACTTGATTTGCCACCGCGGTCGCCATCTTTCTTCCCATACAGACGCTCCTGGATTCGGTGAGACATTTGGCCGAGCTCTTCAAATCCCAAATCAACACCGATGGCTTGCAAAACATCCTGCATTTGCCTGTGCTTTCGCTCATCTTCGGCAGTCAGTGTTGCCTTTTCCACGGAGGGGGACTTGGATCTACTTCCAAACAAGCTTTCGCTGTTCCTTCGTAGAGCGTTTTCATCTGAACCAGAGAGCTGGTTTGGACTGATGGACCTGTGATGAGGCTGTGGAGAGGCTCGTCTGTGAGATCCCCCACTCCAGCAGCTGTCCTGTTGGTGGCCTTTCTGTTGCCTCTCAGCACAACTTGGAGACCACCGACGATCTGCGGCACTCACAAAAGAACTTCGTGAGACATGATCATTGTTGACATCACGGGCGGAGGTCTGGGTGACAATCTTGGTGAGAACGTCCACGTTCACGCCCTTGTTGAGCACATCAAGAAAACGCTGGAAGCCTTTGGAGGACTTCTGGTCAGGGTCCGCTGAGGTGACATCACTCTCAAAAACCTGACAAAACAGAAGACAATTAACAGATCGATCATCTGCAGTCTTTGAGCAAATGTCTAACACTGACAAGGTTCTCTGTGATCTTAAACTTTCAAATAGTCTTCATGCACATTTTTATAGGAAGAAGATCATTTTGTTCAAATAACTTGTTCCATTTAAAGCTTTTGTGGGACACTCTTCTCTGCTCAAAAATCTGACAAAAGATGGAGTTTTATTTATGAGTCAGAAATCTGCATTGAGTATTTAAAACTGGGCGAACTGCACTGAACTTAAACATGGACCCATGGCTGCCAGAAGTGGCAAAAACCTCTACAGGGTCGATGCCCTAAATGGATCTTTAAGCCTTCCACAAGATTAGTTTTTTATTTTTTGGAATACACTGGAAAAAGTTGAGTGGACCCAGATTCAGGATCTAGACTTTTCTAACAACTAGTTGTGCAGAGCCAGAAACCCAAATGTTACTGTTACAACTGGAGCTTTAAACAAAACATAGTCAAGTCTCGGGAGGTTTGAGAAATGCAGAAAGATAGCAAAGTTATGAACAAGGAAGCTCAAAAGTAAGACGAGTGAGAAAACGCTAGGTCTGGTGACTTTAAAGCCATATAAGGTAGACCAGCTTGTATTTATTGCCAGAACCTCTAGGACGTAAAGTCTAGTTCCTGTCATATGGTGCCATGAGTCTCGTTGCTGACCATTTCTTCAATATTATGCAGCACTTCTTATTTTTAATCCTTCCTAAACATTTTTATTCATTGAATCATTTAAGAAAAAATCCTAATGTAAGTTTTCAAAGTTAAAATGTAAAACTGACAGTTAATACTGACAGTGCCAGATATTTAGATTTGTTTGGTGGTATTGTCATGTGTCTTGGTTATAAATCTAAATAAATCATCAGCATTAATTTATTTGAACCATTTAATTTTTGAGTTTTGTGGTCCAGTTGTCCTTTGTGGGAGTTCTTGACAGTGCTTGTGCGGTTTTCATGTTGATATTGTATCAACCAAAATTAAGAGATATATTGTGATTTAAGTTTTGGACATATTCAGCTCTATAAAACTACCCCACAGCTTATAAGACAGAACATACATTACAGCATTCAATTTCTGACCAGCTGCAGCATTGTGTCTATTTTCAGTGCAGTTTAACACATTATCTATTACAAAAATCAGGATGGCATTACAGATGTGGAGAACCACAAAAAACAGACTCACCTCTTTACTGGATCCATTTAAGTGAAACTCTCCTCTGTTTCGGTGATGCTCTTCATGATATACAGATGTGGAGGAGCTGTCCATCCCCTCTTTAGTCTTGGTATAAATCTGTTTGATGTACAAATGTTTCATTAATCAAGCCAAGTGTTACTTTAGATTTATTAAAATAAGAAACCTTGCTCTGGCATGGCATTTTACGTCGTGACTAACCTTTGAAAAGCGATCTGGTGGCCGTGACTTTACGTGTGAAGAGTCCTGCCTCCTTTTACGATAATCTTTATCTTTGTAAAAACCAGAAAAGCCTTTGTTATTTAAACCATCATGTTTTCCGGATGAAAACTCTTCACGCCAGGGCTTGGCTCGAGAGTCTGGGGATGTTTTCCTGTTTTTGAAATCCTCGGTTTTGTGATCGTGTGAAAAACCGTCTGGTGACAGTCTGCACGTTTTTTCTGGAGACTCGCGTCTGTATCTGTAATCAATATCACTGTCCCCTGTAAACCGTCGCCTTTTCTTTTCAGCTCCATCTGAGGTGGGCGAGGACACGCGTCTTCTCACTGGGCTCTGCCTGCTCCAGTCTCTGCTCGATGAATCTTTACTGTACCACCTTTTAGGGGATTCACTGTACTCTCTACTCCTGCCCATCCTCTCCATGTTGCCATGTCCGTCTCCATGGTATTTGTGATAGGAATCCCGAGGATTATCTCTGTGGGGTTCGCGCCTCTCTTCCCATCTGTCCTTGGAGTCATCCCACTGCCTTGAACTCCTGTCACTGTGCTGCCGTCTGTGGCTCAGCTCTGACCGGTTTGACTGCATCTTGTCACATCAACTCAGAACTCACAGCTGCAAAACAAAGGGGGAAAAAAATCTGTAAAATCTTTTATCAGGATAAAAAATAAATATCCACCTACACAACTCAGACTAAAACCCCAATTCCAAAAAAGTTGGAATGCTGTGTAAAATGCAAATAAAGACAGTTTACAATGATTTGAAAATATCCTAAACCCATATTTTATTCCCAGCAAGAAACAACATATTAGATGTTGAAACTAAAACATTTTGCCATTTCAAAAATATAAATAAATAAGATATTGGCTAATTAAGAATTTGATGGTAACAACAGATCTCAGAAAAGTTGGAACAGCAGCGATGAAAGACTGGAAAAGCAACTGGTGAAAAAAAAAAAAACTCTGGAGGAGCATCACAACTAATAAGGTTAACTGGCAATAGATCATTAACATGACTGGGTATAAACGGAGCATTTCAGAGGGGTAGAGTCTCTCAGGTGTTAAGACAAGCAGACGCTCGGTAATCTGGGACAAACTGCATCAAAAGAGTGTGGAACAAACTTAGGATCATGTTCCTCCAAAATTGTGAAAATTCTGAAGATCCCACCACCCACGGCACAGGTGTCAGACTCAAGTCCTCGAGGGCCGCTGTCCTGCGTATTTAAGACGTTTCCCTACTGAAACCCACCTGACTGAATCCCCATCAGCTTGGCTTTTTGGTCTACAACATGCAGGCCAGCAGCCCTCGAGGACAGGACTTGAAGAGCCCTGCCATATCCAGAAAGGCTGTCGTCTTCTCTGGACCATAGCTCATCTAAAATAAATTGAGGTAAAACAGAATTGCTCTGTTGTCAGATGAATAAGAATTGGACATTATTTTTGGAAAGCATGGGTGCTGTGTCCTGCAGACTACAGAGAAGGGGAACAATCGAGACTGCTTAGTTCAAAAGCCTTCACCTCAGATGGTATGGGTTTGCATTAGTGTCTGTGGCACGGGCCGCTTGCACATCTGGAACGGCATCGTCGATGCTAAAAAGTGCTTAGTGGTTTTAGAGCAGGGGTCTCGAACTCCAGCTCTGGAGGACCACGGCCATCCAGGCGTAGGGAGTCCTGGTCCTCAAGAGTCCTGCATGTTTTAGATGTTTCCCTGCTTCAGCACACCATGACACAAATGATGGTGTCATTAACAGAGTCCTCCAGACCTTCTTGACAAGCTGATGACAATCTTTAATTTGAATTAGGTGTGTTGCTGCAAGGATACATCCAGAACGTGCAGGACTGGAGTTCAGACCCCCGTTTTAGAGCAACATACACTCCTGTCCAGACATCTCCCTCTGGGAAGGTCTTGCTTATTTCAGCAAGACAATACTAAATCCATCACAACAGCATGACTCCGTAGAAGAGTCCAGATACTGAGCTGGTCTGCATGCAGCCCAGAACTTTCACCAACAAAAGAAACATTTCATGAAATGATAAATCCAGCAGCAAAGACCCAAACGTTTGCGTGAAGTTGTCACTTACACAATGATAAACACCATCCTGATACAGCTTTGTGGAGTTGTGTTTCTGTCATCGTATTTACAATGAGTTAATACTGTCAACGAAGAAATTTCAACATCTGATATCTTGCATTAAAAAGAATTAGAGGTTTTCAAATCATCGCATTCTGCTTTTATTTACCTTTAAACACAGCGTCCCAACTTTTTTAGAATCGGGATTTTAGCTTATAAGCTCCAGTTTGAAATGTGCATATCTTCACATATGACAGGTACACAAAAAGTCTTGAGTCACACTTGACTTTGACAGTACAACGGCCCGTTGAAGAGTGTTTGAACAGCTATTTAAGGCCTTTTCTGGAGAAATATAAGTGATGTGATTATCCGAGTCATCTTTTGACCTAGCCGCTCCGAGCAACTGTTTGCTAGCAGGCCAACTGGAGCTACAACGTGGTGTCTTGCTCCAAAAATAGGAAAATTATTAAACTCACCCCCAAATGGTCCTCGGTGTGGGTTATTTCAGGCTAACAGTATACGTTTGCGTAAATCATCCAGACTTGAAGTTCAGCTGCATGAACTTGCGTGATGTTTATATATTTGAGCTAGTCAGCGGCACGAAGTACCGACAATTACCTTTTCCGTTGGGCGATTCCGCTTTCAGAAAGTGAAGCGAATTTTTTTTGGTTTTACACAAGCATTTAAAAATCTCAAAATGTGTTTAGGAAATTTATATTCAAGCTCCAAGCTGTTTAAACACGAATCTGAGTCTGTTCGGAGAGGTCTGAACCGGGAGATTTGTTATAACCCTTCTCCTTAGTCAGAGACCAGAAACTCCAGCTACCGCCCCCTCCTGGACGGAGGATGAACGACATGTTGTAAAATTTTAAATTTACAGCCAAAGCTGCAGGAAGCAGTCTTTTCCTGGTAAATATCAATGTCAATTTGAGTTGAAGTAATGTTTTCTCATTTTTTTCCCCGAAAATTTCACCTAAATATCCATCGTCTCCTATCATTTCAGCTACACATCACTTTTTTTTGGGAAATAAAGATGATGCTGAAAAACATTGGAGTTACCTCACGGATGTGCAGTGAACATCATGACAAAGGCGACTAAAAAGACTCAGTAAATTAATGGTGGAGGAGAAAAACAAAAAGAAAAAAAATCAAGATCAAACAAAAGTCAGTGTTGGTGCCGTGAAAGTGACTTAACCTCCACGACCCTCATGACTCCAGAGACAGAGCTAAAACCTCAAAGCTTCTTCATACTGCTTTGAACCACCTTTTCAGCTCTGTTTGCTCACAGAAAATACAATATAAAGTGGTACTGAAGATCCTTTTCTTTATTCTGCCTCCCAGATCCCAAACAGGCATAACAGTACTACCTGGTGTGTGCCTTCACAAAGCAGACCCCAACACACAATGGTTATGTTGTATCAGGGCATAAAAGACTGTCCTCTGAGGCTGCCACTCTATCTGTTTGGAAGTCTGAGCAGAAAGAGCACAGTGCTGCGTGACTGTGTGACTCCCCATCAAGGCCGAATGAACTGATTTGCTGGTTTGCCTTCACATGTTTTACAAATTCACATTTTTCTAACTTCTGAATTGAAACCAGAGCACAAATAAGAAAAGTTGCCAGTTTATTAGTAACTATATTTTTAGTACCTTAACAAAAAATGACTGTTTTTAATTTTATCCTCTTTTTACTACTTAAATATTTTGACTTTTAAATTTAAAATTAAACAAGAATTATATAAAATTCTTGAAATCAATTTTTGAAAAGAAGATAACATGACTAAAAGATACATGAATATAGCATTTTTAATTTTAATTTTTTTTAATTAAATTTTTTTTATGCGTTTCCACCGGTTGACTGCAGAGGGCAGCCTATCCATTTCAACACAAAACCTGACAGAATTCAACAAAAGAAGAAGACGCTCACTACAAGTGGGTTTCGAATTTCTGGGTTTCCTAAAAATAAAAAAAGGTCGTTGAGCGAAGTAACTTCACTATCTTTGCAAGTAAATAGTCTAAGTTTATTGGAGCTGGATATCTGAAGGAGACTGTATTGACGGACATTTGAACATTCTGCTACAGAAGAGTCATCATTCGCTCCCTCGCTCGTGTTTTGAGGGTGTTAGTGGGTGGTTTTTTTTTGTTTTTTTTTTTCTCCAGAACGACCCCACGATGAAGGTGAAGATCAAGCAGTGGAACGGAGTGGCTTCCTGGTTGTGGGTGGCCAACGATGAAAACTGTGGGATATGCAGGATGCCCTTTAACGGCTGCTGTCCGGACTGTGAGTAAACGAGCTGATTGGCTCTTAAAAAAGTCTCTCTCTCTTTTTTTTATTTTAAGTTTTGAACATGAGTCCAGTTTGTACGTTCATGTTTCTGGAGATTATCTACTTAGAAACCAGTGACAGGTGATTAAAAATAAATAAATAAAATCCTGAGTCCAGTAATCTTAGCATAGTGTTGTAATAAATTGCAAGACAAATCTGTCAAAGCAAAGCAAACTTTGGATTGACCGATTTGGGGTTCTCTGCAGTATTTTGCAGAACTTCTGGACTGAGGTCTTTGATGTTTTTCCTGGGATCAGGAACCACACATATCTTTGCACAGCTGGGGTCTTGCCTGGTGTGGTGCACCCTGGCTTTTGTTACCGTTGTACTTGAGGCCTGTTGGTGGTCTGGTCTGATTGGTTTCTCTGTGTTGGTCTTCATGAGAAGTGATAGAACTTCTCTGTGGATGGTACATCCCCTGCATTGGCTTCTTTTTCTGTGATGGTTCCTCTTCTGTCCCGTCTTCCTCAGTGGATTTCTGCTGGCTGAGACATTCACTCAGCTCCTTCTGGATGGATTTCTGCCCTGGATCTTTGTTGTGTTGTCCTGGATGGTGGCTTTGATGGTCACTAATCCCCAGCGTCCCTCATTTTATATATTGTTTGGTGTCATTGTGTGTCATTGTGTGCACCGCAGTGATCACGGCCTGTGGGCTGAAGGAGAGTTGTCTGGGGACCTGAGTCAGAAAATTACAGATCAGTATGCTGAAGATAAAGCAGACAAGATCAACTCAATTCAAGGTCAGACCCATTCAAATGGGTCTGACCTACAAGGTCAGACCCAGTTTCTGGGCGGGTTTAACATGACGACAGAACGACGATGTAAACCGTGTTGATGGCTGCAGCTGAGGAATAGCGGGCATTTGAATCAGCTTTGGCATCAGCTGTTAAAGATTCTGCATTTTTCTTTAGATATTGAACTGAAGACTGTACTTAAGACATTCCTTTGAAAAACAAATGTATCTGCTCTTTTGCTGACACGTCATGGGAAAAGTTTAATTTACTCTTCTACACAACTCAGTCTCCCGCCGACTCGTTTTCATCACTTTGACTACGCCGCCTTGTTCGGTGCTCTGATTGGTCGTTGGGCTAGCCAACTGTCTGCAAACGCAGTTTGACAAGCAGTTGTTGGTAGGACCCACCGTTTGATGGACAGGGCCTAGGAGCTTGTTTTCAGACCCTACATCTTTCTAGATGTGGCTCTGATCTACCAGCCAACCTCCCGGGACAAGGGTGCAAGGGGAAATGTGACTTCATGTTGATGAAGGGGATAGTGTGAATTACAGACAGAGAGCTGATGAAAACATCCAAAGACTAGATTAACAGTAGGCTCCATGGAGGAGGGCCCTTGAAGATGCATAAACCCCAACCCCATTTTTTTCAGGGAAGGGTACCAACAAATTTCTCCCATGTTTACAGCCTTTTTCTTCATTACTGGTAAACCAGTACTCACTAAAACTATACAATTATAAAGTGTGTAGTATTTCCATCTGGAATAGGCACCTGTAAGATGTTTTCATAAACTATTCTTCCACTCTTGAGTGTAGTTTGTAATCCAGCTCTTGTCTTTGCAGGTAAAGTTCCCGGGGATGACTGCCCACTGGTCTGGGGCCAGTGCTCCCACTGTTTCCACATGCACTGCATCCTGAAGTGGCTGAATTCACAACAGGTCCAACAGCAGTGCCCCATGTGTCGCCAGGAGTGGAAGTTCAAAGAGTGAAGCCTTTCATCGGCCTGGACTCACAGCAGAGGGACTCCGAGATGCCACTTTTATTCCAGCTGTAAAGGAAAAACGCTTGTATTTGTGCTTTTCCATGGATTCATTTCTGTTGATTAAATTTGGGATTAAATGGAAACGCCTCACAGACACTCCATGACGCCTGCCTTTAATGGCGCCGGGCTGATTGCCTCCAGCGACATGACCTGAATTTCACTGTTCTGCCAACAGATTCAGACTTTAATTCTTTTTAATGAGCTATGATTGTTTTATGTTTCCTGTAAGAACTCCGAGGACAAGATTGGACAGTGGTTGATTTCTGATTGAAAACTGCAGCTGTTCTGTCTCAACACATTTTTATTGGTTTGTTTTCCACCAAGGACAAATAGTGTAACCATAACATTAAATTGGAGGCTGGTTGGCAAATTGCAGGGCAGGGTGATGGTTCTCTGTGGATGTTACATGATGAAACACTTATTTTACTCAACATTTACTGACTTTTATTCCAATGTGTTACAACCCTTATCACTCTCAGTCTTATAAAGGAATTTTGATCCGTTCTTCTTCAAAACTTTACTTCTACTTTTTCAGGTTTTGAGTATTTGCTTATGCACACACCTCAGTATTTGATCTGGTTTGAGGTCTGAACTTTGACCAAGTCCTTCCAAAACCAAACAATTTTGGCCCCATTTTAGCTGTCAGATGGATGGCTCCACAAGAATCGTGGTTCGTGGTCATTCTCATGAGTTAAGGCTGGACTCGGTGACTCCAAAGGCTACAAAACACACCCCACCACCCTGCATGGCAACGGGTATGAAGTGCTTCTGCTTAAATGTTGTGTGATGCCAAATGTGACGCTTGACATAAGCTAACAGCTCCAATTTCTTTCTTTGTATATTCCTGAGCATTGTACCATCTGTTATTGGGATAAATTTGCTGCGACAGCAACTCCTGGGAAGATTACCAAGTCTTGAATGTTTTCCACTTGGACGTATTATTTCTTATCGTAGAGCACATGACACCAAAGTGTTTAAAAAAAATAGAACTGTTTCCAAACTTATGTACAGTGATAATTGCCTCTTTGAAACAACTGCTTGTGCTATTCTTTTTTTGGTGTTATGTTAACACACCTGAATGCTCCAGAGTAGGAAAATGTCAAAAACCTCTGCGTTTAAAGAGACCTACACACCTTATGATGATGAAGTCATCAAGGACTGATGGTTAGCAAAACTTGACTGCAAATTCTCCTTTTAAATCTTACAGAAGCAGTAACAGGGTACTTCGTATTACCCACTTGGTTTTTCTTTCTTCTTTTTGGCTTCACAGTTGTTAAATAATTGCAGGATAGAAAACATCGTGTGATATTGTTCGTCTGAGGTCGTATTTGCTGCATAAGATCCACTATGATCAAATGATTTTTGTGTTTTACATAAAAATGCGATGAAGCGCATGACATATGAAAACTGATTCACTTTATTAATGTAAGTATAAAAAGACATATACAAACAAAAGTGCAGTTGACTAAAATGAATATTTGCTGGAATACAAACTTGATGAGGCATAAAAAAGTCTGATTTTACAAAAACAAGCATACAACACTGTCAGAGGTCCTAATGAGCTGAGCACAAAACGACGCTGTTTCGGCTCATCTAGAGTTCTAGCATAATATAAAGTATTTAAAAAGAGAAATCAGAGTCTCTGACAGGATTCAGCAGATAGGTGCTGCTGAAGAGGAGAGGGAGCTCCTACCAGCAAGCGTTGACTCCACTCAGACGGCAGCCAGCCGGCTCTACCAGCCCCGCTCCCACTAAACATCCGCAGTCCTTCACCTCCAGAAATGAGGCAGCTCCCAAAAATCCCGCGACTGAAGAGGCCTTCCCTGCTCCCTCCTGCAGAGCTGTCAGATCGCTGCAGCAGCTTCTCAGAAAAACGTGCATCGCCGGAAGCCAGCTGCTCTCAGTCGTTGACTGCCAGCCCGAAGAGCTCCAGCAGCTCCCTGTTCTCCGGGTCGATGAGGTCAGCTGGCTTCTCCCCGCAGTCATTCTCCAGCTCGGGGTCGGCACCCAGCGAGAGCAGGTAACTGAAAGAAACGATGTATCCCCGCTTAGTGAAAGAGAACGCACCATACAGGTTGCTTACACAGATTTAAACTGAGCAGAAGAGCCGAAGGTCAATGAGGTGCAAGAATGAAGCAGATCATCCATTCCGATTGCTTGTGTTTTAGGTAGAACTAAACAATCAGCAATTAAATCTTTGTTTCTCTGCCTTGAAGAAAAATCAGCTGTGGATAGCAACAGTGGTGGCTCTTTGAATATTTGGCACATTTTTAATTTCAAGTGGACCCGAGCCGACTGTGAAGGAAAAAACTGGATGCTCACGTTGCAATGTGTGGGAAGCCATCGCTGCAGGCCATGTGTAGAGGGGTCCACCCCTCCTCATCCCGCTGGTGGATGTCTGCTCCATAGTGAATGAGCAGCTTCACACACTCCAGGTTTCCAGACAGGACAGCTTCATGGATGGCCGCCATACCTGTGTGCAGAGAGGGAAGGGAGACAGTTCAGTATTTAACATTTCAAACTCCATAGTTAAGGCTTCACGAGCGTTTATTGTCTCTCACCAGAGTGGTAAATGGTGTCGAGGTTGACTCTTTTGGCTCGGATGAAACGTCCAATCCTGTCCAGCTCTCCTTGTCGCACATAGTCCTGGAAAACGATGTCATTGGGGAAGTGGACGCTCCGGACTGGTTTGATAGAGGCTGCGCCCTTGCAGGTGACTGCAACCGGACAGCTCTGGCTGAAAGGTTTGATTCCCAAGGTGTGGGACACTGGACAAACATAATATTTCATCTTGGAGTCTGTTGTTTCTTCAAATCCAGCAAAACCCTTAAAGATGCAAGCTTTGACTTTCTTCAAGTCTCAAGACAGAGATGAGTCAGTCCTTGTCAGCGTGGTCCTCCTACTTGTATCCGCAGTGGAGCTGTTCGTCTGAAGGCCCGGCCTCCCCGTGGGACTCTTATACTCGCTGTCAGGCTATTTTAGGTCATGACACTCCACAGATCCAATGGCAAGATTTGGAAGGTGAGCGGTCTATCAGCTCAGAGCCCTCCCATGAGCAGTCACAAGCCTCTGAGACAGCTCACATCTCCAGACACGACAGCCAGTAACCTCTGCCTGTGTATCACCGGGCAGGTCCCACACACGTAAAGACAGCGTGGACGTCCCCTCAGTGGCGTGGGAGGGAGGCCCGGAAGTTTCTAGTAAACACACAACAGGATGAGAGTGGTTTAGTGCTGGAGTGAGTGTGCCAGTTGAAAGAAACTGGAGTCAAATGTCATGTGTAGGTTGTTGACGTGAAGCGCTCTGACATAAACAATCAGGAAAGGCTGCTGTGCTCATGAACTATATTCATCACCAAGTGAGACAGGAATGGTAGTGATCATCCTCTTTCATGACAGGGGGGAATCAGTAATGCAGACTTCCCCTGGTCCAGAACTCTTAAATATAAGGATTTGCTGCATTTCTCTGCTTAATTTTTACTCTTAACTTAATGATCCAAAAGCTGA
>JAOWBL010000001.1:1836683-1855331 GCA_028564865.1 Zenarchopterus dispar
CCAGAACTCTTAAATATAAGGATTTGCTGCATTTCTCTGCTTAATTTTTACTCTTAACTTAATGATCCAAAAGCTGAATGGTTCAACAAGCTGTCGTTGTGTGTCTGAAAAGTTGTCAAAATGTTGACTTTGTCATCATTTTATTTTATTTTTTTCCAAAAAGAAATTGAGATGTAATGTTTTGGGTGAAATTAAAATTGGGACAACTAATAATAGAGATAATGTTGTGGTTGATTTTGCAATAGTTATGTTAAAAATAAGCTTATAAAGGATGTTTACTGGCATTGATGGTTAAAACACACATTCCTTTGTCCTGTTTGTTACTTCAGTAGTTCTGCTCAGTTTTTCTGAAATTATGTTTCAGTTCCTGCCTGTTTTGAATAATGGTTCCTGTATGAATCATAAAGGTCCAGCACACCCCGCTGGTACGTTCTGTACCGGTGGAAATGACTGTGAGCAGGAGAGATACCAAACCCATGTCATGACAGAACATTTTTGAGTGGGTTGGGCTGCTCGGGCAAATAAAGGTGGGCTTAACTCACATTTCTTTACTGAAACATTCACTTTCTCACCATTATGGTTCAAACTGAAGCTCTGAAACTGACAAGTGGAGAGAACTGACAGATTTGAGCTGTTTGGGAGCTGGAATCATGTTCTCAGTCCCACCGTATGAGACAGTATGTCCCCAAAAAGAGAAAAAAAGAAGAGAAAAAGCAAAACCAGCCTGCTTACAGGCCGCCTCTAAGAAGGTGGTTGTGCAGATGTAACACCATTTCAGTATACATTGTATTAAAAAAAAAAACCATTTAAACATGATAGATTTTGTGAATGAGGTAAACTGCAGTATTTCTTCCCCACTCAACAGATTCAACAGATGAGTTCCCGTGTTGTGTGAACAGTAGCAGCTCTCCTAGCTGTAAAAGTTAGATCAAATCTGGGCCAACCGAGATGGAAATGTGGAAGTAAGATGCTGGAATCAGATGTTCAGGACTGCAGGTACCATCATGGGACTACTGGTACTCCTGAGACCCAAGATATTAGTTGGGTTAAATATTTCCCCAACACTTGATCTGGTCCTGACTGGAGAGGAATCGCAGCTGGACTGGAAGACGACCCTGTAAAAGTTTTGGTTAAAAAAAAAAGAAAAAAAAGTGCATACTGACTCTCCATTACAGATAATTAGAGCCACTAAAGGTAAAAATAATCAGAACTTGGGAGAAACGACATTTAGAGAAAAGGAAATGTGAACTGGTGACATCATACATCTAAATTTGAGGGTAAAAAGTGTGATTGAAGTCCCTTTCAAATGCAGAAAGCTCAGTATGACAGGGTTGCTAAAATTACTGTGAACTTTCATCAGTTTGTTTCCTACATGCGCACCGCATAAACCTCTATTTCTGGAATGACAAAATTCAATTTTTATAGGCTTTTATTAAATCTGAGGTATATAAGAATGTCTTAAAAATATGTTGATGTCCTTTACTTGGTGCCTCACAGTTTCAGAGGGTTTAAAGGTTAAATTTGCTAAATATCTTATTGACATCACAGGAACTACTTGGATTTAGCTTCAATTTTTCCTTCTTTGTTAACAGTTCAGTTGATAAATGGTGGGAAGATTCAATTTTCTATGAAACTAGAAATAAAAAGTTACTGTCTAAAAGGCATGTCGTAAGGGATGTCAAAAGTCAGCATCTGATGGTCATTTGTTTGAACAAGAGATAACCCGATTCAAAAAAAAAAAAAAAAAGATTAAAATACTAGAGGATAATAGGAGTTTTGAAATGCTCATGTTTGAAATTCAATAAAAAGCAAAAACATGACACATTTTAGATGTAATTTTCTTTATTGGCCACCATTTCACACTTTTTTTCCACATTAATTCTAACATGATGGAATGTTTTGTTAGGTTCCCGCACTGCTGCTCCACTGACGTGTCCGTCACCCCACTCTGCTCGCACCAGCCCCTCCCCTCAAAACACGCGTCACATTCACGCCAGCCAGCAAACACACACACACACAAAGTCTCCATACAACAAATCTGTACACACAAACACACAGAGGGTGCTGGGACGAGCACAAAGGGGTGCCGGAGGTTCCAGAGTGGGTGAGGTGTGGGGCTGTACAACTGTTCCCTCCCCACTACTGATATAAACAGACACCTCTCAGACCAAACTGGCCCTTAAACCGCCAATCTCAGTTTGCTTTAGTAACCACGATAAATCTCCAATTAGGCATGAAAGAAGTGCGACCAATCAGAACTGGCTCCAACCGTCACTCCGGGTCTGAGAGAGTGTCCGAGGGCCAACTCTGCCCCAACAGGGCCGAATGACAACAGGTGGGTGCAACGATACATTGAAAATGACAAATCTAAATAAAATAAAAAATAAAAATAAAAAAAGATAACCTCAATGTGACAAATTAAATAAAATAGGATTTCCCACAAAAAAGTTAACCGTGTTCTTTTTTAGAAAATAAGTCAGTAGCTGTGTTGAAAGGAGGATACAGAAAGATATTTGGGATTGAAAATAAAACTCAACTGAAATGAACTCTCAGCCCCCAAAAGACAGAGATAATAAGTCAGTCTTGGCTACAGATGAGGTGGGGCACTTTTGTGCTACGCTGGACGAACTGTGGGGTTTATTTTAGTAAAGAAATGATTAAAAGAAAGAAAAAGAAGAAAACAAGATGGCCCCTCATCCCCTGAGAGATCAGTCCTTACAAAACCACCACAAACTCAATGGTCCTGGTTTCTTTCTCAGGGAGAAGAACACTGGCAGCCCCCCCTGACCGATGAATACAGGTGACACTCGTTTAGCTCACGCTCACAATGAATCATGGCAAGGCTTTTCTTTTTTTTTCTGCTAGAGGAGGGGGCACTCTTCTGGAAATGTTTACATTTCGAAAACTTGATCTCAATGCCATTTTTTTTAAACATTTAGTTTGAAACACACAAGGCAAACAAGGCATTGAAGTCTCCCACAGAGGTGGTGCGCTGTTCCATAAAGTCCTTCCCCAGGAGGGATGAGACCAGTCTGGTAGGAAGTTGCGAGGGTGAAGATGTGGCTTGGTGGAAAAAAAAATAATAAACTGCCTTGCCAGCCAGTGACTAGCTGACAGACTTGAGAGGTTGTTTAAAGGGAAAATGTTTGATCTCCACAGGACGGGGAAGGTCCACGAGGAAGTGAAGGTGGTGATGGTAACTGGCTGAGCGGGTTTGGGGTGGGACTCATCTCCTCTCCTTTGATCTCCCCTGACAGCGCTTACAACTCATCATGTCCATCGTCTCCTCCGTCCTCGATATCTGAATCCTCATCCCCGTCTTCGAAACCCTGGAAAGCAGAGCGCAGTTACTAACCAAAGCTTTTACGATAAAACGAACATAAACACTGATGGCCTCCCAGGAAAACTAACATTCAAGTAAAGAAATGTAATCAGTGACGAGGCTGTCATAAATGCAACTTCAAAACTTTTATCACTTAGCAGAATGTACAAACATCAAATTCTTCCGCGGCAGGGGTCTCACAGTGCACGTGCCGCTTTTAATCAGACTGAGGTCTCCCAACAAAGACCGGTAAACAGCTGCGACAGCTGCAGGAGGCATTAGAGGTCTGCAGTTGACCAAGCTGCAATTAGACTTCTGAGAACAGCATGGTGGCTACAGCTGAGTGCCAAGAGGTTACCAATGTGCACTAAACCCTGCCAAGCTGCGATACACAGGAAGGCTTTCTAGTGTTTCTCTGAATCTTTCTGATGGGTTTGCTGGGAAGGTTTTCTAGCGTTTCTCAATATCCTTTTGCCTCATTTAAAATCATGGATTCATTACGGCACCATTTCAATCAGCTCATGTAATTTTGCAGCATTTACATGTGTCCAGAACTGGATTCATTTTCGTCAAGACCCTGTGCTGATGATGTAAAGATTATCCCAAAAGATGCTCAGAGGTTTAAACTCTGAAGTCTGCAGCATCTCAGACTCATAGAACCTCTTTCATACTTTCTTTGAACAGAAGGTGGTGAATCAAGAGCTGGCTGAAGCAACCACAGATCATGATACTTCCTCCACAGCTTTGTGCGGTAGACACCAGAGATAAAGGTGTCATCACTATCTACTGCCCTTTTTACCCTGCTGCACTCATCACTCTGGAACAGGGTACTTCTGAACTTAGACCATGTCTTCATCCATCACTCCTAAATCCAACCTTTCAGTTCTCTAGGAAAACAAAGTCCCCCAAGGCAGTAACTTTTTGGCAGTAATAAATGTTGGCCGTATTAATGTGCAGATTTAATAGGAGGGTTAACTTGACTCTCACACACAAACACACACAAAGTGTTGTGCAACACCTGCCAAGCCCCTTTAGTAGGTTAAACCTATGTTATGTCTGCAGTGCAACGCATCGAGTGCAGAATAACTCACCTCTCCATCCAGGTCTTCGTCATCTTCTGCAGGAGCACCTCCCTCTTTACCACCGCTCTCCAAGAACTTGGTGAAGCCCTCCAATGTTCTTTCTCCATTGTAGTCTATGACCTGTTGAAGAAAGGTCATTTCTGATAAATGTGCAGACAATGAATTATGCATGCGTTTCACCGTTTATTTCTGTTGAGACTTGACCATCTGTATCAACTCAAGATGGAAAACTGATTTTATTAATAGAGCTTGGAGACAATCTGGGAGTAACGACAACTCAAATCAAGAACGAAGTAGGGATGAAATCTGGCTTCACATGTGAATTTATAGCAGTGGAAGATTGAAAAATACCTACTAATCTGTGGATTGTAGAGTCATCTCTTTAAATGTACCATGATAATGGAGACATTTTATGAAACTGATTATACAAAGAAACCAAAATGTTGACCAACTACATACATGTAAACGAAATTCTTCAAGCCAAGGTTTTAAGAACTTTCAGCTCTCCATTCTTGAAGCAGATGTAATTAAGCCTTCATTATCAACTCTGCTTAACTCAGAGGTCTTAAAATGAAGCAGGCGATTGATTATGCCTTTTCCTGCACATCTAGGATTCAAAAAGTTTGGCGATAATGTTAAATCAGTCTGCAGCTGGACTTGTTTCCCAGTAAAATCTACAGAATTTCAATAAAAACGACTGGCTACACTTCCTGCGACACCGTATGGATTATACATGTGCAGCATCGAGGTCTCACATTATCCTTGAAGAATCTCTCAACCCAACTTCAGCAAGTCACATCTCGACACTTCTTCGGTTCAAAAATATCAGTATGGAGACAAGTCATCAGTCTTTTCTGGGTCACGGGATACCTCATCTAAGCGGGGTCATGGCCTACTCCACAGACCGACTACGGAGTGGCATCAACATGCCACTCATTCATTTACACCTGGCACGAGACCGCCTGGTCAGTGAACAGGCAACGTGCAGCGAGGCAGGCGCAAGCTGCCGAAACGTGAGTGAAATCAGAGCAGGAACCAAACACCAACAACATAATCAGACAAGAGTTATGGCACATGCTCAGATGTCTTTACATGATTAACACCGCTAAATCAGGAGCTACTAGGGAGGCCCCCTTGGTGATGATTTTTAAGATCTAAATAATCTAGATCACAACAACTCGTCTATGCAAAGACACACGACCACATGAAGAATTTACTGACAGCCTCTTGGACGAGAGAGATGATGCCAAATTACAGGAAAAGTCATTTATACAATCCAGAAAGAAGCGTCCAAGTTGTATATGAGTGAAGGGCTGCTCACCTTGTGCTCCTCTCCTGCAGGGAAGAACTTCAGAGTGGGGAAGCTGTGGACTTTGACAGTCTCAATCTCATTGGCTGTGGAGTCCATCTTGGCCACGACGACGTCAGCGCTGTCTTGGTATTTCTCTCCCAACTTCTCCCAAATGGGAGCCAGCTGTTTGCAGTGTCCACACCAAGGTGCATCTGGCGTGTCACAAATCACAAGAAAATACCAATAATGTCAAATATCCGACATTTTATAGAGGAACTGGAGTAATGCTGTAGTTGAATCTTCAACTTGCTAATATTGCACTTGAGCTCTCATGCACAGCAGTTTTTTAAAAATAAGCATATCAATTACCTCTGTGCATGATTAATATTTCTAAAATTAATGCGTAGAAATAACCTAATTGTCTCGGAATCCCTCGTCCCCAACTACACCCACAAGTGAGGGGAATATGGGACTTCCCAGAGTGTCTTGACTAGCCACAAACTGTATTTAAACATCCAGACATGGAAAATTCTTCCAAAAATAGTACACATTTGGACCAGGATAGCTATAAAGATAATCCTGCTGCTATATATAACTCAATATTTTCAGCATCAGTATCTGGTAGCAAGTTAATCTGAAGACCTCAGGAGTTGAGAGGGTAGGAAGAGCCTTGAGATTCAGCCAACAGATATTTGAAAGCAGCTGAGTCAGAGAGAGTTGGTTAAGAAAGCCTCCATCTTCAGTCTAAAACTATATTGAGCTCAACTGCAAAACTATACTTTGCATGCAGTTTAAAGCGAAGACTGACATTTGTGCTTCAAGGCTGTTCATAGAAAGTTACACAGCAAAAATTACAATCAGCTATAAAGTAAAATATGCGTGAAAATGCTCTTACAGAACTCCACAAAGACATTCTTTGCAGGATTGAAGGCAACCTCCTCAAAGTTCTTGCCAACCAAAACCTTGACGGGGTTTTTGTCCCAGTCTTCGGGAATGTCCTGGCTCATGAGGTGGGGCTGTGAAAGACGGTGTTTAAAATAAATGAATACAATGGTAATTTCATTTGTGGTGTTATGGTTCTACGACAACTTTCATGTCTTACTGAGAACAAAATCTGTAACACTGATAGAACTAAAGGCAATAATTGCGTTTTGCACTGGGAGAAGGAGGGAAAGAAAGTTCAAATAACTATCCTCACTAAGTTATACAGTTAATAAATAATCTAAGCCTGCAGCTTCAAATGTTAAATATGTATAGCTTTCATAGTAAATCACCTTCAGTTTTCCCTCAGTGAACCGTGTGCAGAATTCAGTGATGCTTTCTGTAGAGATGACATTGCTTTCTGGCTTGTATTTCGTCATCTCATCCTCCAGTGTGATGAGGCGGATGGCGGGACACTCCTCTTTCTTCAGGCCAAAGAACTCCAGGATGCGCTGGTTGTCGTCAATGTCGCTGTCAATGAAAATAAAGAGGATCTGGACAAGGAGATTGATGAGGTCAGTGTCTATGTTCTCCCAGGTACTCAGAATATTTGGTATACCAAAGGCACATAAGATTTGAAGAGAGACGTTACCCACCCGACCCTTGAACCCCTCAGCAGCTTTCTTGAACTGGTCCATTTTCTCCTGGAAGTCTGATGCAGTTTTAGGCAGGAACATGAGAATGTGGGACTTGATGTCTCCACCAAAGATTTTTGGGGCAGTCTGCATTTAAAAAAAATAAATAAATAAAATAAAATAAATCCCACATTAGGACCTTCCTTGTTTTTGAGAGAGTATATAGTTATGGGGTGGGGGGCAGAAATGTGTGGTGATGATGCGAGTGGCCCAGCTGATTACCTGCTCTGTGAACTCAATGACCAGAGGCAGCTGGTTGGACTTGACAAAAGTCAGGAGGTTCTCTTTGGTCAGCTCTCCATCAAAGGTATTGCGCCCTTCATCAAACTGTAAAAGAAATATGGAAACAAAATTAAAACACGTGGTATCACATCTAGTCTGCCTGTGAACACCCAACATAGATTTACCAGACAAGCCACTTAAAAATCCCCAGTAACCCCCCGGCAGACCAAACTGGCTTTTACTGGGCTTTAAGAATAGTAAAACATACAACTGTGCCAAGCAGCTCTTACTGGCACACAATAGCAGGGAGGACATTCGGCCAATAAGCTGCCAGCCTTCCAAGCACCGAAACTTAATTTAAAACCTCAGCTGCAATAAACAAGTCAAAGACCCCCGGCTGTTTATTAAAACTGAGCCGCTGCTTTGGGAAGGTTTGCTTAACAGCAGCCCACATGTCAACGGTGTTGATATCAGAGTAAAGTTACCAGCATGGTTCTGAAGCCAGACAATGGCAGCAGGTGGCTGGATCGCTGGTGTCAACATAGAGAAGGGGGGAAAGAAGAAGAAGAAAAAAAAAAAAAAAAAAAAATCACAGCTCTTTGAAGGCTGAGACATTTAAAGCTGCTTCAGTGTGAAGCAGCTTTAAATGTCTATTAATTTCTCATGACCCACCATCTATGAAAATGACTACACAACAGATTTATGCAGTAATTGGCTTAAATAGTATATGGACCACAATTACAGAGCAGCTAAAGAATATCTGAGGGACTCAAACAGATGGGTTCAGTATACATGAGTGCTGATTTAAAAAAAAAAGAAAAAAAAAAAAGATTTTGTGTCCATATATGCATCATTGGTGCCTTTGATATTGCATTAAATTTATCAAAATACCTTATAAAAACAGATGCTTGTTAATTTTTATGGACTCCCACGCTAGACTTTGAACTAGTTTGACAAATCCACACTAATAGATACTCTTGATAAGCCAGCCAACTAAACCACAGGGTGTGGACTAAGCAGCAAATCTGACACACTGTACAACTTTTCAAGATGATAAACCAAATGAGAGCAATCTTGCAGAAGATCACACAGCACTTATCAACCAGGTGAGCTCACCCATGAAGGCATGTGGATAAATGTAGTGTTGGCACCAGATGAACAAACAGGGCCAAGAACTGACTACATTCCTAAAAATAATCATTTCAAATGTTTAATAAAAAGGACAGTTGTGCAGCCATTAGCAGAAAAAGCCTTTAAAAAAAAAAAAAAAAAAAAAAAAAGATTTTGTAAAATTCTCAGTATTTCACCTGTCGGAGCAATAACCACACACACAAAGGTGAAACTAAAGGGTTTAGGTGTTGTAAAAGTAGACCATTTTATTGGCCAGTAAGTAGTACTTCTGTATGCAATTACATCTCATCTCATCAAGTATGCACCACAAGTGACCAGTGAGCACCATCATGGCAAAAAGAAAGAATAGTTCATAATGGAAAACCCAGATGAGGAACAAATCAGTTATGTGGAATATCCAGATCACATAATGCAGACATGTAGGAACCGTAATAAAATAGAGTGGCTTCAGTGAGAAAACACAATTTCAGGGGAAAGCAGCAACTCAAACACACCATATATGAATATACAGACAAGAATATCCATTCATCTTCTGCTTTTAGCCACAGGGGCTACTCAAAAGACGGGCCATTACTTAATACAGCCCTCGGTGATTCACCACTCATAGCTCTACACACTTATGTAATTTGTTGGTCAGGCCCAAAGGTCAACAAGTGTCTAAAACATCAAGTGGGCTCAGATGGACCAAGAATAGCTACTGGCAGTGGATGCTGCAAGGTCTGACCAAATCAAATGACCAAAGCTGAAGATCAAAAAACAGGCAACTTCAGCAACTCAGCAATAAACGCTTACACATGTGTGTGTTTCATAACCAGACACAAAGTGTACTCGTAAGCCATTTACAATCTGTTCTGATCATTCACCATGTGCCAGCCAGTTCTGGACCTCTGGGTGCACAGCTTGTCTACAGGCTTGGGTAGACAGATTTAATAAGACACTGGGAAAAAACAAAAACAAAAAAAAACAAAACCTGAGGTCACCTTCTTGAAGAGGACAACGCTGTCCTCGGACACTTCAAACTTTGAGTAAACGGCGTCACTGGAGGTCATGGCGAAGGGAATGTCATCAGTGACTTCAGCTGCTTTTTCGTAGGCTTTGGCTCCTTCAGAGCTGGCATCCTACACACACATATATACAAGCCGATCTTGAGATAATACTCCGAGCAAAAGATTTTCAGTTATCACTTGATGCAACACTTCCATCTCAACATTTGTGGGAAAAGCTAGTATGATCTCTACATTTAAACAGGCACAAAGGAAACGTACATTTATTCTTTTGTAACTGTCTAGCGTTATGCAGGTCATTAAAAACTGGAGGAATAAAAGAGACTGACCTTAAAGAACCCAATGACTGCCACCTCATTATCAGCAATCAGAGATTCAGCCTCGGTGACCTCGGTCAGGGTGGCAACGGCAGGTCCTGTGCGCTTTTTCAGCCAGTTGACAATGTCGTCTGCTTGCCTGCCAGCTGTCAGAGAACAAAAGGAGAAAGACTCCAGTACATAAAAGACTACAATTTAGTTACAGAGTTTATAAGTCTAAGATTTGTCTGCTCAAGGTCTCAATCTCTGCATCTCCTACACTTCCCACCATAAGGACATGTTGATTTAGTCATGTTCTGCATTTCACCAACTCTTCCAAGACATTTTACTCATTTTGATTTTTGTGGCTTGTAAATTTCAGGATTGCCGACTCATTTTTGCCAGTGCAATCGTTTTCTCTACAGCCACCCCTCTTAACTTTAGCACATATGCTCCAGGGTCATTTTATATAATGCTAAATTAGACACATTTATCAGATCACTGCTTAAGTCCTTAGTGTGGCTGAGGGTTGCAGATGTTTATATGTGCAGTGCCTCTACTGTGGTCAAACTGAAGATGTGGGGCTACAGAAGTATTTGCATAACTTTGAAGTATTAAATATTTTTGTACTCTTGAAAGCGGAAAACATTTAAAAAAGGACAGACAAACCACAACTTACAGTTTCAGTTAACATTCATTTGTTTTCACTTGCAAATCCAAAACACCCCGTTACACCATGACACGTACTACTAAAATAAAGATGCCAAGTTTGTAGCAAAGATCAAAACATGTTTAGCCTTCTTTGGGGTGAGGCTGTTGCAATTAATCTGAACTTAAAAGACAAACTGTACTGCTGATGCAACACTGTACTAATCTGGCTGAAGAAGCTGTACAACATGCAGTGTTGGTGAGGCGCTATAAGGACTCAGGCAACATGCGAGACGTGAGAAAAAGCACTTTGAGAAGCTGTGTTTAACTCGGTAGTCATGTCCACAACAGCACTACTCTCCCCTTTCATTTCAAAAGGAGCCAAACCCAGGCCAGAGCAGAAGAGGCGACGTGAAGAACTGCACATATGTTGGCCTGGCGGTTTCAGCATGAGGAGTGTGCAGGGGAGGCCCAGACAACTTTCTGTCTCATGTCAGCATGCTGCTCACAGCTGATTGGCTCACCAGGCTGCCGTGCAGATCATATTACCAAAAAGAGGAGAGCCAGTAGGCTTGAATTGGGGATGTGTGATTCGATTCTTTTGCCATCTGAGAAAAGTGTCTTAACATTGTCTCTTGACATAATATTCAAAGTATGTTATAAAATCAGTTACTCAAGATTATATCAGCTTTGAGAGACACAGAAAACGGTCCTGCCTCCGAGTGAATTTAGTTCAAAGGTCTTAATAATGGGCTGAACACATTAGAAATCCACCTACATCAATAAACACCTACAGGATGAGTTTAACCTGACTTCATCACCATTTGCAACTGTAAAACTACCTGAAAAATATAGTTCTGTACTGAAGATGCATAAAATCCCTCACCAGAGTACTCTTTAGGAGACCCCTTCTCTCCTCCCTTGAAAAATTTGATGGTGGGGTATCCCCGGACACCGTACTCCTGAGCCAGTTCGGTCTCTTCTGTGGCATCAACTTTAGCCAGGCGGATGGCCGAACCCTCGGCTTTCAGCATACCAGCGGCTTTGGCGTACTCTGGAGCCAGGGCTTTGCAGTGACCGCACCATGGTGCATCTGGGGACCACATAGAGATTTACATTGTTCATTGTTGTTGCAATTAAACATGCACACAAACACACACAAGAGAGGATTAATTATATGGTTATGAAGTCAAAAATTCAAGTCACAAAATACCAAATATTTTCTTTAATAAGAGACGTGTGGAAAAGCTGTTTTGATTTTAACAAAATTGAGAAATTGAATCAATCATGAGTACTAAGAAAAACTCTGTCCTGTCAAATATTAAAGGTTAAATTAATGACTTTTTTAAAACAGAATTTGAACATGAAGGGAGTTATTTAAAATGAAGGAACAAGAATGTGTGTCAAATAGTGGTCTGAGCACCCATAAAATGCAGAACAATTTAAATGGATCTTGTACTTTGGGTGTCCAAGTGATTAAGGGCTGTGGGAAATGACACGTCAAAGGAAGTTATCCCTGATTACATCATTTTACAATTCTTGCATACTTCCAGAACAACGTCCAGCCAACATCAGCCTACATGCAGATGAACTTTACTGAAGTACACGTCAACCTAGCTGCACAGACTGGCCGAGATCCCGCCCCACTGAGGACAGTGTAGCAGACCACAAGGCCTTCGTTCCCTCCCACCCTGAGATGATTGGACAAACTAAGCCCTCAGGCATTTGATTGGTCCAAATACCTGTCATTTAATTCACAGATAAATCAAGGAGTATGACCAAAGTGTAGCGGGATGGGCCTGGAAACTAAAGCTGTGGCCCGTTAAACTCGGTACAAACAACAACTTTAATAAAAAGAAAATCAAGTTAATTCAAATGAAGAAAAAAATGAGATAAAATGTAAGGAGACAACATAAAATAACTGATAGCTGCTATATGAAACCACAGCAGCTAATCGAAACTATTGCAATGACTTTCACTAATAATATTGACTGGCTACCGCAATTTTCAAAACATTAATGACTTCTTCCCAAAAACGTCACGGAAACGAGTGTCTTAAAAAAACCCAGGAGGAACAATTAACGTAAATCTCGAATAAAGCTAAAGATGCAGCTAAGCAACTACATTTGGTAGCGAAACAATCACAACGTGAACATAATATGTAAGCGCTCTAGATACTTGGTACTAATATATTTTACAAAAAAAAAATGTCCAAGCAAAGAGAAACAGGCTCACACAGGATTGCTTGTTTTTAAAAAATGAAAATATCGCGTAAACCATAAAGGAAGCGAGTGCAGAATTGCAGCTAGTTAGCAGCTACAAGCAGCAACTTGTTCAAGAGTCAAAGTTTAACGTCAAACACGTACACCGGTTTAATTTAGGCAGTTAGCTCTGCAGCCGCCGTGCATGTGGAAAGAAACCGGCCTTAGCAGCTTGTGTTACTTACAAAATTCAACCAAAATGTTGGGATGAGCTTCAAGAGCCTCGTCGAAGTTACTTTTCTTGAGCACCAGGACATCTTCTTCTTCGGCGATCTCAGCCCTGCTGATCACAGCCAGAGTGCACAACAGCCACAACTTCAACATAGTCACCGTCGAGTATCGTTCTTGACAGGGAAACAAAAGCCGCGGACACGATCGGATGCGAATTAGTTCTGAAATTCGTCCCGGTTAGTGGTGTTTTTCTTTGTTTAGGGTTGGGAGAGTAGCAAGTATTTTGTGTCTACCGCTACTAACGTGGCAGTGCACGCAGAACCAGAGGGGTCAGCTGCAGTGCGCATGCGCCTTTATGAGAGCGAAAGCAGTTCGTGTTGAAATGTGACTGGACCGCGGCAGGCTGCACCTGGAAGTGAAAGAGACGCGCTCCCGGCACTCTGCTGGCGTGTCTGCTCCACGGAGATGCACAACATCCCTACCTGAAAGCCGAAAACCTGCAGGGAAAATGTTAATGTTAAATAATATACCACCTTTAACTGTTGTGTGTCCAAGAATTAATATACAACCTTTTTTTTGAGGGGGGCTTTCTGAATAAAGTTGGCTAGTTATATTTTCTAGCTTTGGGAATTGGGTTGAGTGTACTTAAAGTTTAACTGATGCAACTATTGCAAGAGTGTGGAAACTGGGGAATTTTACATTTTCCAAAGACAGAACAGTGAGTAACAGTTAAATCTCACACATTTTTTCAAACACTTCTTCTTGGACAACTGTAATCCTTTTTTTCAGGAAACCCCCAGTTGATCCAAAATGCTGTACCCAGAGCTTAGAAATGATAACTAGCAGGAATGTTCATAGATCTTAATTTTTAGCTTCTTGATTCCCTGTAAAATCCATAATGACATTTAAATTTCTTTTTTTATTGTGTGGAAAGATCTTAATAACCAATCTTCATCATATCTTGAAGAGCTCATTGTTCCATATTTTCCAAGCTGAGCATTTGCTCTTAGACTGTAGGTTTGCTTGTGGTTCCTCGAGTTTCTAGAAACAGAACCATCAGTTGTCGGGCCCCACTCATGTGGAATCAGATGCCACTGTGTGTTCAAGAAGCAGACACTCTCTCTACTTCTTGTTTTTGTAAAGCTTGTAGTTAGTTAGCGTTGGCCCAGGTACCCTGAAACATCCCTTCGTTATTCTGCTGTTTTCCTTAACTGCTGGGGGACCTCCCATGAGACACATTTCCTCTTTGTTCTCTTTTATTACAACTCTTTTTATGACATTATTCTTGTCAATGCCCTTTCTTCCTCCTTCCCAGTAGGTGTCCCTGATCTGTCACTGTTCTTCTTCTTCTCTCCTGTTTGTTGTCCTCCAAACGTCCAACAAGCCTTGTTAAAGAGTTTTTCCTTTCCACAGTTGCCTGGTGCTTGCTCATAATGAGGAATAGTAACAAAGACAAGTCTTGGAGAAATCAGATGTTTTCCTTCGCTATGCAATTATTTGTTGTTGTTTTTTTTTAATTGTCTTGTAATAATTGAACTAATTTGAATAAGCTGAATTGTATTCTTGAAGTATATTTATGTAAATATAGAATGAAAATTTTTTTTTTTTTGTGATTTGTAGTAACTGACGTTTTACTCAGAAAAGAGAGAACATGTGGTTTTACATGAAGGTTTTATTGTTAGAACGTGGAGCTCATAAGAGGAAGTTTTAAGGCACACAGCGAGTAAAAACGCCACACGTTGAGTTACAAGGAAGTAGGCTTCAGCATTCATGTGGCATGTGACAAATGTAGTCTAATTAGAAGAAAAAACAAACCTTGAGTTTTTTTTTTTAATGGTGCAATCTTTGTCTGACTAATCGGAAAATGTTTGTGCTCACGTCAAGTACATCTTCAGACCTTTAAAGTACATTAGTGTGTTATGTATGTTGGTCAGTAAACCTTTGAAGCCATTATACAGAGAGAGTCAGGAAATTATCCAGAAATTCTGTTAGGCTTGTTTGACTGCCACAAGATAGGGAGAAAGAAAAAAAAAAAACAAAGGGTGCAGCTGGGTCTGCTGCAACTGTCAAGCAAAAGAGAAGCAGTTAAGGGGGAGGAAAAACAAATGCATACAGATAAAATCCATCATTGATTCGTTGTCAGCCTAATGAAAACATGTTGGAAATGATGAATTAAATGGTGGTGTAACCTGGTGAGACGTTACCTAAGAGTAAATGATATAACATACAGTTCAGTGGTAAAATAAAGGACCATGATTTCAGGAATGTACAGACATGTTCATGTGATCCGTAGGTGACTTGAACTCCTTATACATTAGAACAAACTGTAAAAGTTCATGTAAGTAACTAATTAGAACCAGTATATTTAAAAATAGCTTCCAAATCTTGTACAAGACGGATTTGGATGACTAGTTTGTTACAGTAAATACCTCTGGAGATGGTCAGCTACACTGTTTCCATGCCCGCATGAGTGTTAGATATGAAAAACTGTGGTGATACATAGAGATATCATTGTGCCTCATTATCTCTCTTCAGTATTTGACAGCAGACAGTGACCTCGTGACACAAACCCAAATCTAACTGAAACTGATCTAGAAAATTTACACTGCAACTCCAGGAGATTTTAATGAAACCAAACACAGTTCAAAAGACTAAGAGACAGGTTTATATTCCCCACTCTTTATTAATATTTCAAAAGAAAATTTACTTTTAATGATATACATCACTCGACCCTTGGTACAGACCATAGTTATGTCCCTCCTGCATTACTGCAATATCCTCCTAGCTGGACTAGCAGCTTTCTTGACCTCAACAAAAAGTCCAGAACGCTGTGACACACCTGGTCTTTAATCAACTCAAAGTGGCACATGTACCACCTCCACACCTGTTTTCCACACCACAGGGTGAGTTCGGAGTCCTCGCCTGTATATCTAAACTTGATTTTAAGGGATTTTTACAGTAGGCATGTTTTTGTGCCCCTTCCAGAGTGTTGCACTCATCACAAGAACATCGAGGGTCCTTGTCCTCTCTTCATGCAAGGAGACCTCAGTCGGGATTGTTCTCCGTTATAGTTCCCCACTGGTTGAGCAAACTACCAGTTACTATACGAGCAGGATTGTCCCAGACACTCTTCAAAACTCTTCTCTTCCAAGAGCACCTTCTACACTGAACATTGTCATCTCTCTGATCTTTTAACCCTCATCTACACGCTCTCTTAACTGTTCTTACTTTGTGATTTACTCTAGCTTGATTATTTTCCTCTATTATGAGTCACTTTGGACAAAAGCATCTGCTAAACACAATTCAATGTAATATTTGAAGTAGAACGATTTATGGGCTGGTCAACTACTTTTAATATTTGGAAGTGAGGTGCCCAGCAAGATTTAGAGATGGCCGAGTTCTGAATGAGGTATTGGGCTGTGGTCGGAACACTAGCCATGGGGTTCGGAGCCACATCACAACCCCACTGGAGGTTGCAGCAGCAGAGAGCATGAACAAGATGGGAAGGTGGGCTGGAGAGTAAGATCTCTTGGACTGAGATCTGGCAGGCAGAACTTCAGCAAGTCAAGTTCTTGGTCCAGGCGGTGTACTGTTTGCTCCATAGCCTATCAAACCTCCCGATCTGGGGCAGGACTAACTCACAAGTACGTCATTGTGTGCTGTGAGGGGTTCTTTCTAGAACTCCCCACCTCTAGAAAGGCCACTACCCTTGGCAGCACAACCAGGTGCTGAAGCCATCGTAGACTTTCAGAATAAAAGCACAAGAGCTCCTCAAATCAGAGTTTTTCTTTGGATTTTGTTTTAATTGTGTGTACTAGAAATAATTGCAGTCAAACGTCACAGTTGTGCACAAGGATGGCTGCTCTCGATGTGTTTGAAGGCCTTTTTAATCTGATTTTAAGAAAAGAACAAGTACTTAAATATTCAGATTCAAAAATTGTTTGTGTGAGATGGTAAATGGCTCCCGTGTCACTTCAGCTTTTCAGAAACTGTCAACTGTCAAATACGGTCTATTTAGTCTTCCTGCTGATCATCTCCATGCAGCGCTTGTTGATCTATTAGTTATGTGTTTATCAGTTGCACGTAAAGTGATGGTTGCTGTTATCCCTGATGAAAGCATCTTTACTCTAAGTCTCAGTGTGCACTGATGTGGTTCGTAGCTTGTTTTGCATCTTGTTCTTGCACTGGTCCTCCCCTCCCCCCTTCTTTTTAATCTCATTAGGAGCCATTGCTATAAATTTAAAGTATATTGGGTTAGTTGTTTTTTTTTTCTTTCAGCAGATTTAATCCTGTTTGTGATTCCACAGCTGAGACGATCAAATAAAGACTTTTCCTTTTTCTTTTATTTTACTGATGAGTGTTTTAAGTTACCTTTTGGAAACATGTTGCTGCTTTCTTGCTTTTGCTTTTATTGTCATTTTTATTTAGCTGTTGTGTGAACAGTGTTTCTATTTTCAAATAGCTTAGCTGGCTATGGGAGCGTCTACATCCATTCACATCTAAAAATGGAAGTGAAAATCAGGCATGCTGACCAGGTAAACAACATATGGTTGACAGAAAAACCTCTAAATAATTAATAAGAGGGACAGATGGGACTGGGATTCATGTCCCAGGTTATAAACCTGAAACACGCCACCAAGACAGACAGAACTGAAAATGCCTTTGAGGTGAGATGGGCTACACGTTTCTCAAGCTTTTTCGGGGCAGGTTCATGGATTAAGTGTAAAAGTGACTGAGATTTATAAAAGAAAACCACGGATAACTGAGGCTTTAAAAATGCAGTAGAAAGAAAGTGGGCGTATACAGTTTCACTCTTGAATGCGTGCACATTTTATTTTTAGCACTTATGTTGGGAATAGTGAAGAATAATGAAGAAATGAAACACGCGTCCACATTCTGCAGTATTTCCTGCTGTGTTCTTAGTTATTAACTGCTGCTTCAGAGCATGTATCGGGTAAGATTAGAAAATCTCTGCCCTCAGTTCATCCTGTTGCTGTTAATGTAGAAACAGTGGAAAGCTGATGCTCAAAGACAGAATTGAGGTTGTAAAGAATAACAATAACTTTATATTTATGCCTCATGTGTTCAGATGGGATTTATTTAGTATACGGTGTGGTGTGACACTTTAAATGATCACAATTAAGGTCTAAATGCTAACAAAACTAAAGTTCATTTGTCTTATTTCATGCAGATTGGCTATAGGATGAGATTCAGGATCAAATGTTTTTATTTTTTCAGTTTCCTTACAACCAGTTTTTTTCTGACTGTTGGAGCAATGTTGGAATATTTTGGTATTTATTCTAGTTCCCTTCATCCCTTCCTCTTTCTCTCACTTTGAAGCCATTATAAATGCTGATGTGATGGATGGTTTTTGTATCTATGTGCGTACTGATCAGTCAACATTGTAATTCCATGTTTGCTCAGCCAATGTACATAAGGTGTTCAGGAAGTTGGTGCCTTTAAACTGGATTATGCCAGTGTGTTAAAGAAAACAGATTTGGTGTGTGTGTGTGTGTGTGTGTGTGTGTGTGTGTGTGTGGGGGGGGTACGGAAGTAGGGTTTAGTTAGTTGGTGTAGTTGTGAGTTAGTTCTGTACAGAGCAAC
>JAOWBL010000001.1:1858915-1876304 GCA_028564865.1 Zenarchopterus dispar
CTCCATTCACAGCCATTTCCACTGGTACGAAACGTACCGAACCCATTGCATCAGACTGAGGGTGGGCCTTTGTGGTCCGACTCATAAAGAAGTGAACTAAAACAGCCAAGGTAGCGACAGAATTGTCATTAAAACTTTGGATCAATAAGTTTTTACTGCAAAACTGTACTTTTACTTCTACTTCATGTTTTTTGGATGTTTTTTTGTTACTCTGCTGACTTCACATGTTTCGGTCTATGATTGGATGATGGTAGGATGACATCCAGAGAGAGTTTCATCTTCGTTGGTACCGCCTTCTGGAAATAAACATCAAATCAAGGGTACTAGAGGAATTTTTTTTGTTAAAGAGCAGAAGAATTTAGATAGTTTGCCAGGGCTAAAAAAAGAGGGAAAAAGTCCTCTTTTTTTTAAGCAGATTGATCCAAGAATCCCTTCAGATTCTAACTTTAATTCACGTAAGATTTTAAATAAATGGCTTTTAGTTTAGCGTGTGTTTGGCTTATCCTCCAAGCTCCATGTCAACATTCATATAACATCTATGTTGTAAATAAGCCACAAGACAGAAGAGAGTCCATCAAGATTTACAAGTGGAATGTAGAATATATTTCTTATGTTTAGTGTGTGTGTGTGTGTGTGTGTGTGTGTGTGTGTGTGTGTGTGTGTGTGTGTGGGTGGGGGGTGGAGGGGGGGGGATCCAAGCAGAATAATGCCGAAGTTTAAGGTTAGTTTCAAAACTTTGGAAAATATCTGATTCTGACATATTCCTTCTTAAAATTCTTCTGTTATTTTCATTTACTTCTTGCTTCTTTATTAAAATAAAATATGTTACAAAGTATCTTTAATTTGTGAATTTTCTTTTACTATGAGTCTAAAAATGAAAATGTGAATTACGATGTATAACTTAGTCACAGAAGCATCACCTGGCAGTGAGGACAGACTTCTAACTACAGAAGTAGATTCTTCTTTTTCAGATTGTTTTCTTATAAAAGCGTGCATCCTCCACTTGTTCAAATGTTACTTCAAGCACACATCTGAGGGGGGAGAATTAAGGAAAAGTACTGAGTGAAAATAAACATAGCAAAGCCTCTCAAATATCACTTTTACTTCCATCCTAGACCTGCTCATCGCTGCCCGGCTTGGATCGTTGACCCCCACAGCTGAGGTGGACTGACTCAAATGTTCCATCATCCAGCTCCAGAGATCAGCGAGGCGTGTGAACGCTACAAACCAACATGTTCTTAACACTTTCCACCTCTACTTTTCCGCCACGGCAGACACCAGCGATCGCAGCGCTCTGATAACATCCAGAACTGTTTCCACTGGCTGAACAAGTGTCTGTTGGCTCTTTCCACAGTTTTCAACCAGTTTAAACACGTTCAAAACACAATTAACTGAAAGTAAATGGTAACACCTACAGGACACATGTACATTTCTCCGTATTAATTTCCATTTTAGAAACTCTTCTTCACCACCAGTGAAATGTGTGCGAGCTAACTCAGTGAACCGCTTCCCAGATAAATCTAGTCCTAATAACAGTGACTGATCTTAAAATGTACTTACAGTTCTGTGCGTTCGCCACGCTCCCTGAGTGGAAGACTTGAGAGAAGCAAATAAAGAAGTGGGTTAGTGTCAAATCAACCATTTCCTCCATATAACTGCGAACCTCTGATGAAGGAGACAGGTGAGGGTCTTACAGCTGCACAGGACTGTGGAGGTGAGGAGCAGCAGGAGGCCCATGTTGTCCGAGGAACACCGAAACTCCTGCTCCTGCTGGCCGGCTGGTCCTAGAGGTCAACAAACGTGATTTGGCTGCCTGGTGGGCGTCGTTTGTGTGTGGATGTATGTTTGCGCGGCGGATCTGGCTCTGGGGGGCGGGAGCACAATCTGAGGTGGTGCTTTACCTCGGTCACTCAGTGGTGAGCCAGCGGCGACGGTTATCACCCCAAGCAGCCATCAGCTTGGCTTAATTTGACAGGAAGTGAGTGTTGTTTCCTCAGGATGTTCATACCGCCGACTCTTTGGTGCTGTGGAATGTTCTCTTCAAGCCCACTCTACATACAGTGTGTGTGTGTGTAATAGTAGTCACAGTAATGCTGAATCGCTTGGACTTCAGTGGTCAGGCCTTCGACCCCTGACCTCTGCTGGCAGGGTCTGTGCAAGTAACGAGAAAGATATTCTTTGTTTTGGAAAGTACTTATCTGAAGGAAAGATACGGGTTTGGATCAGCGATAAAACACAGGTTTAAATGACAGACGCTTATGTAACTCTGAGCCTGGCTTTCACCAGAGACAAAGGTGGAAATCAGTGACAGGTGTGAACAGTTTCCATTTTGACAAACCCAGCAAACTGGATCAGTGACTTGGTTCAGTCTGAGAGGATAAAAGGAGCTTTCACTGAATAGAATTCTAAGAATGGGACACTGTTTACAATGAAAAATAAAATGTAAATAAAAGTAATAAAAATAAAATAAATAATAAAATAAATAAAAATTAGAATCAAATAGGCAAAATTAAATGCTGAGCGTTAAACATTTTACCTTTTTTTTAATTAAGAATATTAGCTTATTTTGAATTTTAAAAAGGTTGCAGTGATATAATGTTTACCTCAGTGTAGCATCCAGTGTTCTTTTACCAACAGTCCATACTCTATATGTCTGCAAAATAGACTATCTGGTGGAATTTGTAAGAGAGCAATGTTGTGTTATTCTCATTTCATATAAGAAGTTCAATTCAAGCTTTCAAGCTTTTTATATAGCACCAAATCATGACAAATACCAGTCAGAAATACAGCTGAACCCATTCTAAATTTGTCCAATTATTAAAAAGCCAATAAAATAATAATAATAATGACTACTTTATAAAGGAAACAAAATAGAATGCATCAAAACTTTTCATGGATACAATCCAACATCCTGAGCAAGCTGCGGGCGACTGTGGAAAGAAAAATCCCCCCTTTAACAGGATTAAAGTGAGCTGCTCAACAGTCCTGGATCATAGTTTGTTTCACAAGGTGCCAAATGTTTTCAATAAATGAAAAGCCTGCAGTGTAGTTAGATGAGTTCAGCACCCAGACTCCTCAAATACAAAGTGCAAACTTCTCTTTAAATGCACAGCCTGCGCCAGCTGAGGTGGGGAAAGTATGGAGTTTGGCATCATCTTGCTGAGAAATGGTGGACGCATTCTTTACATGATGGCTTGCAGTTGTGGATGGTAATGTGAACTGTGCTTCCAGAGTGATTTCTAGAGGTGTTTAGTGGTTTCCATAACAGAATCCCGCTTGTTTTTAATGCAGAGCAGCTTGAGGCTCCTAAGATTGTGGGCAACCAATAAGGATTTTCAGCCTAATCCTGTGTATACAGAGATTTCTCCAGATTCTGAGAATCTTCTGATGCTTTTGTGTAATGTAGATGAGACATTCAAAGTTTTCACATTCTTACACTGAGGACTACTCTTCTTGTAATTTGCAGAGACATTTTGTTGTAGACTGGTGAAACTCTGCCCATATTTACATCTGGGAGACTCTGCCTCTCAAAGAACCAGTCATCCCTCTGACCTGATTAACCCAATTAGATGCAAAATGTTGCCAAAGGTGTTTCTTTTCAGTACTTTTAAAACTTACTTCTCCACCCTTCAGTTGCTCATGTTCCAGCCTTTTTGAGATGTGGTGCTGTCACCAACATCAAAGTGAGTTCCTCTGGACGAGCCCATTTAAGAGCAAACTTCCCAACGCAGTCTGCTCTAAGCTGGAAATACAGGAAGTAGGTGAGGTCGGGTTGGCCAAACCCCAAGTGGTGGAACCTTGAGAGTCTCACCCCAACAGCAGACACTCTTTAGTTCTTAGTTCATCAGGTACCCTCTGGGTCCATGGCAAATCTGGCACAAATTAGGTGTCACCAATCACTTTACTATAACCCAGTGCAAGTTACTCTGTTTTGGGTTAGTAAAATTAATTAAATGTGTATTTCTGAAAGAGAAGAAGAGCACACATTTGTTTACTTTTATTAGGACAAGCAAAGACAGTTGAATTTGGTTGATGACCTCACTCATGCTCTGCAGCTCAATAGAAGAGGTGGAGCACGTGTGCAGGTCACCCTCTGGTTGTGACCACAGGGTCACAGACTACCGTGTGCTGTGGAAATCCAGAACTCTTCTTGGACAAGATTGGCGCCCTGTTCAATAAATGAGCAATCAGACCAGAACCAAAGAGGGTTCTCTTGTTATTTCCTCAAAGTGAAGGAAGGCACCACATCACTCTATCCTGATCAAGATCTGCCTGTTATTCAAACACAGGAAAATATACATTAATATGAGCACACACATTGCTCCATTTACCCAGGAGATGGGTTTGTATTGTTGAATATTTTAGAGGCATATTCTCACGTCGCCATTTATCCTCTGTCCCTTCCCTCCACCCATTTTCTATACCTGTTTAAGCTTGTACAGGGTTACGGGGGTCTGCTGGAGCCAATCCCAGCTCATTACAGGCAGAGGTAGTAGTACACCCTGGACAGGCCGCCCGTCTATTGACAAGGTTGGGCTTGTCCGGGCACAGCTGACAAGTTTGAGCTGTTGCTAGCCCCACACACTTAACACACCAAGTATAATGTGATGGAATTAGCAGCCTTGGTCGCTCTATGACCTCTGTCATGACTGCAGCGCAAATTCATATCTTTGTCCTTGTGTCTGTTGTCCGGCAAATCTATATCTGTCTGTGGTCTCGTGTTTCGCATAGACGCAAGATTATTAAGGTCTTGAATCTTATTTGTTCTCTATTATTTTGTCACTTCTGCATTGAAACTTGAGATGTACGTTCTGACCCTTTTGCATGCAAAAGATAATTAAATAATTCACTAGTTCGAGCCACATTGCCAACTCTTTATTTTAGAGAATTATTACATTATTTCAGTCTTACTCAGGTATTGTAGTCACCTAGTGGCTAAAATGTATTTATACAGAGGTATTAGATACTTTTTTCCCACAACATATAAGCTTACCTTTGGAGCTTGCTGTTGAGTCCTCCGGAGGTAATGCTGCTTCTTTATTAGATACAATCCTTATGAAGAGATCTTTGCACTTATAAAGGCAGCTGTCTGCAGCAGAGGTATTTTCAGACGTCACTCTGGTTGCACTGAGTCTTTGGCAATGAAGAAAAATGCATTCATTTGCACCCAGCTTCACATTTTGGCATCACCTCTTGAATGCTCTTTTAGAAAGATAAGGCCTTAACTGCAGTAGTCACCCCCTTTCAAGCCTGTACCTGTCCCAGTCACACCAGTACTAAGAGAGCAAGATAGTGTCGCCCCGTGCACTCACTCCTCCATTTTATCCTCGTTTTCCCTATATTATGCTGCATATTCTCATCTGAAGAGGGAAAGAAAGAGAAGAAACGAGAAGACCACCATTTTACTGATAAGATGTGGAAAGCTGGCAAAAGCGCACAAAAACAAATGTGGATAGAGGAAAAAGAAAAAGACTGTACAATGTAGGAGAAAACTTTGCAACTTTTGGAAGAAATGAGCGGGGGAGTGATGGAGAAGTTTCAGATTTCAGAGATGAGGACTGGATTGATGAGAAACTCTCCAAGAGTGAAGGGTCACTTCTGGGCCACCTCTGAAATGTGCCATGGTGTTTCTGGTGGGACCAAGCTCACTGAATGGTTTAGGACCAAAATATACCAGTCTTCTTGTTACCACATCAACTACCCAGACATCTCAGGTCCTCTGGTTTAGGGCTGCTCTGTGTCCCCAGAACCAGAACCAAATATGGAGTAGTAGTATTCAGTTTTTATGCTCCACAGACCTGGAACAAAGTTCCTGAAAACTGCAGGAATGCTGAAACCCTCAATTCCTTTAAATTAAGGTTAAAACTTATTTGTTTACAGCTGCCTTTGAATGATTAAAACTATTCATTTAAATGTAAACTGCTAATTTCAGTACTAAACTGTAACTCTAGCTAACGTCTAACGTTTATTATGCCACTGCACTGTAACTTAATCTTTTTCCTTTTCATGCTTTCACTACACAAAGCACATTGAATTACCTTGTTGCTGAAATGTGCAACACAAATAAACTGGCCCTGCCTTATTTCTGCTGTAAAGTTTAACGTTTTTGAGATTGATGCAGGTTTCGCTTTAAAATTGGGGAGGTGTCTGTGGATGAGTTTTATAACAGATGTTCACCGCTGCATCTCATTGATTTCATCTCCAACAGATACCAAGGTATTGATGTGTCTATAAAAATGTTTTAGCAATATAAAAATAACTGGTTTTTGTGTCTCAGTGGTAAAACTGAAGTGATTTGTAGCAACCACAACAAATTAAAATCCGCTAATCAGTGGATTAGTTGGTTTTATTAAATGAGAGGCAAATGTCTTATGAGAAGAAAACAAATGAAAAAAAACCACACACACACACACCTCAGAAACATGACATTTGATGTTGTATTTGGTTTATTTCACTGATTTCATCTCCGGTCTCATAAACCACAGTCGGCAAAGCAGTCTACAGACACAGAGACAAACATGATTGTTTTCATTTTTCCTTTCTTACTACTGTGATAAAGTCTTTTTCTTCAGATCTAAAAACTTAAAACTCAAAGTTGGATAACTGGTGAACCACCGATCGTTGAAGAGCTCGGGGACAGTGTAATGCTGAGGGGAGCGGGGTGGTGACGGCGTCCCAGTTCATGTTCAGTTCCCAGCGCTGCTTCTTCTGCAGGAAAAGCAGCGCTTGGGACGTGTGACGGAGAGAGTCGGGATGAGAGAAAGAGGGACGAGTCGCTGGGGAGGTGTCGGCGACCAAAGTGAGTAAGGCTGTCCACGCTTGGTTTTTTTTTTTTTTTCCCTCCACATCACTGAGGTAAAGGCAAACAAAACACTAAAAAATAAAATAATAAATTACGAGAACCAAAAGCAAAACTTTGCTTTAAAAAAAAGAAAAAAAAATTGAAAGAGAGAAGCAAGGAAGGCGAAGCTGCAGCCCCAAAGAAGAGGCACGTCGTCGGTGATACTGCACACCAGAAAAACCAACCTCAGAGCCCAAACCGCAGCACCGTGACACCCATCTCAACAACTTACATCTCTGGAAGGAAGCTGTGCCGGGTTTGGGACCGGCCTCAGCCGTCCGTCACGCTGACAGCTGAGAGGACAGAGGTCTGAGGAGGCGACGGAGATACCTGAGCGAGATCTACGGATTGGACTAAAACCTGACGCAGTCGGCGTGCCACTGACGAAGTGTTGAACAGGGAGCCACAGGTGAGTCGCTTTAACATGCAACGTCCACTTCACACCTCCAGCTCTGTAGCACATGATCAAAACAAACAACACGAGCAATAAAACAAAAAAAAAAAACAACAAAAAAACAGACTTCAACAAGGGTGTTGACAGCACTCAACTTCCATTTCTGTTTCCCAGAAGTCACAAAGAGCTGAACCCAACGGTTCTTGCTTTTTGGGCCGTTTTCAAGAGGACATGGACGTCCTGATCACATGAAGGAGAACGCTTCAGTTGATATCTTTCCCTTCACTGTTGGGGATAAAACACACCCATCGGGTGCTCTGACAACCAAACAAACACAATGACATTGGTGCAAATGGAAATGGGTGTGCTTGTATTGCTGTGCGTGGACACGTGTGCTCTCGACTCAAACTGAAGCATGAGGCAGGAACGTGAGCACTCTTATTGCTTTGTGAAGCACGCAGGCGGGCGGACTGGGTGCTTTTCTGTCACTGATCTACACCTAAGGGTCTGTGTCTTCCTGCAGGTGATGCAGGCTGTTTGCAGTCGAAACGAATGAACCTACAGATACACCCCTGTGAGCCACAGCAAAGGGGCGCCTGCATGAGCGATCATGATTATGTTTGGCACGCTAAGGTGAGGGAAGCGAGGACGAGGTCGGCAGCACAGGAGCAGGGCGTCCGAGGCTGTGAGGATCTGCTGTGGGGCACATCTGTACTATAAGAAGACACCCGGGGCAACACAAAGCCTCATCACATCTGCATCAGACTACAGTCAGCACTATCCACCTACTCCAGGTCTCTCCTTGAAAATATTGTGGCAGCAGGGGCAGAAAACTTGCAAACTCAGCATCCTTTGGCTGTGAGTGGGTCATTAAAATTAAATTACAAAGAACCGGTGTCCAGCGTGAGGCGAGTCCGTGTTTCCTGCACTAGTGAGTGTGGTTCAGCAGTGTGTGAGCCATCTCTGAACACAGTCCATTCAGGTAGTGACGGTCGCCGTGGGGTAAAGAGGAGATCGCTGGGTACCACTTCTTCTAAACACAACCTCTTTTTCTCCTATTTGAACACACACACTCCTCACCACAGCCAAGTCTACAATCATTAGCTTCATAATAAGAATATGAATAAACAATTATAATGATATTAATATATATATGTATATATACATATAGAGTCGTCTGTAGCATGAGATTTTGTCAGCAGCCATCACTGGAACATTCAAGGTGGCAAATTGCATTATGTACAAGAAAAACATCATTTACATCCTGGTGCTCAAGGCTCAGGGTCAGAAGTCAGGTGTCTTGGTGGGGAGGGGAGTGGGGGTCGAGGATGCTGGTGTGTTATCTCAGCCGCTTCTCTGCTGAATAGATGGACATGTAGTAGTCGTTGCTGCCGACAGCCAAGTGGGGCTGGATGAAGGAAACACAGAGGAAAGGGAGTTAGAACTCAAACCTGACTGTAGTGGAAAAGTGCTTCCGCTCAGGAACGCTTCCCAAAACCACAGACGACAAAGGCAGTAGGAGCAGGCGCTCTTCAAACATCAGTGCTGAAAGGTACATGCAAGAGCAACACGTGCCCCCGTCCAGATGGGGTGTTTTTCAGGTAAACCATGTACTACATCTATTTCAAAAACCTGATTTTGTTTTAGAAAAGTCCAGGTGCTGAAATGGCTGCCTGCAGTCCAGAACCTTTCACCAACTGGAAACACACTTACACATCATGACACAATAAATTTAAAAAAATAAAATACCGTATTTCTCCTAAGTAACACACCGGTGCGCGTCTCAAATTACCGACAGGGCGCGTCTATTTAAGACCAAATTTTGCAAATGATTCAGTTTTAAATAAGGCTTTAAAATAATAAGATGTCACTAAAAAGGTCAAACATACATTAATTATAAATAAAAAAATATGACAAAAATCGGTCTCTAGTTGGTTGTTAAACACGGTAATCGATCGCGGCAGTCTCGTTTCAACACGCACGTGCACGCGGCAGTATTGCTAATGTTTATGCATATGTACATGCGACGAGATGCATTCATCTGTGACCTCGGCATAGTGGTTTAGACAGCGTCAACACTTATCTCCGTGTATCGGCCCCTCTCCGCAAAATAAACAAAGCGGTGCTAAGTTACCTTTTCACTTCCGCGGTAAATTTAAATGTCGAATCGACTGAATACTGCATGAAATCTGCAAAGATTAGCGGAAAGTAAGTGTCTGTCCTGGCAGCCCTCGACTCATAATCGTAACTGCAATCAGTTTTTGCCTTATGTGGCTGAAAAATAATAGCGCTGTGCCCTAGCCCTAGCGCTGTGGGTGGGGGTGCGTCTATAAGAGCGGGAGCTTTAATAAGGAGAAATACAGTACACTTAAAACTAAATACATGACAATAAAGACTATACCAAACATTTATCACATCCGAAGCTTCAGCAACTCAACTTTCACACAAGTATTTACCATTTTCAAAGAAGTGATGCTACATATAAGCATCTCCATGCTCCAATTTCCAAGAAATTGAAATGAATGAAAGGAAAATGTGTTTTCTTTCAGTTTTACAGTGTTTTTTTGGGAATTGAGGCTGTATATCATCAGTCGGTGCCAGAGATTCTCCAGGAGATGAAGAACTAGTGTCTCTGGAGACAACAGCGGAGACCAGGAAGTGACTGTTTAACAAACAAAAATAGGTGGCGAAAAGAGGAAAGACAGCTGGCAGCTCATAAAGATGGCAGAGTCAGGGTGGGGTGGGTTAGGAGGAGCAGAAGATTGCATCAAAGTAAGGAAGTGCACTCCCTGAGCGAGCGCTTCCTCAAGAGAGTCATTCCAGATGAGAGGGAACGCTGCGGAGAGCCGGAGGGAGAGCCTGGATTCACGCAGCAGATTAGCGGGAGCAGGGGAGGTCCCGGCTCGGTCGTCTCGGGGCGGGCGCGTGATGTTCAAAGGACTAAATGACACCAGATTACTGATGATCTGCTCCAGTTTAGCATCAAGGGATGTTTTAACAAAGGCGAGAGCAGATGTCGTCATTAACAGGCTTGCAGACAAGAACAAAGATGCTTCTGCTGGTTTGACTGAAGTTAAACGTGACGCCGTCAGTCAGCTGCTTCGAGAGTTTCTGCACTTGTTTAATGTCACTTTCTAATTTGCTTTGCTGGGAATGGAAAAAACTATCCTTTCATAGCATATGCTGAGCCACGACCACCAGTATTTTAAGAAGCGTTTACAATTATAATCTGAGATTTTACAGTCTGTGAACTGGTGACGCAGCTGGACATGAACGGAACTGCAAACAACAGTTCAGACCAGTATTTAGCTAACCGCCCGACTCCGGACCACGCTGAGCCCGACCAGCAGCATGGGGACAGGAAAATCATACAAATCTGTTTAGCGCGATAACATTATTAATGTTTTACAGCCCAGTTTGCAAGGGCATTGTTTTGTTTTAAACTCAGTAATCAATATTTTTGAAACTCCTCCTCCAGTCGAGCCCTGTGGAGGACTCTGAGCAAAGACCAAGGGAACAAGTCCGAGTTGGACAGCCGTGATCTGCAATCTCTCAGGCGGTACGGTATCAGTAAGGATCATCCATCAATAGCTGATCTTCCCACATGGATCAGGGACAACTTTGGAAACCTTTTGTCAAGTCCTTCAATCTTGAACTGTCACATAAAGCTTTACGATGCAAAGATGTTGACCTGGAGGTCCTGTTGACGTCTCTGGACTCTGAGATGGACCATGAGGCGGGGAAAATGTTTGTTTCTGAAGAAATGATCACTGTTATCGACACTACTGTCATCGACAAGTCTGAACGCCAGGCTCTGCGATGTTTAAAGATGAACAGGCGCCTTGGAAACGGTCATTTACACTTCTGTGATGGCAGCATCAATGCTGAAAAGCTTCAGATCAACATCTGTAACCTTCATCAACAAGACAATGCAAAACTGCGCCGAGCAGACAAAGACATGGATGAAGACGAGTGGTGCAGGTCCTGGCCTGCCGGAGTTGTAGGAAAAGTCTCGGGTTCAAAATAAAAGTGGAGCCAAACTCCGACTTCTTATCTGCGTTTCCCAACTGTCCTAACTTTTTCTGATCCGTAGTTCCTCACTGATCAATAAACCGCCGCTGTGTGTTCAAGTGTCTGTTCCTTTGTTCTGAACTGCTGGATTGCAGCAGTTTTTTTTTTTTAAAGGGTTATTGTAAAGGATATGCACACGGGGACTCGTGACAAGTTTGAGTTATGGCCCACAAAAACCAAAACAATAAAAATAAACAAAGCTGGAGAATTCACAGGAACCGAGGCCGCTGCAGTTGATGATTCTGTCTCAGTTCATCACCAGAAAACCGGAACACCTGACGAATGACAGCTAAACAAAAAAACACTTCATACAGCTTTAAATCAAACACTCATTTGCTATCTACACTGGAAAAACCCAATTAGAAAATAAAAAAGCTTTGTTTCAAGAAAACAACAAGAATATTTTGATAGTTTTACGAATTGAATTTTAAGAATGAATTCTAGTTGAGAAATATTTCTTACCCTGTTGGCAAAGATAACTGTGCTTCAGATGAGACAATTTTGACCAGATTTAGGAACTATTACTTCTAGAGGGACTGTTTTTGCAGTGCAAACACTATACCAAAGGACACAGATTTGATATTTTTCCTCCGCTACATTTACACGTTTATCAGGTGTACCGGCACCACCTAACACACCTGTACTAGGTGTACTTCACAGAGTGGCAGGTGAGTGTATTTGTCAACTATAAAGAAGTTATTTCGTAACATCTACAGTATCTTTGAGACTTCATAACAACAAACACTAAAGAATACAGTCCTTCATAAACTATGGATGTAAAGGTTTAGGATATTATATGTCATTATGGTTCTTGTTTTACCCAGTAAGGATGGAAGGCTAAACAGCTGATGGCGCCGATTCTTTGTCCCATGAAGCCATCGTAGTACTTTATGTTGCTGATCACGTCACCGTTGGCGTTGTAGACTGCAATGAACTGGTTCATTGATCCACTGGAGAAGCAGACATGGAAAGAGAGAGAGAGAGAGATGGAGAGAGGTTACTGTTTAACGGGATCTCAAGTATGCTAATGTACTAAAGTGCGCACCAACTCTTTTAACCATTTGTTTCTTTTTGAATGCAAAACACGCGCACACACACACACACACACATATATATATATATATATACACATACATACATATATATATATATATATGCACATGTACATATGTACATATATACATGTACACACACACACATATATATATATATTTACAGTAGGAGTCAATATTAGTGCATATTCAACCTCCGATAAACATATTTGTGCATGTTTCCATTATTAGTGATTCAACAAGTAACATCATGTGGGCAATACTAGGTATCATTTAATGTCTCAAGAGGATTTAAGCAGGTAGGTCACAGCCAGGTGCTGCTCATCACTAAACTTGAGTGAACTGATCATCAACAGGTGTGCAGATTGTGATAAAAACAGATCATTTCTTTGTTTACTAATCTTTAACATTCAGACATGTGTTAACACAATGCCAGAAGGGAAAGACATAAGAAATGCTCCTATAAAAGGAAGCCTTGTGCACATATAGACAAAAAAGCAACATTATTAAAAAACTATTCAAAAAAATGTTGGAAATATTTTAAATACAATCTACAGTCAGAAAGATTATTCATAGATGGAAAGCATTTAAGGCAGATAGAAATCTTCCCAACAAATTTAACTCAAGACCATACAATGGCCAGAGAAGTAAGAACAACAAGAAAGTTGGATGAAAGTGGGTCAAATCCACAGTGATGATGAGCTGAAGCAAAAGAGCAAACTGATGCCAGAATGAGTGAAAAATAAAAGAATCAAGGTTATGGAGAGGCCTCATCAGCGTCCAGACCTCGGCCCAGCAGAAATAACCTGGGCCATCAACAAACTCACCAGGCGAAGAGGTTGGCCTGCGGGTGGATGTCCAGCGCCGTCAATCCCTTTACGGTCTGCAGCACATTGACGGAGTCCGGCGTCCGAGGCTCGAAGAACCGAACGTCTCCGTTAACACTGATGGGAAGCGTGGCAGTCAGTACAGGTGAGAAGAGCCATCGCGACGTGTGAGCGTTAGCAGGAAGGGAGAGCGTACCTGACGCTGATGATGTGGCCGTCCGTCTCCTTCTGGAGATGAGCTTTAACCACCCAGGCTCCGTGCTCCCTGTACGTCATCACGCGACTGCAGAGGCAAAAACAAGGTCAGATTCAGCTCTGAGTCCTCAAAACCACCCGATAGGGAAACAGAACCATGACCAGAAAGGCTCGATGGACAAACAGTGAACCGTCCTTGTTTCTCCTCCTGAGACACTTTTGTCCTCCGAGACACAAGCACACTCCGTTCTTCAGACCGAAGCATTTCTTATTGACTTCAGTCAGCATCAGAGATGAAGCCGCTTTCATCTCTCAGTGAGCAAAGTTTAACGTGATGAACTTCTGATGCTGTCCTCAGCCAACACTCCTGTAAAACCCACTGTGAAATTTAACTTCAGGGTTTTTTTTTAAGTCAAAATTGTTTTGTTCAGCAAACAAAAACACTACATTACAGTATTTCAGAATGATCAGTTATGTATTCAGCAGGAAAAAGGTTGTTTTTATATGCAGCTAGAAATGACCAGTCTCTGCACTTTGCCTTTATTATTGATTCCTGTTCTCTTCCAAAGCGATTTCAATCATGCCATCAATCCAGTCCTTTATTTGTGAAATTGTGGGAAATTTCTAACGCAGTAGAATCTCTGCAGCAGCCCCAGCGAAATAAATCCCAAAGTCTTTACAAATCACAAGTGACATGCATTTATTCATCTTTGAGCAGGGTTAACCAGGCATTCTTTCAAAGACTCCGAATTTTACACCAGAACGAATAAACACAAGGACATTCCCAAATCATATGGACACAGGTCCACTTCCTGTCATTACATTTCCAGCTGGAAACACCCTCTGTGGCCTCAGAAGTGTGTAATAGTGTCTGTGTAGTATTATTATGTCTTTATCTACGCTGGAATGCAGGCCAGACCACCCATCCCTGTTAACAGAAATCACTAAATTCTTGTCTGCTATATCGTGTTCAGATTATTAGACAGATTAAACAGAAGCCGTCTGGTGGAGAAACTGTAGATAAACATACATACGCCTAATTTTCAGATATTTCCAAAAATCTTTGTAGGTCTCAATATCATATTTCTCCTTCATCTGAGCAGAAGACTTTCACATGCTGATCAACACCACTGATCTACCAAAACAGGTTTCTGAATTCTTCTGCTATGATACATCTGACTGTCTGTAATCTAACATCCTTTTTGAATTTGTGAATTTTGTTCTGAGCATATCTTTGGCTTAGACTGAGGTCACTGGATTTGAGTTCAGTTTCACTCCAGGTCGCTGTGAAGGAATACCGATGGAATGGAGAGGCCAGTCTCGATTTTGTCTTGATGTAGTTGAAGTCTGGAACCGTCTCATCCCAACATCTGGCCATGTCAAATGAACCTTTGAACATCTGGTTCTATCCTCTTTGAAGCACACAGTTGACTCATTTTAATCCGGGGCCTCTTTCCCCTCCACATAATTTCAGATTTTCAGAGATCTTCAGATCTCGCAAGGACACAGTCTGGAATATTATTCTGATTTTTTCAGTATGGATGGAGGTATTTTAAGTAAAGGTGTCACTTAACATGCAGTGCAGGTGGGATGCCACTAGGTGGCAGCGTGGCATTAGGGCTCAGGAAAATGAGGCCCTGTCCTCTGAGGTAAAGAAGTAAAAGTGTCTGGGCATGTTTTTGGAGCTGAACAGTAACTGAACAGCACAGTGCTGTAGTTCAGAACCTGTCCCTGGACAGTGTGAGAAGATTTTCAGGACCAGAATTAAAAACGAGGAGCAGAAAAAGCACAAATGAAAGAAATCAACACAAAGATTTGACCACTCGCTGTCTGCGTTCGAGCCTTAAGCACATTTCATTCTTGATCTTCATGGATGTGATTTCCAGCTGTGGACTGATCTCAGGGGGAATTCCCAACAGATGCAACTTCTACCTGGGGTGGAAATGATTCCCTGAAAATCTTTAAGTGAATCCATGGCGCTGCAGCCGGAATACTGGCTGCTCTGCCCTGATTCCTAGTAAAATTTAGAAACAAATTTAAAATAGTTCCTTTCACATGCAGCGTGTTTTGTCTGAAAAATCTCACTGATCCTGCAGAAGAAGTCTTGTGGTTCCAGAACTTCCAGGACCAAAACCGGGGGCAAACCAGGACGAACCACGTCTGTGTATGGGAGGCCGACAGCCTCTTTTTCCAAGATAAAACTCAAAACTATAAACTAATTATATGCAAATCTGAGATCTTTTAATAGACTTCTTTTGTCTTTTCTAAAATGCTAACCGTTACGCATCTATTCTATTTTTTTTTGCCATTTATACTTTCTCTTTTTCTTTTAATCAAATTAGTTTTATAAGCATTGTTAATCTTTAAAAGTTATTTTATTTTATGATCAGCTTCATTTCTGCACTCCTTTCAAGTCCTGTAAAGCACTTTGTGTTACATACATAAAGTTGAGTTGAAGGGAGCTATTAAATTAACTTTATTTAAAGATTTATGAGCTGCTCCTTTATTTAAATGCTTTGTTTTACCCCTTGGGGACTGAACTACAATAATGTTTAACCAACTGTGCGGTGGCGTGGAAGACGCGGTGTCACCACGGTCCATTAAAGAAGCGGCAACCCCGCGGGGAGAGTTACAGCGCTTCATATATAATATAGATCAGAGAGGTGAATAATGGAAGACCCTGTTAATGTCCACACAAGCTGCTGACTGTGTTCTGTTGTGGGTTTAAAGAAAGGTGGGACACTTAACGTGAAACACTTCAGGGAAATTAAATCATAAATTCAAAATCAATCTGAAGTGATGAGAAAATGATGAGGTGAGAAGCTGCGAGGCAGATTAGTGAGAGGGAGGGAGCGCTTTACCATTCGTTAGGGCCCATCCTGCGATCAAAGACGCGCACAGATCCATCGCCTAGACCTGCAGCGATGAGCGACCGCTGGGAGTCACAGGACAGGCTGGTCACGCAGCTGTCGGCGCCGGTCGGGATGTCCTGAGACAGACACACACGGAAACACACCGCTATAAAGGCTCGAGCAGGTAAACTCATTTAACGCCGAACCGCCTCTGAAGTCATCCATCATGTGTAACTCATTTGAAGTTGGACTGCGTCAATATGCAACCACAGGCAACCGCCGCCATTTGTACCTGTATTAAGTCCATCCATCAAGACAATAATTAGCACAGCGAGGTTAATTAAATATGTAAAAAAGCAGAAAGCACACTAATGGTCCTAACGCTGTCCCACATTCAACGAGACAAACAGCAGCAGTCAACTGTTCAGTGGATTCATTAAGTTTTAATGCCCGTCTCGCAAACAGACTTGTTTTCATGTTTTAGCACAAACTGAGTGACTTCTAATGATTCAAGCAGTTTTCAGAAGAGTTTTTATTGTAATTCCACAGGTTCTGCTTTTTCTTAACTGGAATAATTTGAGATATTTGTGAAAACTTGTGAATAATTGTCATTTCCAATCACCTCTGTATAAAGAGTTTAGGAGTTTGAGTCGTGATCTTTCTGTGATGTCATCTCAGGCCTGCTGGCCATCAACAGCTGTTGTTAACGTGCTTAACTTGGGAATATATTTACAGCTGAAAAGGCCGAGTTTGAAGTATTAGTCACACTTACAATAACGTACAGACTCAAGTCTAACCCTGAAAACTCTCGCACTTTAACCACACTCTTACACAACCAAGCTATTATTAGCTTCATACTACAACGGAATAAACAGAAAAAGCAACACTTATTTGTCTATCCATCAACTCCTACTTAACCAAATGTTCATTTTGGGGCCAGCAGCCTGAACAAAGGGCCAGACCTCCCACTCCCTGGCCACCTCCTACTCCCTGGCCACCTCCCACTCCCTGGCCACCTCCCAAGCCCTGATCACCTCCCACTCCCTGGCCACCTCCTACTCCCTGGCCACCTCCCACTCCCTGGCCACCTCCCACTCCCTGGCCACCTCCTACTCTCTGGCCACCTCCCACTCCCTGACCACCTCCCACTCCCTGGC